>CM053788.1:313046931-313506931 GCA_028749045.1 Cupressus sempervirens
TTTTGAATAAGTCATAAAAAAAATGAATTCCTTGATGAAAACCTGGCAAATAAGCATCTTGGGGTGAAAAAAGTGAAAAAAGAGAAAAAATTCATCCAAAAGTGAAAACCTAGAAAATAGGAGCTTTGAGAAAGTACTATGGTGCAAACCTGGAAAACAAGCACCATGTGTAGCAAGTCATTGCTCCTCCATCTATTGGGATCTATCTACTTTTCCCTCATCCTTCCCTAATTGCACCTTTTACATTTTAAGACATTCTTAGTCTCCGATCATGACCTATGAACTAGTGGATATCTCATGTTATTCCCTCATGCATCACTAGTTTGTACATACCTTCTCCTTGGCCTCTATATATAGTTTGTGTCTTGTCTAGGGGCATTTACCTACACATCCCATGACTTTGAATTTGAACTAGAGCAAACTCCTTGGCCATGGTTAGTCCACTAGACTCATTGTTCTTATCATATTGGAGCTAATATTATATGCATACCTTAAAGACCTAAAACAATTTAAAAACATCAAATATGATCTTCAAAAAATTCAAAAAAATCGCATATAATCTTGAAAAAAATCCAAAAAAAATCACATATGTTCCTAAAAAATTCAAACAAATCACATATGAACTTGAAAAAATCCACAAAATCACATATGATCCTAAAAAGAATTCCAAAATAATCAAATATAATCCAAAAAAAATCAAATATGTGTTGGAAATATAGTCAGTTACCACAAAAATAAATCCACAAATCCCTTAGATGTGTAATAAAACTACTTACTACTGTCACTTGGTAAACATATAGAAAAAGTGTTGTAACTCAGTAGATGTAGTGTATGTTATCTTTAATAGATCTTTAAGCATTCACAATAATTAACATGAAACCATAAAAGAAGTAACATGAACACATGAGACACCAGATTTAATGTGGAAACCTAATATGTTTCTATAGAGTAATTTTTAGGAATGCTCAGTAGACTCTAAAATTTTCTTTGCTGACCAACTGAGCTCGATAAGCATTGTCTGCCAACTGATATGAAATTTTTGTAACATCAAAGACAACACACAATTAAATAATTGTATCCAACAATCTCCCTCTTTGGCATTGATGGCAACACAACATGTCATAGCACAATGAAATTTGAAAGCAAGTCTTTTCTGATAGAAATTTTCTCCCTCTTAGATTTTATGCCACAAACTTCTCCAATACAGTGATCTCCCTCTATGAAGGAATTACATAGCTTCTTCTTCAAGCAGCAAACTCTTCCTCAAATTTCAAAAATAAATTCAAATTTTAGAAAGACATGACAGTAAACCCTCCCTCTTTGACAACACATGCCAAAATGAGTAATAATGTACCTTAAGTACTGATTCATATGCAATGTTTCCATGACTATGCTGGATCAACTAATAGATCTTCAACTTGGTTCCTATTTATGCATCACTAAAACTTTATTTTAGTGAGCTTCAAATAGGGGAATGACCACTAACTTACCTCTTAGATACAAGAATGCATCCTTAGGTAATGGCTTAGTGAATATGTTAGCAATTTGTTCTTTTGTATAGACATATTCCAATCTGATCTACTTATCCTACACCAATTCTCTAACAAAGTGATATTTTATTGCAATGTGCTTGGTTTTGAAGTGCATCACTAAATTCTTTGATATGTTGATTGCACTTGTATTATCACAAAACATAACAACTGGATCTTTCATCTCAACCTTCATGCCTTCCAATAACTATTTAAACCAAACAATATTAGAACAATTCACTACTATTACAACATATTATGCTTCAGCTGTAGATTGGGATGTGCAATTTTGCTTCTTGCTTGTCCAAGATACCAACCTCTTTCCAAGAAAGAATTCTCCACCAATTGTACTCTTTCTTTCATCAATTTTTCCTACCCAATCAGCATCAATAAAAAATTTCAAGTCCAGATTACCTCCAAGTTTATACCACAATCCATAATCTTCAGTGCCTTTCAAGTATCTCAAGATCCTCTTGATTTCCATCATGTGATTCTCTCTAGATTTTGCTGAAAATCTTGCCACTATACCAACTATAAGAGCAATATCAGCCTTGTATGAACTACATACTACAATTTTCCAATCATTGATCTAAATAAGGTCTAATCTACCTCTTTTGAATCATCATCTTTGGTAAGCTTTAGTCCAATACACATGGAAGTTCCAACTAGTTTTGAATCTTCCATACCAAACTTTTTGAGTATCTCCTTGATATACTTAGACTGAGTGATGTAGATACCATTCTTGCTCTAATAAATATAAAGACTAACAAAGAACTTAATCTCACCAAACATAGACATTTCAAACTCTTTGTTCATTTTGACCTCTTTTGAATCATCATCTTTGGTAAGCTTTAGTCCAATACACATGGGAGTTTCAACTGGTTTTGAATCTTCCATACCAAACTTTTTGAGTATCTCCTTGATATACTTAGACTGAGTGATGTAGATACCATGCTTGCTCTACTAAATTTGAAGACCAACAAATAACTTAATCTCACCAAACATAAACATTTCAAACTCTTTGTTCATTTTCTCTATAAAAAATTTGCATAGATCATCAATCCCTGTAAATAAAGTATCATCCGCAAATATTTCTGCCAAAAAAATCTTATTATCTGGTCCTTCCTTGATGTACAAGCTACTTTTATCATTATTTCTTTGAAAACCAATCTAAATAAGATAGTTATGCAATCTCTCATGCCATGCTCTAGGGGCCTATTTCAGACCATACAATACTTTGTGTAATTTGCAAACCATTTCCTTCTTGTCTAGATCAACAAAGCCTTTAGGTTGATCAATGTAGACTTCTTCATCTAGAATATCATTGAGAAATATAGATTTGACATCCATCTAATATACCTTAAATCCTTTGTGTGTAGCATATGCTAGTAAGGTCCTAACACCTTCTAATCTTGTAACAGGAGAAAAAGTTTCACCATAATCAATTCCTTCCTCTTGAGAGTAGCCTTTACATACCAATCTAGCTTTATTTCTTGATACCTTACCATCTTCATTTAACTTATTCCCAAATACCCACTTAGTTCTAATCACATTTTTATCTTTAGGCCTAGGTACAAGAGTCTATGTTTTGTTCTTCTCTATTTTCTCTATCTCTTCATTCATAGCCTTAATACAACTTTCATTTTCCAAAGCATCTTTGACATTTCTAGGTTCAAAATCAACAAGTAAACAAGTACCTTTTAGCTTACTTCTTCTCATAGTACCTTCAGATTCGTCTCCAATAATCTAATCTAGTGCATGATGTCTCTTGACATACTTTCCCAGTACAGGTTCCTTGCCTCTTGATTGAATTGCATTGTCATCTTCTTGCACTTCAACTTCAAGTTCTAGCTACTTAGACTTGGTAGGCATTGGCTTAGTAGCATCTAAATGTGACTTGGGTTCCTACAACTTGGTTTGAACTTCTTGCAACTCAATGACTAATGAAGACTCAGGAGTAGAAGTCTCCTAATTGATAGATGTATTTGGCACTATATCAGGTTAAATAAAATTAAATCTTCTGTAATCTTTTGGTTCCTTTTTTCTTTCTTCTTCAGTCTTTTCTACAAACTCATCAACTTTCACATGTGCACTTTCTATGATTTTGTGAGTAGACAAATTCAAACATCTATATACCTTACTCTTTAAAGAATATTCCAAAAATATACCTTCATAACCCTTCACATCAAATTTTCCTTTTCTAGATTCTTTCAAGATGTAACATTTACTTCCAAATACTTTTAGGTAACTTACATTGGGTTTATAGCTATACCATAACTCATAGGGGGGTTTTGAATGAGTCCTTCTTCAACTATACTCGGTTTAAGGTATGAACTATAGTGCTGATAGCTTCCTTCTACTATTTCATAGAAATGTTCTTTTCAATCATTAGAGTCCTTGCACAATCCATGATAGATCTATTCCTCCTTTCAGCTATTCCATATTGCTTGGGAGTTCTAGGGGCTGATACATATCTTTTGATTCCTCTTTCAATGCAAAAGTTATTGAATTCATGGGAGATGAATTCACCACCTTTGTCTAACCTTAAACATTTTAGTCTTTTCCCTATTTCCTTCTCTACTCTAGCCACATACCATTTGAACTTCTCAAATGCTTCTAACTTCTCTCTTAGATACATAATAGTCATCATTCTAGAGTAGTCATCAACAAAAAGAGTGAAAAAATTTTCTCCAATATAGCTCTCAATTCCAATAGGTCCACACAAATTAGTATGCACAATTTCTAGAATTTCTTCAGATTGATAGTTTTTACTTTTAAAGCTAGTTTTTCCCAACTTTCCAATTTTGGAATTCTTGCATAGAACAACATCAAGTTTCTTTATACAAGGAATGCCTCTTACTTTCCTAAATTTTCTTATTTTTACCATGTTATCAAAATTCACATTACATAACCTTATGTGCCATGACCAACTTTCTTCAACTTGAGTAATAAAACATGAGCATTCACCAAGTTCAAGATAAAACAAGTTACCTTTTGTTTCTATGCCTAATCCAATCAGCTTTCCTTTCCATGCATGAATTCCACCTTGAATCCAATATTGATTAGTTGCGCCACACTCAATAGATTATGTTTTAGTCCTTCAACCAAATAGGAATTATCACATATAAGTTCTTTGGTTAAAGATATTCTTCCTCTTCCTTTTATGCAACAAGGTTCATTATTTCCAACCTTATACTACCACCATCATAGTCTTCAAAAAGTTCAAACTTAGTTTTGTCACCAGTCATATGATGAGTGATGAGACCAAAATTTGCCTTTATTTTTTGATAGTTGTAAGATACTTTTTTAATACTCTATTTTATCTTTGTCAAGACATTTGTGGACCTATGTTTACCGAACCTATGATAAACCTATGGGTAGGAACTATGCCATATTTTGCTAATATTATATATAGTATGCAATATTTCATATAGCTATCAAAATGTGTGTTCTTGTGGTTGAATTTAATTTTATATATGTTTATTTGCAAATGTTTCTTTGTATTGAAACTAACCTATTAATGAAAACTAAAAGATGATTGGAAGAATTCAAAAGTTAAGTGCCAACAACATTCAAGGAGAAGAGAATGCTAAGGAGTAGCCACGGTGGATGAAAGTTGCAAAGTTTCCAAAAGACATAGCAATGAGTAAGGAGCAGCTATGAAGACTTATTACCTTCTTTGCATTTATTCTTTGGCAAGTGAATGTTCAGACTTTATTATTCCCACCTTTTGTTGTTATCCTCCTATTTTCTCTCTTGCAGATTTAAAGCTAGGTCATTTACTTTTCTATTATGGAATAAATGTTGATTTCCTATATATATAGGAATTGACCCAAGTGTGTTAAGTTTTTGAACTAGTTAGAAGAAATAGTTTAAGAGAACAAACTACTAACTTTTACAGTTGTTTTTTTATAGTTTTCTGTTATGTAATGAATTTCTAAAATCTAATGAAATAGCTTTTGGCTTCTATCTTGTGTTAGTAATTTAGTGAAGCCGACCAAGGGGGCCCAATTGGAAGGTGGATTAGATTAGGATAGAATAGATTTATTTCCAAGCATTCTTAATTTCATAATTAGAAGTTGTAAGTTCCTTCTTGTAGCATCACACTTTTTGAATGTCCCTGCAGCATATGTGAGAATAGTTATTGTGGATGAACCAAGTTGGAATGTTTTTTATCCTTTCATTATATTTCCAGTATTCATAGAGTTAAGTGTGTTAGTTTCCTACATCAATAGTGTAAGTTCTTTTCCATGCATTTTACTTTTCTGCATCATAAGCTTAGTGACTCATTAAGAGACCTAGTGCACGTATTGTGCTGATCATTTCAAGTATATGTCCCTAGGTTGACAAGATTAAATTCACCTCATAGCAAGAAAAATAGTCCTTAGTTTGAATATATTATTCCTAAGCATGACCTAGAGCATGACTATGATACACCTATTGTGAGGCGGATCATTTTTGGTGTCGTTGCCAGGGATGGTGTCAAGCTAGGAGCATTTTTGAATCATAGTTCTTAGATAAAGTTTTTTTAGAAATCTCTAGTTTGAAGTTTCTTTCACCAGTGTGAAAATTTTAATTGCATGCATCAAAGAGGAATAAAATGAGATGAATATGGTAGATTTCTTCCATGGGAGTTTGTTAATTTGAACAAAGAAATTGAAGAAGAAGAAGTTGAGTTACATTTTTAAGATGCAAGACCTATTTTTCCCATAGCATCATCATCAAGAGCTGAACCAATAGAGATAAGTGGTCTTCAACCCTTCACTGAAGTCTTGGCTAGTTTTCTTGATAACATTGCTTTGAATCCACCAGTTGTTAGTCATCCAATAACCAATGTCCCTTTTTAGTAGCAACCTCATAATCTGATACCTCCAGTCATGGCACAACCTACTTTTCCATTTCCTCTTCCAAGTCTTGTAACCAATGCTGATCTTAAGAACATACCTCCCACTAGTCTTCCAAAGTTTTATGGCCTTGCAACTGAAGACCTTGATACTTTCTTGTTTGAGTTTGATATCCTTTTTCATATTTTTGACTATAACACTGATGCCTATAAGATTAAATTATTTCTCTCAACATTGAAAGAATCAACTCTATGTTGGTTCATGGGCTTAGGAGCCAATATAGCAGGAAGTTGGGATGAGATGCAAGCTCTATTTCAGGATAAATATAAAGAATATTGCAAAGCATCTTCTTCAAGAGGAAATGATATCTTTAGGATATCATAGAAGGAGGAAGAAACACTGGGAGATTATGTTTCACATTTCTCATATACACTGTAGAAGAACCCTCAGCACATGTTGTTTGAAGATTCAAAAAAGCTAGTTTTTCTAAGAGGTGTGAATGATGACTATTTAGAAGCATTAGATCTAATGACTGGTGGTGACATATATCAAGCTTCATGGGATGATCTCAAGAAGATCTGTCAGAACTATTCAAGGTCAACCATGAAGAAAGGTCAAGGACCTCATTCCACAGTCGCGAAAAGAATCACTCAAGGCATTTCAAAGCTTGAGATATCCAATCTATTGTTAGATTTCAAACAAGATATCATCAATGATGTTGCTACACATTTGGACACAATGACTGCAAAGAAGAAGCAAACTGAAACTGAGTTACAACTAGCTAAATACTGCCCTCATTATTGGAAGCAAAAGAACGACTGCTAATGTAAACTAGTTGCAAGCATGAACTAGCATGTTCTAACTGAGTACATCAAGATTGATGGAGATGATAAGAAAGTATTCTTTTTTGATCAACACCAACCATGGGCCCAACATCAAGGTATGCCTCAGGGCCCCTTACAAAATTCAAATTCATATGGTAATCAATGGAAAAACTATAATCCCCAAGGTCCTCCACAAAATCAACCCAATTAGAACAATGTTGGGCAAAAAAATCAGCAACAATCCAAATGGCCTTGGAATTCCCAACCACCTTGGCCTAACCAATAGATTAACCAATGGCAGAACTAATAGAACTACTAGAACAACTAGTAGAACCAATGGAAACCACCCCAAGGGAATTGGAAGTCTACAAACCAATGGAGGGGATCTCAACAATGGCCTTACCAAAATATTGGTGCTCCACAATTACCACCTCTAGTTCAACAACCTACTTTAATGCCACCACCTAAAAATCCTAAACCTCAAAAGAAAACAAAATTACTAGTGCAACCTTAGCCAAACCCAAATAGCCAACAACCACAGCAGCCCATGTATTGTGCTAATGCTTAGTAGTATCCCTCTTACACCCTAAATGTTATTGATATACATCTAAGATCTAGTACAACTTTACCAGTGCCTAAACCACCTCTTATAACTGAAATACCAAATTCTCCTATAGCATTAGAACCCTTAGTTGTTGAAACTATTGACCCAACCAATGTTACTATATCACCTGAGCTCAACCAGCAATAGAACCTCCTTTTCCAAAAAAGTTGATACAAAAAAAAACATTAACAAATAGAGGAACAACCTTTTAATATTGTTGATTAGTTGAAAAACATGCATGTCCAAATACCTCTATTTCAAGCCATTAAGGATGTTTTAGTTTATGGAAAAGCTATTAGAGAAGCTTGCTTGAAGAAGCCTGGAAGGAAGAAAAAGGACCCCACCACAGTCCATGTTGTGGGACAATTGGCTGACATCATGCTAGGGAAATTGATTACACTAAAATATTCCAATCTAGGAAGTCTAGTAGTGAATGTCAGTATAAATGTTCAATTTGTTAAAAATGCTTTAATAGATCTTGGAGCTGTTATAAATGTTATGACCAAGGATACCATGAAGAAGTTACAAATAGAAGGACTAAGGGCTACAACAAAAATTCTACAACTTGCAAATAGTTCTACTATTACCCCTGATGGGATGATAGAAAACATAGTTGTAACTACCCTGTAGACTTCATGATTTTATCCCCCAAAGTTAATCTATATGATTACCCTATCATCTTAGGTACACCATGGTTAGCCATAGCCAATGCAAACACAAGTTGCAGATTAGGGAATATGACCATATCAAATGGCCAAACAACAAAGAAATTTGATTTATATCCCCCAACCCAACCATTACCAGATTTGAGCACATCTGTTTGGCTAGATTTAGGAGATGAAGAAGAAGAGTTAAACTATATAGTACAACTCATGATGTTACATAAATAGTCTTTTTTAAAATTGCAAGAGGAAGATTCGGTACTTTAGAGTATCCTCACTAACAGTTGTGTGGTAGAAAAAGATGTATCTAAAAGTTCTGTGTTTGAATTAATCACATATGAAGAGTGTGATAAGAATTGTACTTTGCTTAAAGAACCTAAAATTCTTTATCTACTTTTACCTTGTGAATTAGAAGCAAGCCCAATTTCTAAAGCTACTATGATAGAGTCCAACACTACTGTTGAACTGACTAAAGGTCATAATCTCCATGTTAATCCTAAGTTAACACCCACACAAATGGAATAGTTAAAAGAATTTCTTCAAAGGCATGAAAAGGCCTTTGCATGGAATTATAGTGATATGAAAGGGTTGAGTCCTATGCTGTACACTTATAGGATATACATCAATGAAGGTTGTCTACCACTCTATTAACCCCAGAGAAGGATAAATCCAAGCCTCAGAGAGATAGTTAAAACTAAATTGCAAAAATTACTTGATGTTGGTTTTATTTATCCTATATCTAATAGTAGATGGGTGTCACCCTTGGTTATAGTTCCTAAAAAGGGAGGAAAATAGAGAATTTGTGTAGATTATAGAGAGTTGAACAAAGCTACCAAAAAGGATCACTTTCCTTTACCACTCATAGATCAAGTTTTGGACACACTAGCTGGAAAGAAGTATTTCTCTTTTCTAGATGGGTATAGTGGTTATAATCAAATCACTATTGCTCCTAAAGATTAAGACAAAACCACATTTATGTGTCCATGGGGTACTTTTGCATACTCTATTTTACCATTTGGTCTATGTAATTCTCTTGCAACATTTCAAAGAGCAGTTATTAGCATCTTTGCTAATATATCACATGATTGTATGGAAATCTACATGGATGACTTCACAATGTTTGGAGTCACTTTTGAGGAAGCAATGGTGAATCTTGAAAAAGTTTTGGTCAGATTTCAAGAACATAATTTAGTACTTAACAATAAAATGTGTTTTATGCTTATGTAGGAAGGTGTAGTACTTGGTCATTTCATATCCACTACAGGAATACAAGTGGATCCAGCTAAGATAGAGGTAATTCAAACATTGCCCATACCTAAAAAGTCAAAAGATGTCTGATCTTTTCTAGGTCATGCTTGATATTATAGACATTTCATAAAAGATTTCAGCAAAATAGCTAGTCCCTTGTATAAGTTACTCATAAAAGAAGTTGAATTTAGTTGGACATTTGAATGTGATGAAGCCTTCCTACAGCTTAAGAAACTTTTGACTACAGCTCCAATCTTACAAGGCCCTGATTGGAATTTACCTTTTCATATATTAATAGATGCCTCTAATTATGCCATAGGTGTAGTCTTTGCGTAGCAATCCCAAAATCTTAAAAATGTAATCTATTATATCAGTAAGATCCTTCATGGCCTAGAGTTGAACTACACTATGACTAAAAAAGAATTGCTAGCAATAGTTTATGCCCTCAACAAATTTCATCATTACATAATTGTCTATTCAATATTTGTTCATAATGATCATGCAATAATTAAATATCTAATGAACAAACCTGCTATAATAGGTAGGTTAGCAAGATGGTTAGTATTGTTGCAAGAATTTGATATAACTATTGTTGATAAGCCTGGAAAAGCCAATGTTGTAGCTAATTATTTATCAAGAATCCATCATGATGATATTGACACTAATTTGATAGATGATACATTTCTAGATGAGAATTTTTCTTTTATTGTTGTTCAAACTCCATGGTATGTAGACATTGCTAACTAAATTGTAGCCAATAAAATACCAGCACATTTTTCTTACAAAGAAAAGAAGTTGCTTGTAGAAAAAAAATTCTATTTCTCTTGGATAGATAATCTCTTATTTTACACTGGACCTGATCAAGTTATGAGAAGATGTGTGAGAGAAGATGATACAAATGACATTCTACATGCATGATATAATGAACCATGTGGAGGACACTTTGTAGCAAAAAGAATAGCTTTCAAAATCTTGACAACTAGTTATTATTGGCCTACACTTCACAAGGATGTAGTCAACTATACAAGGAAATGTGACAAGTGTCAAAGAATGGGCCGGCCAACAAGAACAGATGAAATGCCTCTTAATCCTTAGATGGCATTAGCACCATTTGACAAATGGGGAATGGACTTTATTGGACCAATTGATCCTCCATCTAATGGGAAAACCTATATTCTTGTGTGCATTGATTAGCTAACAAAATGGGTTGAAGTTAAGGCTATGAAGCATGCTCGTGATGAAAATGTTGCTGAATTTTTGTATGAAGAGATCTTTACTCGCTATGGTGTACCTAAGGAGCTAGTCACTAACCAAGGTGCACAATTCACCTCTAATCTGATCTCAGAGTTGATGAAACAGTATAATATTAGGCACCAAAAATCTATTCCTTATCACCCTCAAGCTAATGGACAAGCAGAGGTCACAAACTATGAACTAGAGAACATCTTAACAAAAATACTCCATTTGCACCATAGGGATTGGACCAGCAAATTACAAGAAGCTGTTTGGGCTTACAGAACAACCTGGAAAACTACTATAGGATTCACACCATTTGAGCTCTTATATGGTAAGGTAGTAATGCTTCTAATTGAATTTGAATATAAAACTCTAAGGATAGCATTGGCATTGGATATTGAACTTCCTATTGCACAAAGAGAACATCTTCTACATCTTAACTCTTTGGATGAGATGCCAAAGTTGCTTTGGAACATACTGAACTGATTTAGAAACAAAGGAAACAATGACATGATTCTCATATTATTATTAAACAATTTCAAGTTGGTGACTGAGCACTCCTATATGATTCCAAATTCAAAGATATGCTAGGAAGCTATAGACAAGATGGCTGGAACCATATGAAATTAGTCATGTCTTTGATAATGGAGTTGTTCAACTAACTGCCATTGATCTAGTACCCTTCAAACTATTAGTCAATGGTCACAGATTCAAATTATACAAATGGCCCCAAAAAAAAGTAGAGTTCCTACAGTAGTTTCAATAGCCAGATTCAAAACCAAATCAAGTAACTCTTCCTACAGCCGAAGGTTTCAACCTTCTGACTTCCACCCTTCAACATTAGTTTCTTTTTTCATACTCATAATAAAGACTTTATGTTCAAATAAAATTCATTTTTCTATTCACTTTTTCTTTCCATCTCATCTCTCTACCTTCCACCCATCCACCTCATCTCATTTCTTTATCTTCCATCTATCCACTTTCCACATCATCAATTTTTCATATTTTCAATAAAAACTACGAGATGCTGATGGATGTTTCTAATGATGATATCACTTCCACCACCTTTTTGGTACATGCAATAATCAAAATGATAGGTATAACATTTTCAAATTATTATTCACTTATAGTCAGTAGATTTCGTTAATTATATTTAATACTGCATAGTTTATATGATGGCGGCATTATGCCAGTCCCTTACCAATACTAGGTCTAACAAGTGAGGACACTTGTCCAAATTTAGCATAGGGTAGGGAAGGTCACTAATATCCAATGGCATTTTTATTTACCCATAAATATTTTTCCAAATCTTTGCATTCCCTTCATTAATGAAAATTAATTGCCATAAGTACACAAGTGAGGTGTCATACTCTCTATTTTTTGAATGATTTTTTTTGTCAAGCTATGATGTGACTTATGTTTAAATTTTATGTGATCCAAACCCCATTTTAGATGATTCTCATGCATATTCATGATTTTCCTTCATTAAAAGTCATATTATTGTGCATAACAATTTGTTATGTCATCAATTTCCTAGTTTGAACAAAGAAGTGTGAGTTAAGTTTGCAAAATAATGAAGCAATTTGAAGCTTGAATTCAAAAAGGGGAAAATAGAGTAAATAAAGGAAGTGTTAAGAGAATGGATGGATAGTTGTAGAGGAGAGAACTAGTGGAACACACTGTGTTACTCTTGGACATAGAAGATGTGAGAAGGTTTAATGCATGCAGATGGCTAGTGTATTTTCTAAGTCTAACTGCATTTGATGAGGAGGTAGCTGCAAAATTTACAAGGACATTTAACAAGGGTGAAGCTTTCATTTGGGGTTTAAGGGTGATTTCAATAGAGGAACACATTTTTGAAGTGACTGGGTTACCTACAGTTGGAGAACATTACCCTAGCACACATGATGCAAGGTCAACAAGAGCTCAATTTACTAGGCCACCTAATCCTCAAATGGACAATACAAAGCAAGGCTGCAAGAGAATGTCACTGCCACTATCGTATAATGAATTAGCCATGCACATAATCAAGTATTTTACATGAAAATGCAGATTCTCATACTTGCATTCACACCATTTCAAATTACTTAGTTGTGTAAGGCATAATCTTGCAGTAAATATTCCAAATTTTCTATATAATATGTTTTGTATTACTATGGAAGAGATCCAGAAAGGAAAAGATAGTTCTATTACTCATCATTCTTTAATCAAATTAGTGATAGAGAGGTTTCTTAGGGATGTGTCTCCCATGGCATGTCATGAATTTTTGCAAGCCAAATCTCTACAACCCCAAGCTGCCCCTACCGAATAGCCTAGTGAGGAAAATGTAGCTCCCACTAGTGAGCCTATTGAACAAAATACCCAAGAGGCTAAAGCTGAAAAGGCCCAAGAAGATGTGCAAGAAACTATCCTTGTTCAAGAAATGTGCTTTCACCTATGCAAGAGACTTCAAAACCTACTACTAGTAGAGCTAAGAGGAAACAAAAATTGTAGGAAGAAATCTCTATTAAGGAAAAGGAAGAGTCGAGACCTACAATTGTAAGACAAAAGAGAACAAAGAAAAGTCCTATAGTAGACACCCAAAGGGGAAAGTAGGCAAAAAGGCTGTGATACAAGAGGAAACCCCTATAAGGAGAAGCCCTAGGATGAGAGGGCAAGTTTCCAAAAATTCTACATTGGCTAAAACATCCACCAGGGAATCGCTTGTGCAAATTATTTCTAATCACTCTCCTCTCCATCCTGAGATTGCAAGTATTCCTAAAAATCCTACTGAGGAATTTAGGGATGAAATCAAATAAAATCTAGATGATACCCCAGTAGACCTACTAGGTACTTCCAGTTGTAGGGATGAACCAGTTCCTGAATATGTCGATCCAAACACTGCTCTTGTTCCCCATAAGTCAACATGGATTATAGGTGTTGTAGAACATTTATTATAGGAATAGAGAAAAAGGAAAAGAGATCATGAAGAAGACAGTGGTTCTATCACACTATAGAAACTCCTTTTTCAGTTGTATGGATAGCATTTGTTCACTAAAGCCTTGTGGAAAGAAGAGAAGAAAAAGATGAATAAGGTTATAGTATCTCAAGGTCAAGAAATTGCAGATTTAAAGGAACAATTAGCAATCCAAAAGCAATGAATGGACCATGCCCTCCAGCTAGCTGATCAGGCCCTTGCTTGTAGACTGCTACCAAGAGTTTATGCTCTCTTTTTGAAAGAGCAATTTCTTTTGTTTCAATTCATATTAACTCTTAAGAATGTTAATGTAGAGCTCAAATCAGCACAAGAATTTTAGAGACTATATCAAACTCTGCTACCTTGGTAGTAAAATTTACTTTGTGAATTATATGTTCATAATTTTTTTATCCCTTTAGAGACTCAATGGAATCCCTTGCTTTACATAGGAGGTATAAACTTAAGAGCTCTCATGTCCTAGATGTCGAATGGAGAAAATTATGATAGGCAGTTGAATAATTATAGGGATGAGGAAAGGATAGAACCTTTTCCTTTAAGAGCAAAGAGTAGCAAACCAAATGAAGTTCTTAGGGATTGGTTCACATTAACCTATGAAAAGAAGAATCTAGAAGTAAGGGATAGGATCTTTTCTGCTAGAGCTAAAGTTTATGTTGATTACAAAAATCTACCCTACTTTTCTTTTTAGAGAGCTATGACTGGTGCAAGGAGTAGATGGGCCAAACTACTTGAATCTCTTAAAAAGTTAGAACCACATAGTAACATTAACTTGGAAGTCGCATGTAATAGGATTCCAAAATATTTAGAGTTAGGGAAGTAGGCCAGACTAGAGTTGTGGTGTCCCTTAACCATGCACCCTCCAATGCTCTTGTGGCCTTTATATGAAATTAATGTTGATAGACTCGACAAGCTTCAGGAAGATCACATAAGGGAAGTGTGCGAGAGAAAGAGAGGATTTTACTACACTTTCAAGAGCAACCAAAAAAGAATGACAAAGATTGGAGAATTTAGGTCATTGACAAGGAAGTGCAATGCTTGAGGACAAGCATTAGTTTAGCAGGGAGCAGATGATGAGACCAAAATTTGCCTTTATTTTATGATAGTTTTAAGATAATTTGTTGATACTCTATTTTATCTTTTTCATAACATTTGTGGACCTATGTTTACCAAAGCTATGATAAACCTATGGGTAGGAACTATACCATCTTTTTCTAATATTATATATAGTATGCAATATTTCATATAGTTATCAAAATGTGTGTTCTTATATTTGAATTTAATTTGATAAATGTTTATTTGCAAACATGTCTTTGTATTGAGACTAACCTAATAATGAAGACTGAAAGATGATTGGAGGAATTCAAAAGTTAAGCACCAACATCATTGAAGGAGAAGAGAATGCTAAGGAGTAGCCACGGTGGATGAAAGTTGCAACAATTCCAGAAGAGACGGTAGTGAGTAAGGAGGAGCTATGAAAACCTATTGCCTTCTTTGCATCTATTCTTTGGTTAGTGGATGTTCAGACTTTATTATTCCTACCTTAAGACGTTATTCCCTCTTCCCATCTTCAGTTGTTATCCTCCTATTTTCTCTCTTGCAGATTTAAAGTTAGGTCATTTATTTTTTTATTATGGAATAAATGTTGATTTCCTATATATATAGGAATTAACCCAAGTGTGTTAAGTTTTTGAACCAGTTAGAAGAAATAGTTTAAGAGAATAGACTACTAACTTTTATAGTTGTGTTTTTACAGTTCTGTGTTATGTAATGAATTTTTGAAATCTAATGAAATAGTTTTTGGCTTATATCTTATGTTAGTAGTTTAGTGAAGCTGACCAAGGGGAGCCACTTGGAAGGAGGATTAGATTAGGATAGAATAGATTTATTTCCAAGAATTCTTAGTTTCATAATTAGAAGTTGTAAGTTCCTTCCTATAGCATTGCACTTTGTGAATGTTCCTGCAACATATGTGAGAACAATTATTGTGGATGAATCAAGTTGGTATGTTTTTTATCCTTTCATTTTATTTCTAGTATTCATAGAGTTAAGTCTATTAGTTTCTTGCAGTAATAGTGTAAGTTCTTTTCCTTGCATTTTACTTTTCAATAGCATAAGCTTAGTAACTCATTAAGAGACCTAGTGCACATACTATGCCAACCATTTCAAGTATACATCTCTGGGTTGACAAGATTAAATGCACCTCATAGAAGGAAAAATAGTCCTTAGTTTGAATATATTATTCCTAAGCATGCAGACCTAGAGCATGACTATGATACACCTATTATGAGGCGGATCAATGAGAACAACTACTATCTATGATCCATGTATCATTTTTTCTTACATGAGCGATAAGTGCCATCTTATCTTCCTCATCATTATCAGATTCCTCTTTCACAGTGATGTAAACAATTTCATCTTCACTATTATCAGAATCCTTAGAGTCTTTAGCCATGACACATGTTTTCCTACCTTTGTCCTTCAATGATTTGAAGTCTTTCTTGCCATTACACTTATGACCTTTCTTGTCATCCTTGTTTTTCTTTTTTGGGCACCTAGTAGCAATATGACCAATTTCCTCACATGAAAAGTATATTAAGGAAACTTTACCTTTGTATTTTCCTTTGCCTCTAGAATATTTTCTTACAAGTAGAGCCTCAACTACCTCAAGATCACTGTCACAAATCTCCTCTGATTCTTCTTCACTTTCTAACTGACTGTCCTTTATCTTCTTTCCCTTTTCTTTGAGTGAAAGCTTGGTCTCAAATACTAATTAAATGTTCTTGGAAGCTAGAAAATAATTTTCATAGTTATCTAGCTCAAATGCTATCAATATTCCTACTATGGCATCCAAATTTATGTTATGATTTGCCTCACATCTTCTTTCTTGAATTGCAGATACTCTAGTTACATAAATGAGAAGCAATTTTCTAAGAAGTTTACTTTGAACTATTTCCTCCTTGATATCTCCTCCAGAAGCTTTGATTGCACTAACACTTTCTTTGACCCTTTCAACATATTTGGCAATGATTTCATCCTCTCTCATTCTCATTTGATCAATTTTTCCTCTTAGACTTCCTGCTTTGGCTCTCCTCACATTGTCATCACCTCCATATATTTTCTTTATCTTTTTCTACATAGCAAAGGTAGTTTTGTGATCCTTGATATCATCAAATTCTTCATAGCTTAGAGCAAATACGATGTTTATCATCATGGTGTTATGAGTCTTCTTCTCAGCAATGTCATTAACAAATAGTGTACCAGTAGGAGTTGTATATTTTTCATCAAGATATTTCAATCCTATATCTCTAATGGAAGCTAGATGGATTCTCATGAGACCTTGTCATGCTAAAAAGTTATCCCTGTTAAGCCTTGAAATTTCCCTCTTGTAAGACATCTTGATCTTTAGCTTAGATCTTTGAAATCCTTCCTGTAAGCACCAATAGCTCTGATACCAATTTTTGGAAATATAGATAGAGTATCTAAGAGAGGGGGGGTGAATCAGTTACCACAAAAAAAAATCCATAGATCCCTTAGATGTCTAATAAAACTAGTTATTTCTATCACTTAGTAAACATATAGAAAAAATGTTGTAACTCGGTAGATGCAATGTATGTTATCTTTAATAGATCTTTAAGCATTTATAGTAATTAACATTCAACCATAAAATAAATAAAATGAACACATGAGACACTAGATTTAAAGTGGAAACCCAATATGGGAGAAACCACCAAGTAACTAGCTACTGATTTTCACTCTTCTGAAGTGAGCCCTATTAGGAGCCAACCTAGTTAAAGGTTACAAAACACACTATTAGGTGTGACCTTCTTAGAGGATTTAATCACCCTATTAGGAGTGGCCTTGCAAAAGGTCTTTAGAACAATTCAATAGAACTATCACCTTGTTAGAGGATTTACAAATAGCTATTAAACTAACTCTGTTAAGAGATTTAGGAATCACTGCTACAATGGTGAGAAAGTAACAATGAAATGACCCGAATGAGATGCAACTGAATTGTTGATACAAGTATTTGTTATACTTCATTAGATCCTCTCTGATCAAATAAATTTTTGTTGCTCCTCAAGGATATCTAACCATACTTCAAAGTTTGCTCACACTATCCTCTTCACACAATCAACACACTTGCATGCTCACTCATTACACTTTAGAATTCTCAACTTGACCTTTCATATATACTTTACAAAATGTCAAGTCAGCTTATTTACAACTTAAAATTACCAATAATCATTACCTCAATTGACTACAATCATTACTTCAAACAATTAAACTTTATTTTCCAAAACAACAAAAATCCTTCTTTAGCTGACCCTGCTCGATAAACACTGTCCCAAAAATGATTTTCAGTGTTAACCAACTAAAGCTTGATTAACAATGTGAATCCTACAAAATCCTTTGGAGACTGAGTGAACTCAGTAAACATTGACTTTCCTTCATTAACCTTGTGAAATCAGTTACCATTGACTTCTTCCACAAAATCCTTCGATGCCCGAGTGAGCTCAGTAGACACTATTTCCATAGAGTAATTTTTAGGAATGCTCAGTAGACTCTAAAATTTTCTTTGCTAACCAACTGAGCTTGGTAAGCATTGTCTACCAACTGATATGACATTTGTGTAACATCAAAGACAACACACAATTAAAAAATTGCATCCAACAATATGGTTTTGAAGAAATCCACAAAAAGCAAAAAATATCCTTAAAAATCCCTAAAAATCATAAAATGTCTTGAAAAAAACACTAGAAAATAAATTATGAACCTAAAAAAACCTTAAAAATTACAAAATGTCCTAAAAAAATAACACAAAAAAATCAAATATTTTTCAAAATGCCCAAAAAAATAAAAAATCCTATAAACTTCCAATAAACCTTGTACATAATCAATGTAAATAATCACTCATTTTTCTAAACACTTACACATGAAAACTTAGACTTAAATGTTGTGCTTCATGAAATCATGCTTTGACAAGGTCCATGCATAACTGCTTGAACCAACCTTCAAAAATCAACTTGTGAAACATCAATCTTTGAAATCCCAACCAACAGTTAATAAAGTAAGTAATAACATATTAGAATGGTTGTTGCCTCATGCTATTTAGTGAGTGTTTTATTTTTCCTTTATTTTCTTTTGATCAAGTTCCTATGCTACTTGATGATATAATTGATTTATGAGAGTGGCTGCGGTAGTTCATGATTATTATTTTCTTTATTTTTCAAACGCATTTTGATAGTTTGGGGCATGAGTCTTTGCCTCAGGGTGGATAAGGCCATTCTCTATCTGTATTGCATTTGTTTACACAAAAGGCTTGCAGTTTTTGCACTGGATTTCTATGCCATGATGCATTGCATTCCATTTTCCACATAAAAATAAAGCTCTTATGACATAAAGTGCACCTATAAAAGAGATCTTCATAACTCTTCTTAGTCTCATTTCCTTCTTCTACTAATGTTTCTTTCATTAATCTCTTTCTCTCATCACTTTATCTTTTCAAAAAAATCATCGATTCAATTTCTTACCCAATTTTCCAAGGGGACACCCTACATCCTTCTTTTTATTTTTTGAAGGCATTATCTTTTTAATAATTATTCTTTGACACAATGCTCGTAATCACATTGTATCAAGGAGGGGATAAATCTAGACACTCAAAAATGGTCTGTGCCTACTCTTTCATCACTTTTACATCCTAACTTGTCCCATTTTATCATTTAACTAACTTTGATCTTTTAGCCAACTTGATCATCATTCAATCAAATGTAGATCATCTTAGAATCAATTCAAAACCATTTCAATATCTTCTTATCATCATCGATTCTTTAGGCATTTTTATGTCCTTCAATGCCTTATCAACATTCATTAATACATGTCATGTGTCCTCTGCATATCATCATTTTTTATCAATTTGATCTTTGACATTGTTGGGTCCTTCAATGTCTAATCATGTCTTTATTTAATCAATTTGATAGCATTGATTGTGCCTATTGATGTTATTCAGATCAACCCCATCAATCAATTTCAATCAAACTTGTGGCATTTATAATGTTCATCAAATGTCATATGTCAACAACATTTTTCATGTGTCATTGACAACTCATCATTTCATGTCATTCATCTAGCATCATTTATTTCATTTGATCATTTCTTTGGTCCAATCCAATATCATCACATTTAATTTTTATTTTCATCATAGTCCTTTAATAGGATTATCTTGCATTTATTTCATTATCTTGGCCAATCAATTTGTTAATTTCTCCTATATGATTAGATAACCCATAGTCTATTCATATTTCTTAATCATTTAATTTCACCCCCCTCTTATTAATTATTCCTCTTAACTAAACTTTATCTTAATCTTTATTAATTAATTGATTCCATTTCATGAATTATGAGAATTTCTAATTTCTTAATTTTTAATTCTAATTTCTCATTTCTCATTTTCCATTTTTTATTTTTCTATTTCTATAATTTTTAATTTCCACTTTAGAGAGGATTATGCATTTTTAAAATTCAAAATTTCTCACTCTTACACATTCCTAATTTTTAGCTTACACATCTTACATCTTTCTGTGCATTTTTCTTACACTTTCTTCTTCCATTTTTCTTACACATTTCTATGCATAATTGTTACACACTATCATAATTTGTCATATTGTGTCATAAGTTTCCAAATTTAATTCATTTTTTCATAGTAATTTCCAATTTTCACACATGATTATGACATTTTCTCTTTTGCATTCTTTCTTTTTGTTTCTTGTATTTCACTTCAAAATCCTATAAATGGAGCCATTATGCACTAATTTTGCTAACCATGATCCAAGTATTCTTAATATGATATCATCTTTCTATCATATCATATCATCTTCCTTTCAATTTTAGGTGCATCTTGGCAATTGGAGTTGCATCAACATCAATTTAATAGAGAAGAAAGGATGACATTGGAGCATCATGTGAAGGGAGTGTTTCTCGTGTATTTTTCATGTTTTTTTATGCACCTTCATTTCATTGGCTTCAAGGATAGATTAAATTGGTTTATATTTATTTAAAACTTTGTGGTTTCTTTCATTATGAAAATATTTAGTCTTACACCCTCTATAAGAGATCCTTTGACCAAACCCTTCTTAGATGCCTTGACTCACAAGAAGCTGAAACTACCTTACATAAGGTACTCAAAGGTATATGTGGAATGTCAATAATTGGCTAATACTACTATGTAGTTATTGTTATTTATGGAAACACATGATGTACATGTTCATAGGAAATCTTGGAAATAAAGATAATTGGTGTTTGGTAATTAGAAAATTGTCTAAGTATAGAATTTAGTTTATAGCAGTGTATTGTTTTGTTTATAACTTGTTGCTGACATCATATTATGACTAGCAAAGTTAGATGGAGATAGTATACATGTTGGTGATGATGTGTATAACCTTGAAAGTTAGTATAGACTATACAAAATAGATTTAATCATATTTGAATTGAAATAGGATGGCAAAATTGAAGAAAAACATTATTTTGTTTACAAGATAATTACTTGTCCAATTGGAGTCAACATCTGAGATGTTTACTCTAAGATTGAATTGTGGTCTTAACTGACCCAATAGTAATTTGTGTAGAGGCATGGTATTTATGCAAAGGAAATTTTTTGATCAGAAGAGTAATTATAATTGTAATAATGATTATGATTGCAAGTGCTATCTTGTAATTGTGATTATATGCAAGCCTTTGTGAAAGAGATATATGCAAAGTTTTATATGAGATTTTTTGTGATTTGAGATTGAGCTAAAGATTAGAGATCAATCAAGGAAGAAGATACAATACCTATACTCCAGAAGTCTGATTACTTTTTTGGGCAGT
This sequence comes from Cupressus sempervirens, assembly GCA_028749045.1. Classification (NCBI taxonomy): domain Eukaryota; kingdom Viridiplantae; phylum Streptophyta; class Pinopsida; order Cupressales; family Cupressaceae; genus Cupressus; species Cupressus sempervirens. The sequence continues at coordinate 313,068,716 of CM053788.1, forward strand.
GAGCTCTTCTTGTAATTAGAAGTATAGGTTTGGGTAGTGGGCTCATCTTGCATTTACTATACTACAACTCCTAACAGGGTTGGAATCTCCTAATAGGGACTCCTTATATTGACTTTTCTCATTGACTCCTAATAGGATCCATCCTCTAACAAGGAACTTATATATCGGTATATTATCTAGTGGGTATCATCCCCACCAGGGTTTTCCCTTGGCCAGGGCTTTCCTAGTTAACAAATTATGGTGTTATGAGTTATCTTTGTGTATTGTTACTATTATTGTTTAGCATTACTTTATTACTTTTATATGTATGGTTTAAAGTAAGAAATAATATCTAGTTGGTGACTAAAGTTTATAGATTATTGATTCACCACCCCCCTCTTAGTAATCCCTATTTCTAACAATTGGTATTAGAGCATAGTTACTTTGAAGAGGCTTACTAGCTTGGGTAAGATCCCCATGCATATGAAATAGTTGATGAAGAACCTTGAAGAAGCTATTGAACAAATTGATCTCCTTACTAAAGAAAGAGATAATATGAAAGATAGATATGAAGACTCCAAAGTATACATTGGTCAATTGAAAGAAAATATTGAACATCTCAAATCCAAGCCTAAATCTACTAAATCTGGAACTAGTGATGAAGTTATTCAAAGTTGAAGATAGAATAAAAAATCTTGAAGCATGAATTGAGGATTATAAATATGAAGTTGACTTTGAGAAATGATCCTAGAAAATTTGAATTTGATTTAAAGATTGAGAATGAAGATCTGAGAGAAAACCTAACAAAAAAAACATATGAGTTTGAAACATTGAAAGAAGATCATGAAGAAATTCATAAGTACAATACTATTGTGAAAGGTGAATTAACTTAGTGAAAGCAATAGCTTGAGAAGCTTTATTTTAACAAGGAAAAGCCTAATCATTCAATGTCAATACATAAGACTAGCCTTGGTTATCTAATTAACATGTCTATGAAGAAACTTGAGATTAGATTATATATGAAAGAAAAAGGTAAATCTTATGATAAGATTGAATCTAGTTAATCTTTTGATAAATCTAAAGAAATTGAGAAAAATAAGGAAGTTGAAATGTTGGATGAACAAAGCAAGTGGAATCTCCTAAATTAACCAGGTATGAATTTAGAGGTAAGTGTTTTTTATGTAATGAAATAGGCCATATGAAAAGAGATTGTACCAATAAGTCATTTAATCATGTTAAGGACTTTTATTGTCATAATTTCCATGGTATGGGTCATAATGCAATTGATTGTAGGAAACCTAAGTATGATAATGATAGAAGGAATAGTAGAATGTCTAGAAATACTAACCCAGTAGATAGAAGAAGGTCTAATGAAAGGACATCGAGAGAAGGAAGATCGTACAAAGACAAAAGATAGATCATGTGTTATAAATGTACAACTTAGGACACATTTCTTAGAATTCTCATGCACCTAATGATCAACATAATACTAGAAGTAGAGAACCTATATGTTAGTTATGCAACAACTTTGGACACATAGAAAAGTACTACAGAACCAACAAAAATTGGGGAGATAGAAGGAACAATGGAAGAAACTTTAGGAATAGAAGGAATCATGGAAACAGTGTCAAAAATGATACAAGGAACCATGAAAAATACTCTGCAACCAATGGAGACAATGAGGAACAAAGAAACATTGTTAGTGAAATTCAAGAAGAAATTAATAAGGAATTTGTAAAAAGATTAGATATCTCAAAGGAAAAGCTAGATGATGATGAGATAGGAAGATCGAAGTTAGTTGTTAAGTTTGATTCAACTAAGTTGAATTAAGCTTGTTCATAGCATTAGAATTTTAAAACTTCATCTAGAGATGGAACTAGAGGTAGTAAAGCTGGAAAAAGGTGTATCCAGTTAAGTTTAGATGGTACCTAAGCTCACTTGTAATTTGGAGCTTATGTAAGAAAGTTATGAAGGAATTCAGAGTTACTAGTATTATAGAAAATGTTAAATCTGTAACAAAAGATGAAAAATATGTTTTTGCAATGAATTTCATGATGTGAAGTTCAATAGATATTTTTCATGATGGAAAATAGCTATGGCAAACCTCAGGTGACATTTGAAGATCAGATAGATGATCTTGTGCAATTATTTGATTATAGAATGTGATTGACAGCTTTTTCATGTTTGCAAAGTATGTAATTAATGCAAGTTCAAGTTGATGGAATAAATTGAGTATAAAATTGATTTTCACTTCATTGAAAATTTACCTAAAGTAAAGAGCACTCAAAAGTGACTTTTTAGAGCAATTTTGAAGAAAATCTTATTTTTAAAAAGAGGTATTTTATCATTTTCCCCCAAATTTGTATGATAAAAGTTTATAATTGATAGAATCATGGATATGTTAGTAGTGCACAATGTTGAGAATGAGGATAGACCTAAGTTGAAGGTTGTTTCTATAAAACCTATTAAAGGAAACCTTAACTCAGTGTTGTCTATCACTCTAAACAACATAGTATATTTTTAAGATGTAGGAAGTTATATGAATAGTAAGTTTGAGTCTATTGGTAGTGAATTTATGAACAAAGATATGGAATTAGTTTTCAATCACGACATGACTATGAACCCTAGATTTAAACATTTAAGGGAACTAGACCTATTCAAATATCACTTCTACAATGAATTAGACACAAATGAGTAGACATAGATTATATTGAGTAGGATACATGATAGAAAATTATGGATGCAAGATAATGTAATTGATATTTATACCAACCTTATTCATGAGGTAACTAGTCTTAGTAAACAGGGCAGTGTACCTATAGGTGAGAAAATGGTTAAGAAGAAATTTGTGAGTTACACTAAAGCAATGTATAATGGAAAGGCTTTGGTGATTAGCACCATCAACCAAGATGATGTAAGATTTTGAGTAGAACCATTGCCTATTCTATTTGTGCAAGTTTAGAGATTGATGAACTTTTAGTAGGATTAATCTATGCAACTTATAAGATATGTGTAGAGAAAGATTAAGTGAATCTTGGTGAAATTCTATGAATGCAACTCTTAGAAAAGGTAAAAAAGATCAAGAAGACAGAGAATGGTGTGTTTAGATTTTAGTCCATCACATATTATTTCATGTACTTAAAAGATATCCTTATTTATCAGTCATCAAGATAATGGATAGTGACAAATGTGCAATGGAGAAGATTACAAAAGTATGTAGAAGGCATCTTGCAAATAAGATATTAGACAATGGCAACCTGATAATGAGAACATTTCAGAATGAAATGAAATAGAGATTTAGAATTGTACCTACAATTGTTGGCAGATTTAAGGAAGACATTTGTAATATGGTTGATACATATTATACCTATATTCAAGTAGTGGAACCTCAGGAAACATTTCTTGATCCTTTGGGTTATGAATTAAATTATGATATAGCAGTTGGTTATACTAATTTATTGTTAAATTTAGATAAGGAAAAATCATAATAAAAATTTGGTACATATGATGAGATTACCTAGTCATCTCATCAAGCATCTATGGAGAAGGCATCACACAAGAAAATAGAATCTATTAGGAAGAAAGCACTATCAAAAGACGGAATGATAGAGAGTGAGTTTGAGGCTGTAAGAAAAACTATGAAGTAAGGAATACTAAATATTCAAACTTTGTTAGTATCTATTACAAAGACATCTTCAGAATAGAGCATTCCATATGTAGCAATGTTAGATGTTCAGCCTTGTGAACCAAAGAGAAAATCTAAAAGATTGGTGGAAGTAGTGACTACTAAAACAAAGAGGGTAAAACAACAAGCCACTAGACCAAACAAAAGACACAAAATATTGTAGGCAATTGTTGAATCCAATGATGAAGAGAAAGAGGAAAAAGAGATCAAGCAAGTAGAGAAAGTGACTCCATCAGAGAAATCAGTAGGCAAAGCTCGACAACCTTGGAAGCCAAAGATAGAGAAGAGAAACATAGTTATTGCTAATGAAGGTATCCTTGTTCATATGAACAAATTTTATGATTTGTATAAATTTTTTGAGAAGGGTCAGATTGATATATCTATTGTTAGATATATCATAGCAAACAATCTGAAATTGAAGGATCTTGATCTAAAACTTTAGAAGTTTATGTTTAGAATTATTTGCAAGACTGATGATGATGAAGAGATTAAAATAATTTTGGATAACCTCATATCATATTTAAGGAATAAATTGAGACCATCTGTACTTATGGTTGGTGAAAAGGATAAACTAAGGAGTGAGACTATAGTAGCAATCAATCAAATGTTGAAAGAGTCAAAGGAAACATCTCCTCCAACACCTAGAAACTCAAAAGTGTCAATGAGAGATGATACTATGCAAATTTATCCAACCAATGTTACCATTAACATTGATGATACCAATTCATTTCAAGGTTTCGAACCTAATGAACCCAACACCAATGATATTGAAGACAAATTGAGATAGACTGAAGAAGAGAAGAGGCTACTGGAAGAAGAGAAAAGGAAAATAGAACAAGCCAAGAAGAAATTTCTTAAAGAAGAAAAGAAAAGAAAGGAAGAGGAGGAAAAGAGGATAATTGTAGAAGAAATAAGAAAGAAAATAGAGGAAGATTAGAAGAGAAGAGAGAAAAGGAAAGATAGGAAAGAGAAAAGAAAGAAGAAGAAGAAGAAGGAGAGAGAAGAGTAAAAGAAGCAATTAAGAAAGAAAGAGAGGATGATACTAAACCATCTAGTTCATCCACTCTATTCTCTCCTTATAGTTTAGCTACTGATGATGATGATCAAACAAATTTGATCTCATCCCATACAAAGCTTATTGAGAAGAATAGGAAAGTAAAAAGCTTATAGAAAACATTAATAGAAGTTACTAACAGACTGCATAGTACTTTGGTAGTACAACACATTGAATCAGATCCTAAATAGAGGGCACAAGAGGTGCTAAAATTATTTAATGAAGAATTGACTAACTTGTAAAATGTCACAAAAGCAAAGGCAATTTTTTTCCATGATTCTAACTTGTTTAGCACCATCTATCAAAACATTAAGAATGATTTGGTTAATCTTGATACTTGTATCAAGGAACTTCAAAAGTGTTGTAATGACCCTTTTTAGGTCATTCATTTTTTTGGCTTTCTCTTTGACTATGACTCAACTGTTATTCAATGCCTCCTCTCCTTGTATGTACATTTCCCTTCTTGGTGTGTGTGGGTTTCTTTCACATCTCTGCGCTGAGTATGTTGGCATCCATATATGTACACAATCAATCAACTGTTCATTTATGTGATATGCCCATCCTTGGACTTCTCCAATCTTATTTTATCTTATCCACATTATAAGGTGGTTTGGGTACTAACGCAACTCCTTGCCAGAGTCTGTTGGTAATGATTAAGTTTATTTAACTCTCTTGTTTTCTTCGATTTCTTTATTTGAGTATGTATGTGTTTGTGGATTTGATTGGAAGTGGTGGAAACATCCACATAATCTTCATAGCTGACAAGATTTTGCCATTGTTAAGTCTGTTCTTTCTCCATTGCTGATTGGTGTCCCGTTAGTTTCTATTATGTTCTTTTTCCTCCGTATTTGGTCCATGCATCTTCATTGTTATTGCTTCAGTAATTTGTCAGAGATGTAATCAATTCCATCTCCTCCTTATTCGCCCTCCACCTATAACATTTGATTGGATTTCTTTATACGTCTTGGTCAGTATTGGCCAATAGTCACATCCTTAGGTGTTAACTAATTCATAGTTATGTTAAAATATATATATTTATATGTTATTTAAATATGATGGTTATCATATATATTTACTTATATTATATATTATTATAACATATTTGATTGTATTATCATTTATATTAACTCTTGTATCATTTATATAATATTATATATATTCAAATGTGATAATATCTAGATATGTTATTATTTCATTGTTTATAATGTAATTGTAACATTTATTTATTTGTATATCTTAATCTTATTATTATGAATAATAATAATTTATATTATTACTATGAATAATACAAATGATTAAGCAGAATAAATAGATCATAAGTATTTATCAATATTACTTCTTTTGTGAACAATCGATAATAGCATATGAACTATTATTATATTTTATCCAATTATAGGATTCCCTCTTAAAGTATGATATAAGAATAGGGTAATATATATGTACTAAGGTACATATATACAAAGGCATGATATTAATATGTTTGATATAATTATGTAATATTGAAGAATCATTCTAATCAATGAAATGTCAACTTGTTTGATTTTGAATATCGACTCATTTAATATTAGAATGGAGGTCGATGAATAATAATCTACAAATGATGTGATAGATATCCTTTCTCTTGGAGACAAGGACATATTAATACGTTAACTTAATGACAAATTATATCATTATTATTAATAATTAATTTATCATTAAATCTTATAAATATGGGGACATGACAAGTGAGAACAGGATGGGAAAACTTTGTATATCAAGTGTATCTTATCACACAAGCTGACCAAGGAAATCAAGTTAGATAGAAGGAAAGATGAGTGATTTAGAGGCTTTATCCAGCCAGATCCAGCATCCATCTTGCAAAGTAAATGATATTGAAGGAAAAGTGGCCAGTATTCATAGTGATATCAAGAATTTAGAACTTTGGAAGGAACAAATTTTGAAGAGGATATCAGATTTCAGAGAATCTATTGCTCTAAAAATATCTTTTGTTAAGAAACAATTGGAGGAATGTGTCAAGGCCAAGGACACATATTCTACCAAGCACACATATTCTAACTTTTCATATTCAAATCTTAATGCAATTGAGATTGCATCATATGCTTTATGTGCAATTCTCACCTTAGCTGAATCCACCAAGAAAACATGGATTAAAGGTATGAATAGTCTCAAGGAAAACTTTGATGATTGCATGAAGATCATATTAGTTTAAGGAAGGACAAGATTTTTGGACAATTTTTTGGATAGATTTCTAATATTTTAGCCTTTGTAATTGATGTCAAAGTGGGAGTAGTTGCAAAAAATTGTGAAGTATAGTGTAAGGGGGAGCCTATGTAATGTTGGACAAATTGTAATAGGTGTAATGTAAGGTGTTATTTATTTTTGTTGTGTTAAGTTTTTGTCACTTAGCCAATTTTCCCTATTTTTTTGTCATCAATGCCAAAGGGGGAGATTGTTGACAACTAGCTAATAGTGATATGTATTTTTTGTCATTTATTGAAACACATGATGTACATGTTCACATGAAACCTTGGAAATAAAGATACCTAGTGTTTGGTTATCAGAAAATTGTCTAAGTATAGAATTTGGTTTACAATAGTGTATTGTTTTGTTTATAACTGGTTGTTGTCATCATATTATGACTAGCAAAGTTAAATGAAGATAGTATACATCTTGGAGATGACATGTATAACCTCAAAAGTTAGTATGGACTATACAGAACATAGTTAATCATGTTTGAAGTAAAATAGAACAGAAAAATTGAAGGAAAAGATTATTTTATTTGCAAGATAATTACTTGCCCAATTAGGGTTGACATCCTAGATGTTTGCTATAAGATTGGATTGTGGTCTTAGCTAACCCAGCAACAATTTGTGTAAAGGCGTGCTATTTATAAAAAAGGACATTTTGCAATGAGAAGAGTAATTGTAATTGTGATAGTGATTATGATTGCAAGTGTTATCTTGTAATTGTGATTATATGTGAACTTTTGTGAAAGCAATATATGTGAAGTTTTATATGAGCTATTTTGTGAGCTAAGATTGAGCTGAAGATTAGAGATCAATCAAGGAAGAAGATATAGTACCTATACTCTAGAATTATGATTACTTGTTTGGGTAGTGAGCTCTTATTGTAATTAGAAGTGCATGTTTGGGTAGTAGGCTCATCTTGCATTTATTGCACTACAACTCCTAATAGGAATTCAATGTCTCCTAACAAGGACTCCTGATACCAAATTTTCTCATTGAATCTTAATAAGGTCCATCCTCTAACAAGGAACTTATATATCAATACATTATCTAGTGAGTATCATCCCCACCACGGTTTTCCCTTGGCCAAGGTTTCCCTAGTTAACAAAGTATGGTGTTATGAGTTATCTTTATGCATTGTTACTACTACTATTTAGCATTACTTTATTGCTTTGTTATGCATGGTTTAAAGTAAGGAATAATATCTAGTTGGTGACTAAATTTTGTAGATTACCAATTCACATCCCCCTCCTCTCAGTAATCCCTATTTCTAACATGGAGGTCATTTCAATGGTTTGAGCCTAGAAAAGAAACAAGTAAGAGTTGATATTATTGGCTCACCATGGATCAAGATGCATATAATTTTTCCAAAACATAAGTGCCAGATACATAGTAATCTAATCCATGCATTCACATAAGAACTTGAACTTGTTATCTCTCCATGACCCTTTTCACAATGGGCATTTTTCTCATTAGATGTATTTCTCCTCCCTCCCTCCTCTGATGGCCATAATTTCATTATCATAAAAACTTAATACTTTACCAAGTTGGTTGAAGCCATCCCTTTGACTTTCACTACTAGAAAGAAGATTTCAAGTTCATAGTGAACTATATCATATGTCACTATGGAGTTCCCTTGGCTATTATTTCTAATCATTGTAGTTCATTTCAAAACAAGGACATTAATAAGCTCTACAAGAAGTACAATATCTACAATGGATATTCTTGCATTTACCATCCATAGAGTAATAACTAAGAAGAAGCATCTAATAATATCATTGTCAAGATCCTCCAAAAATGATGCAAGAGCATCTAGTGGTGTAAGGGCAATCTTGTATCACCCAAGAATATGCTTAATGTTAGTTTTTGTTTAATGTGTTTTCACTTTTGGATACCCATTTGGGTCAAATAGAGATTTTGACTCTCATAGTTCCACTATTGGTTTTCTAGGTTAGAGTTTTTGAGCACCTTGGAATAGATGTCAATGTGGAAAATAGGTTATTTTGTAATTGAGCCATAATTATGATGAGTTAGAGGGTGTAAGTTGGAGGGATGATTATACTTGTAATTTAAAGCACTCCACAAAAAGAATTAAGTCAAAAAGCTTTACATTTTGAAAGTTGTTACAGTATTAAGTTGCCTAGAGACCCCCTAAGAGTGCTTCAAAGTCAAATTTGAGGAACTAAATGGCCTCGTATGGGCCTAATAAATGGAGGACAAGATAAGCTTTTCTATAGGGCTATAAACCACTTGGAGAGCTTTCCAAAATGTAAATGGTTCTTCAATCAGAGTCCTAGATCAAAAGTTATGCCTCCCAAAAGTTGGACTACCATTTCTGGATTCTTCTAATTGTGAGGTAGTTTGCACCAGGACTGTGTGGTCGTAGTATTTGATATAGCAAGAAGATGCCTCCATGAAGAGAGCATGGTTCAAGAATTGCAAGAGGAGATCTGTAGATGAAAGAATATTGTTGTCGGTGATGAAAGTGAGAAGGAAAATGAAGAAGAAGGAAATATTGGTTAGGAAGGGAAAGGAGATGAAGAATTCCCAGACCAGGTACAAGAGAAGCTTTTTAGGGAAATTTCCAAGCTAGGAAAAAGACCTAAAATTAACGTCAACATGTTTTCAAGAAATCTAAACTTGAACGAGTTGATTGACTGGATCAATGAGCTAGAGGAATATTTTGAGTATGAGGATATTGGGGACCCTGATAAGGTTAAGTTTGTGAAGGCCAAAATGAAAGGCCATAGAAAAATCTAGTGACAAGAGATTCAGTTGGAAAGAAATAGAAGAGGAAAGGAGAAAATCACAAGATGGGATTGCATGGTGGAAAAACTAAAAAAAATAGTTCACTCCTATTGATTATGAGCTTGATTTGTTCAAGAAGATGAAAGGGTTAAAACAAGCAAGAAAATCTATCCAGGAATACATAGAGGAATTTTACTGAGTCCTTATTAGGGTGAGGTATGCAGAAGAAAATAAGGAGAAGGTTGTTCGTTACCTTAATGGCTTAAGACCTAGCATTTAGGAGGAGTTAAGTCTAGTTAGAATGGCTAGCATTCAAGAGAAATACCAATTTTCCTTGTGAGTTGAGGAGAAGCTAAACAAAAAGTTTAATGGAAGGAAAAGAGGGAGCAATCAAGGAGGAAGTGGCAATGGTAGTTCATTTGGAGGATGAAATGAGAACCAAAATAAAAATGAAAATGTGGGTACTAGCCAAAACGAGAGGAATGAGGGTTTTAACCACTCTTGTGATCAAATATTTAGAGATCAAAGAGAAAGAAGTAGAGGAGGTGGACAAGGTTCAAGAAGAGGAGTCTTCCATGGTACCTATTTTCATTTCAATAAAGAATTTCATCATTCCTATGAATGCCCTCAATGCCTAGGAAGGACAGATAAGAGAGTTAATGGTCAAGCAAGGGTTGCTCATGTGGATGATGATGCGTAATCATCACATTCAAAGGATGCAAAAAGAGGATAGGTTATAGTAAATGAAAGGGTATTATTGAGTGGTGTTGCTAATGGTGTAAGCATTGACAACTTGTTGCTAGAGGAGATGGTCTCAAAGCTAAAGCTCAAGAGGGAGAAACACCCCCAACCCTATCAGATTACTTGGGTGCAAGATGAACATAAGGTCCTAGTTAGTGAGCAATGTTTGGTAAAGTTCAAGATTCAGAGTTACCACGATGAAGCTCTCTATGACATCATCTTAATTGATGTCTACCATTTATTATTGGGAATTCCATGGTAGTTTGATAGACATGTTATACATGATGATCATGAAAATTCATACTCTCTGAAAAAGTATGGAGTCCGTCACAAATTGAAACCCTTGATAAAGGAGGGTGAAAAAGTATGTAGTAGTGCCAGGGTATGTCTTGTTGATGGAAGAAATTTTTTGGATGGCACGAAGCATCAGCATATGTGTTATGCTTTAATTCCTAGAAAGGATAAGAAAGGTAGTAGCAAAGTTCCACTTGAAATTTCAAGTCTATTAAGTGAGTATGGAGATGTCATCTCTAATAATGTTCTAGAAGGGTTTCTGCCAATAAGGAAAATTAGTCATCAAATAGATTTAGTCCTTGGAGCTAGTTTACCTAACAAGACTGCTCATAGGATGACTCCTACTAAGTTTGAGGAGCTAAACAAACAAGTTTAGGAGTTGCTAAGGAAAGGTTTAATTTTAGAGAACTTGAATCCATGTGCAATACCTGTAGTACTAGCACCAAAGAGGGATGGAGAGTGGAGAATGTGTATAGACTCTTGGGCTATAAATAAAATAACCATCAAGTACTAATTTCCTTTTCCAAGGATGGATGATCTTATGGACTACTTGAGTGGAGCTCGGTACTTCACAAAGATAGGCCTCAAGAGTGGCTATCCCTAGATATGGATATGAGAGGGAGATGGGTGGAAGACTACATTCAAGACCAAGGAGGGTCTATATGAGTGGTTAGCTATGCCCTTTAGACCGACCAATGTGCCAAGAACCTTCATGTGGCTTATGAATGAGGTACTAAAAATATTTTTGGGAAATTTTTTTATTATCTATTTGGATGATATTTTGATTTTTAGTAAATCTTTGGATGAACATTTATTGCATATTCATAGTATCCTTGAAAAGTTGAGGGAAGAGAAATAATTGATTAATTTGAAGAAGTGTAGCTTTGTCAAAAGGGAGTTAGTTTATTGGGATTTTTTGTATTAGTTGAAGGTCTCAAAATGGACCCAGAGAAGGTGAAGGTCATCTTGCAATGGCCTACTCCAAGGTTTACCACTAAGGTGAGGTCATTCTATGGTCTATCCAATTTTTATAGGAAGTTCATTAGTTATTTAGTTAGTATATGTGCACCCCTAACTAAAATAATGAGGGGGGATAGAAAAGAGTTTAAGTGGACTACAGCAGCTACAAGGAGTTTTGAATTGCTAAAGAAGAAGGTGATAGAGAAACCTACATTGGTACTTCCTAATTTCAACAAAGTGTTCTAGGTGGATTGTGATGCTAGTGGAAATGCTATTAGGGCTATGTTGAGCCAAGAAGGTAAGCCTATTGCCTATTTCAATGAAAAATTGAATGATAGAAAGAAAAAGTATTTTGTTTATGATCAGGAGTTCTATGCAATAATTCAAGCCTTAAAGAAATGGAAGCATTATTTGTTGCCAAAAGAATGTATCTTGCATATTGATCACCAAGCATTATAGTACATAAATAGCCCAGATAGATTGAATCAAAGACATTTGAAATGGGTAGAGTTTATGCAAATTTATACATTTGTATTAAAACATAGGAGTAGAGGGTCTAATAGTGTTGTAGATGCATTAAGTAGGAGAAATTTGTTGATGATAGTAATGCAGGTTGAAGTGGTTGGGTTTGATGAACTCAGGAATCTGTACCCTAAGGATCCTAATTTTTTAGAGGCTTGGAAGGCTTGTAAAGAAATTATTACTCTAGATAGGAATAGGTGGCTAGATTACATGATTTAGGATGGTATGTTATTCAAGGGAAGTCAATTGTGTATTTCATGGAGTTCCATGAGGGAGAACTTGATCAAGGAGAAGCATAGTGCAAGGATGGTAGGACAATCTAGTCAAGATAAGACCATTTCCATTACTAGAGAACATTATTTTTGGCCTCAATTGTCATAGGATGTGAAGAAGTTTGTGCAAATTTGTCAAGTATGTCAAGCAGCCAAAGGATTTATTTAAAATACTAGACTCTATCAACCATTGCTTGTTCCATCAAAGCCTTGGGAGGACATAAGTATGGATTTTGTTCTTGGATTGGTAAGCACACAAAGGGGTAATGACTTAGTCTTTGTGGTGCTTGATAGGTTCTCCAAGATGGCACATTTCATTGCATGCCACAAGACTCATGATGTAGTGCATAGTCTAGATTTTTTTTTTTAGAGAGGTGGTGAGGCTACATGGTCTCCCAAAAAATATTGTTTCTGCAGAGATACTAAATTTTTTGGATATTCCTAGGGGACTTTGTAGAAGAAGTTGAATGTAGTGCCTCTCCCATTTGAATTATGTGAGTCATCCCAATGGATGCAACCTTTTTGATCTTTTATTGTGATAGATCTTGATTGTGACCATGAGTGGTCTACACCATAGAGGTGATTTGATGTATATTTCTATATCAGTTGTTTTGATTATGCTTATGGATGATTTATGAGATTATTATGTGATTTATGATTCTTTGAGATTTGTGGCAGTGGTTATCTGGATTGATGTGGTATCATGATGTTGTTTTGTGATTACCCTAAGATGTGTGCAGAGATTGCACTGTATACTATTACCATGCTATACTGGACTAAGTTCTTGTAGCAGTGGTTAGTCATGTTTATGACTATGTTTGCCTAGGTATTTTATGTGACTTTTGTTGTTATTTTTTTTTAAACAACCATTATTAAATGCTTAAATAATTAAAAATAGATTTCCCATTTGGATTATTTGGTTATGTGTTGCAGACATTTACCTTGTTATAGTTTGATCTGAGAGATATCTATTACTTATGTGATGTTTTATATTTGAGAGGTCTTGAGGGTCAAATGTTATACTTTGATTTCAATATCATAGATGTTAGACTACTATGCTATTCAGTTGATCATTTTGCATGATGATTCCATTTTGAGATGACAATGTGTTTTATGATGATATCTGGTTATCTGGTATTTGGACATATCACAAATTATGTTATGTGATAGATTTAATGCTATGGTTATTTACTTCATTTCTACATTGTTATGCTTTATGCGAACATGAGTGATGTAAATAGATTATTTCAATATAATTAAATAAATGTTTAAATTAGATAATTTAATGCATTTATTGCTTCAACTATGTTATTATATGCAATTGCACTTGATCGTGTTGCTTAGTGTGTAGGATTTATATCCCTGGCAATGACACATGGAGTTAATGATTTAGCTATTCATACTTTACCAATGTCATCCCTGTATGGTCGACGTATTCTTATTTTAATTATTTAATTAAACCTTTCAGTGATTATTAAATCCAAACTCATGTGCATTATGTGATTAGACTAGTAAGTGTGTCTCTGCATTTAGAGGTTTGCATTGTCGTGAAAGATATTAAGGAGATTAATTTGTTTTTGAGTTTTCAAGCCTTTTAATTGATTTATTTTAATTTTTGGCAACTTTTCCATAGATGAATTCCTATTTCTATGAATAGACTATTTTTGTTTGGGTCAATTCAAGGTTTAATTAGGTTGGCTAGTTAATTGCCCTAATCGATTATTCACTTGAAAAGTGAATAAATATCCAAAAAAGAATTTAATTCCTCACTTCTCACTTTTGAATTAGAGAGTTTGAGAGTAAAATTGAAAATCCTCTTCATGAAGATTTACTATTTTGTTCATTGTGGGAGCTACAGGCATGGGATCATCATGAGGTTGAGCTCATTGGATCCAGCTCAGGGAAACCTTGGATTGCTACGATTTTCAACTACTTCTGCGAGCTATTTATTTTATGGTTCAGATTCTTGTTTTACCCTTTTGGCTGTGAAGTAGGGCTTTTCTATTTTATTGTTTCTGCTTCATTTCTACTTCTATTTTTGGTAGTCGTTTGTTTGGAGGTTGAGAACTAGTGTTCCCCTCCATTTCTTTATGCTAGTTCTACTCGGTTGGGTGAGTATGAACATTTCTCTATTTTTAAAGATGAGGGTTTGGAGTTTTACAATATTATGCTGGCCATTTTTGCATAAGATGTCAAAACTCATTTATTTTTGGATTTTTGAAGTTTTTGTGCCCAAAGGTCAAATGGGTATTAATTTTGAAGTTTTCTAAATTTTGGGGTGTATACCTCATTTTGCGTGTCATCTTATTTTCTCAAGTTTTCTTGGCACAATTTGGCTCATGGATGTGAATGATCTATTTGGATATCTATCAAACCACTCTTGACTTTGTGTTCGATTGAGTAATTTTATACTTGGTGTTATGATTTCTTTTGGACCTTTGCTTTTGTTTTGTGGACACTAGGAATTGTGTAGAATCCATACTCCTGAATTGAGGCCGGTTGAGTGAGTTCATGATGTTTGGTATTATTGCATCATTGGGATTAATGTAGAATCCATACTCCCATATTGAGGATGGTTGAGCGATTTCATGATGTATGGTTTTCTTCACTTTAGGATTCATGTAGAATCCATCCTCCCTTGTTGCTTTTAGTTGGGTGTTATATTTTGGATTGTGTTCTCATCTGGTCCTTGTGTTTTGATCTTCATGATGGTGGTGCGCCACACATGAGTATGTGCACATACATTTGTCGGGTGACTTGTGAGGCCTAATCTTTCATGGTACTTCTGAAAGTTATAATCATTAGGGTTGGGATGGGAGTATGAATGCCCATGAGAACTTGTCATAGGATGAGCATGGGTAGGGTAGGGTAGCATATGGAGGGAGCTTCTATCTCATAGCTTGGTGACCTTAGTCCCATAGGGTTGGTAGAGGAAGTTTTAATCAAGTGACAATTAAAGAAAATGTGTGACTGGTAATAAAACTTAAGATAATGAAAAAGTTCTATGCATTGGCCTTCAAGGGAGTACCTTGAGTGAGTGTCTACATTCATGTGATGGCCTCCAAGGGAGTACCTTAAGAGTGTTTCCACATGTGATCCAAGCTTGGACTTTTGGATGCCAAGTGACTCTCCATGATGTCAACCCCTACTTAATAGCCTATTGAGTATCTGACCAAGACCTGTACTCCTTGCATTGTCTTAGGTTCTTGGTTATATCCATCATACTTTTTGGCATGAGTGTTAGCCATGGATGTTGTTTTGTGTGTTTATGATTGGATCATTATCTCCATCAGCATGGTGGGTGTCGACCTACAGGTGCCACATGGTTGGGAGGTATAGCTACCTCTACCACTACTAGGGATCGATGTATAGAGAAAGTCTTATATCCTAGTGTGACTATGGCTCGATGTGTTCACTTGGTACTTCAGTTTACGAAGTATGCTTCTTGTGATTTATGATTTCATTGGGATCTTTTTTATCAGATTTAGATGATCTTAGTTTTGATGCATTCCTTATTATGATGATTAGCATGTGATAGGTGATGTTATCTACTTGCAGGTTTATCTTTTGTTGTACTAATAGCATGTTAGATTTCCTTATGCTTTTGGTTATTAGCATGTTCAGTAGTGATGTCCCTATTATGACAATACTGATGATTTGATCAATGGCTTGGGATGTTACACGCAGGGGATGGCTATGGCCCATGATGGTCTTATGATGCCATTAACAGTTGGGAAGAACCGCATACTTAGTTTGGTTGTTCAGTTACTGTGATGTTATTTTTTTACATTGCGATGTTGTTTATGTTCACTACGATGTTTTTTTTAGTATGTTATGTTATTCCTATGACTTATATGGATAGATATTCCTCTTTCTTGTTCCTTAGCATATTGTCGATTTTGCACTCAAGTGTTCACTCCTAAATCTTTGTGGATCCGATACTCCCTAGTGTGGAGGTTCTAAACTCAATTTTTCCCTATTTTTCCCTTTTGTGTTTTCCTTAAGTGTTTTTGTATTTCTATGGGTGATTTTTTTTAGCATGCTGCGACAAAAAAATGTATCGCACGCTCATTGAATCTTTGTCATGCACCCCTTGATTCTATCGCACACCTCTTAGAGAATTATCACGTGATATTGGAAAGTATCGAACCTCCTTGTAAGAAATATCATACAACACCCTTAAAGTGTCACATGCCTTAAGGAGAAGTATCACCTAGTCCTTGAAAGTGTCACCCTCCTTTAGAAATATCGCACAATACTTTTCTGTGTTGTATTAAAGTATCACTCGATTTCTGTAAAAACCTATGTGAGCAAGTAGCGGGCACGTTTTAGTCTGGTTTGAACTTTTTGAGAGTTGATTTGGATACCCTCTTTGGTGTTCTTCAACCCTACAATATCACATTTTTATTTTAGTTGTGTGTGTTTCAGTAGTCAGTCTCTTGGGGTTTAATTCCTTATACTTAATATATATTTTAATATATGCGACGAATCTTTTGAGATAGGTTTCAGACCTCTCGGAGATAAGATAAAGATTCTAGGAAATTTTAGTGCTTCAAAAATCTAGACTTAGCTAATTTTTAGGGCTTCAAGATTTTAGACTTAGCCAAATTTCAGGATTTTGCATTTTACCCCAGCTTGGTGTTTTGTTGATGAGTGGTCATTTCTTTGAGCCCTCATCTTGTGCATGGTCATTGTTGGCCTTTGTTTGCGTGTGTCAATTTGGTATTGGCATTCAAAGATCTGTTGGTTTCCAAGATTGTGGTGAAGTCTTCTATTACGATCTTTGTGATCCCTTTATGATGTTGTCATATGCATTCATACTTGTAAAAAATAAATATATTGGCTTGTATTGAATCCTTATTCCAAGGATCTCCGGGCAGGGCATTACATTGAAGATAGAATTGAAGTTTAGTTCTACACATCATTCATAGATTGATGGATAAATAGAAGTAGTAAATAAAAGTCTAGGAAATTTGCTGAGGTGTTTAGTAGGAGATAAGTGCAAGGGATGGTATTTGATTCCACCACAAGAAAAATTTGCTTACACTAATTCTATGAATAGGAGTACTAGTAGATCACTACTCTAAATTATGTATGATAGTAGTCGAAGGACTACACCAAAGATGAGAAAGATAGAGCAAGGGGAGAGGATAAGTGTTGAGGTAGAAGACTTTGTTGAACATGTTAAGAACCTACATGAGGAGGTACATGCACATATTGCCAAGATGAACCTATAGTATAAGGCTAGAGAAGATCAAAAGAGGAGACATAAGGAGTTCCAAGTTGGGGATCTGGTTATGGAATACTTGAGGAAGGAACAATTTCTAGTGGGTACCTACAACAAGCTGAAGATGAAGAAATTTGGCCCTTGCAAAATTTTAAAGAAAGATGACTTAGGAAATGCATATGAGGTGGAGTTGCCAAATGGGATTCACATTTCTCCTATTTTCAATATTGCAAACTTAATAGAATATCATGATGATGATTTGGAGGAGGAGTTGATGCTGGAACCATGACCAATTCCTACTTCTAAGAAGGAAGAGGTTGAAGAAATTCTGGATAGTCATATGGGCTAGAGTACTAGAAACAAGCAGTATGAAGAATACCTGGTGAAGTGGAAAGGATGACTAGTAGAAGATTCAACTTGGATATCCATAGCAAAGGTTTCCCATTTGTGTTTTCCTCTACCAACTATAAAGTGACAGGGTCACTTTTCAATTTACCCTGGGTGTCTAATGTAGGAGCATCTAGTGATGTAAGGGCAATCTTATATCACCCAAAATTATTCTTAGTGTTAGTTTTTGTTTAATGTGTTTTCATATCTAGATACCCATTTGGGTCAAATAGAGATTCCAACTCTCATAGTTCCACTTTTGGTTTTTTAGGTTAGAGTTTTTGAGCACCTTGGGATATGTGCCAACGTAAAAAATAGGTTATTTTCTAATTGAGCCATAGTTATGATGAGTTAGATGGTATAAGTTGGAAGGATGATTATAATTGTAATTTAAAGCACTCTAGAAGAAGAATCGGGTCAAAAGGCATTATGATTTGAAAGTTATTACTATTTTAAGTTGCCTAGAGACCCCCTAAGAGTGCTTCAAAGTCATATTTGAGGCACTAAATGGCCTTGTATGGGCTTGAAAAATGGGGGAGAAGAAAAAATTTCCCATAGAGCTATACAACACTTGGAGAGCTTTTTGAAAATGTAAATAGTTTGTCAATTAGAGTCCCAGATCAAAAGTTATGCCTCCCAAAAGTTGGACTACCATTTATGAATTCTTCTTATTTTACATTGACTTATGACATGTTTTCTAGAACTTTCTATTTTGGTGGTGGATGTCAAATGGAATATTCTAAAATTTATTCCTAACTCTAAACCTAATTTAGGTTACCTAAGGACATTTATGGCATTGTAAAGGTAGTTTTTTGGTAGACTTTGGGAGAAGGTACTGTGAGAAAGGTTTTTCTTAGTAATCTAATAACATTGTAAGCCATAGGGCACATCATGTTGATCTCATATTGGTTTTGACAATTGGGTGTCAACACACTTAAGTCATTTACTTAGTTCATGTGAAGCTAGTAATGCATGCAGAGTATAATATGTAAATACAAGACCATGTCAAGTTGCAATGAGTGTTGGGTCACTCATGTGCTGAGTCACTCAAGTGCCAAGCAGATAGATCATGCCAAGTCACTCAAGTATTGAGTGAATAGTAGATGCTAAGAAGTTGAAGTGTTGAGTTAGAAGCATAATTATAGTATATGTCGGGCATTACTAACTTCATATGTTGAGTAACACAAATTGGACATATTTGTTTGTTATGGCTCAAACAACTTTGTAAACCATTTTTCAACTAAAATAAGGTTATATTTTGATTCTATAGAGATAAGAATGAATTTAGTGTAGATTCTTTATGTAATTACATGTAGCCAATCAGAAAATGGGAAGGTTTAAGTGGCAAAATGGATGAATCTCAGTCATAGATTCAAACCTAACCCTAAGCCACCTTAGCCTTTTTAAAGAGAATAAAGCCCTAAAATTTTTAATGAGAAAGAGAAGAGATTTGAGAGAATTTTAAAGGGGTGAATAACCAAATTGAGGGTGTAAACAAGATAGTTTGTAGAGAATTCAAGGTGACTTAGCAATGATAGTGAATTGCAAAATTAGTTAAGTGAAGAATAGAGGATAGAGGATACAACATTGTTACATCAGATCATGAAGGATCAATCATAGACTGAATAAAGGTGATCTATTATTAGGAAAGCAAGTGCCAACCATAAGATCTATGTTGAGACATTTTGATTGGTGATTTTAGTTAAATATCCTAAGTGGAGTGGTCCTAATAGCCCTTATCAAATCCTTTAATAGGGTGACATTCCAAGTGAGTGATCAGAAGTCCTTTAACCAGGCATACTTCTAATATGGTGTTGAAATCCTCTAATAAGGTGGGACTTAATAGTCTTTGTAAGTCTTTAACAAGGTAGGTCTTTCATAGGGTAGATCATGTTTCATGGTCAAACTATTGTAACCTTAATTGGCTACACTTTATTGGTATAGTAGTGAATATTTATGGGTATCATCCCCACCCCAATTTTACCTTCTCATTTGGAGGGTTTCTTGGTAATCATATTTGGTGTCAAGTGTGTGTATTTAATTGCTTACATGTTTTAGATGCAACTTTTTTATATGTTATTTTTGTATGTTAATGCATGTGATGTATAAATGGTGAAATTTTTATGGGTCCAAGTTTATACTCTTGATTCACCCCCCCTTCTAGAAGTTTACCTTTCCCACTTGTAATTCCAACAATTGGTACTAGAGCCAAGTTTTCAAAAGAAAGAAGCTTTGTAGCTTAGAGGAAAGATCTTGAAATGGAAATCTAAAAATTAGGAAAGACCATTGAGAACCAAGAGATTGAGATACATCTTATACTACATCAATTGAATGAAGCCAAAGATGCCTTGAAGAGTTCCTTGAATAGAAGGAAAGAGATTGCTATAGTAGAAAATGATACACAATACAAAGAGATTGACACCACAAAGCTATTTGTAGATGGTAACTCCAGTGAATTTGATGTAGCAATTGCAAATCTAATGGAAAAGAATAGAGAACAAGCTAAAGAAATTAGAAATCTCAAGTTGGAGCAAGAATCACAAGCTATACTGCTATGTGAGGTGACTGAACAAAAGAAGAAAGCCATAGAAGACAAGGCCATGATTGAAGAAGACAAATGAATTTTGGAAAATAGATTGAAATAAAAGTCAACAAAGTTATCTAGGATCTCAAACATGCAATTAGATACCTTGAGCCAAATGATGAATGCTCATCATGAGTTAAATGTCAAAGACATTGAGATAACTATATTGAAGGTACAAAATGAACAACTGTAGAATGACTTGAAAAGAGAAAAGGAATTTTTTGAAAGTTTCAACAAGCCAAATGAAGCCATCGAGTATTTTAAGTAATTACTAAAATCTCCTAGATCTAATAGAGATACATCAGAATTGGGCTACATAAGGACTGAAGAAGGATAATCATCCAAAACTACTAAGGAAAGGAATAAAAAAGGTAAGAATTCCAAACCTACTTTTCATAATTGTGGAAAGAAAGGGCATATTTCTAATGCATGTAGGAGCAAGAATACAAATTAGAATGTTAAGCCTAAGAGCATGGTCTATTGTCATAAATTCAATAAACAAGGTCATCGGGCACATGAATGCATAACTAGAACCATGCATGCACCAAAATTTGAAGGATATTGCTACAACTATCAAAAGTATGGACATAGAGCCTTTGAATGCATATCCAAGTCCACATGGTCATCAAGCAAGTCAACAAAGGTAAGAAGTTATGTAAATTATTATAATTGGGATTACAATAAAAGATATAGCTATCACTATTGTTAGGAATATGGACATGTACCTAAGAATTTCATTAGGACTCACTTCAATGGTAATTACAAGAGGTGATTGATTCAAACCACATGCTTTAGTTGTTTGAAGACTGGCCATATTAGCAAGCATTGTCCAACTAGGTCCAAGGCACCAAGTTGTGAATTTGATAAAGGTAAAGCCAAGGTAGATGTTTAACACATTAGGAATGAGATGAATAAGGCATGGAAGAAGAAAGATAGTTGTAGTAGATCAAATGGAGAAGGGATCACTTCACCCAATGGGTCAAGTGGTCACACCTCATCAAACTAAGCAAACAAGAGGTATGTGAGATTAATAATCAAAGTATTACATTATACATCAGTTACAAAAGAAGTTAGTACTAAAAGGACTACATAAGCCTGAATGAATATGCAAGATGTTTAGGATTAAACTTTTAGGTTTTCATGTTGTTGCTAAGCGTGAAAAGTTTTCAATAGATGTCAAGTGGAATACTAGTTAGTGTTGAGCTGCCAAGCTAGCTAGTTGATGTCAAGTCTATAGTAGCTATTGAGTGGTAGCAATACCTATAGATTTCAAGTGAATCTAAAATTGAGTCATTGCTAAGTTTATAGTTCTGCAAGCACTAAACATTAATTGTAAGGCTTTTGAAGGGTATATGGTCATTCTTTTCTCATTTATCATCATTTCAAATTTGAGCAAGAGCTAAAAGGTGTAGAAGGTGATTTATAGTTTTTTTGAAGTGACTACAAAGATCTCAACAACTATTTCACTCACATTTTTCAAAATTTAAAGGTATTTATTCACAAGTTGAGCTATGCAATTTACATTTGTAGAAACCCTAGTCTATCATAATGGCATCAAGCTCAAGAAATGTAGAAGGAAAAGAAGTGTTGAATGTGAAATTACTCAATAATGAGGTAAAACAACTAGATTTCAAAGCAATTCTAGATGTTTCTTATAAATAAGACCCATCAGTTGCATTATCCATGATTCCCTCAAAAGTTAGTATGGTTCTGGATGGTAGAAAATGTTATAACTACAAGATAGGTGGAATTGGTAATATGGAGATAAGGGAAGCAAATGATAGATTGTGTGAAAAAAATGTCTTAAAGGAAGAGTTAAAAAGTATAGAAAGGAAGGGTTTGATGAGTGCCCTAGAATTTCCCACTATTTTTAAAACTAATTGGATAAGAATAGTACTGAGCAAGATTCATAATGGATCCCTATGGCTAGAAGGAGGACCACTAAAGATTTCAAAGAGAATAATTCATTGGGTGACTAGTTCTCCAACCCTAGATTGGCCAAAGACTCTGCGAAGTGATTCAAAGGAGGTAATAGAGAAAAATATAGGTGCAAAATGGAATAAGCATGGAATGACAATAGACACCATCATATATCCACTAACAAACTTTGTAGTAAGGGTCATTTCTCACAAAATTTATCAATCAAGAAAATTGAATAGTGCACCTTGTGTTGTAATGGATGTGGTATATAAAATTGTGAAGAAAGATCATACCTATGATCTAGCTGAAATTTAATTGTAGAAAATAATGGAGAACCTTGAAGAAATCAAGAAAATTAAGAGTGCTCTGTACAAATTTGGATCAATTCTAATTTGCATATTTTTCTATGTACAAAACACATTCCCATCTTTTCAAAAAATAGGATGGAAGACAAATAGGATAGTTTCTACCTAGATAAATTTGTACATTGAGCACATGGGTGAGAATTTTGAAACTATCATGACAAGCTATTTTGATGACTTTAAGAAGACTATGAAGCAGAGGATGAGAATACATGCTTCATTAGTTGAATAGTATTGCAATGACATATATTTTCTTGTTGATATTACAAATATTTATAGGCTATCATACCTAGGGTAAGATGGCTAAGACCCTTAGGTTATGAGATTAATGTTGATGAAGCCTCAATTGCCATCACTGCACTTCTTGCTAAAGAAGTTGATAAAATAGCCAAAATATTTAGGAATTATGATGTCATGAAGTCCAAAGTAGAAATGGAGTTGAAGACAACCTCCACACTAAAGAAGAAAGACAAATTGGTGAAGAAATTTAAAAAATTTGGTGAAAGTGCTGAAGGTGATGAAGAGGATGAAGAGGAAGAACAAGAAAAAACTAAAGAAACTCTTGCATTAGCCTAAGGCATGGGTGAGGATAAAGAAGGAGAAGAGGTTGCCAAGGAAGAAGAAGTCAAGGAAGCACCAAATCATGCTGATCCCAAGAAGAGAAAGGCCAAGGCACAGCCTATGGCCAAAGGAAAGAAAGTTACCAAGCCAAGACCAGCAAAGCCAACAGCACCAACCACTAGATCAAGCACAAGAGCCACCACTCAAAAGAACAAGGAGAAAAGAAAAGAAAATATAACAAGGATGTCAGGAGTAGAAGAAGCAAAGAAGGAAGTACATTGCTCAATTAGATTCAAATGAAGAAATAACTGAATTAGAAGATACTAGCCAATTCAAAGTGGTAAGTCATACACCACTTTCTGATCTTTAAAATATTTATGAGAATGTTAGAAATAATGTAGATCTTTCTAGTTTCAAAAATATTGATTTTGAAAAACTCGGAAGAGAGGAGAAAACTCTAGTTGAAGAAGCAATATATGCAATGATGTTCAAATTCAAGAACACTTCACTTCAATTTGACAAGACCATACCAAAAGGATTAGATAACATTATTGCTTAAACTTGGAAAAGAAAATTAGAGAATCAACATTAGCCCAAGTTATGCAAAATTTTTCAAAAGGGTAGATTACTAAGACAAATAAGAAATATGGAGGAAGATTCACACCAAAGTATAGAGCCTTCAACATTCTCCAAAATAATATTGATGATGTTGTAAAGAAATCCACCCAAATGTGGAAATTGATTTATGGATTAACAACTATTAAACAAGGAGAAGAGGATCCCTTTGAGGATAAAAGTGATGATAAAGAAGAGGATGACAAAGATGACAGCAAGGAAGAGAGAAATATAGAGGAGGAGACTGAGAAGATGGATACTGACATGGTAATAGTTGACCAATAGCATGAGGAATAGAGTGTGCAAGACACACAAATGTTGAGTGCCAGTCCTCCTCATGACATAAGTGCACCTACAAAAACTATAATTGTTAAGGATGTCTCTAATGCATTAGCTTAGAACATCAATTCATTAACTGCAGAATATTTGAAAAAGATTTTAGACCAATCTACACTACAAGCTCAACTTTGCACAAATCCAATTTTGATCAGTGTAGAAGAACTTTAGGAGGTGGTAATAAAAGTTACAAGGGATAAGGTGAACACACAAGAACCACCTTCTACCATCCCTACTGTTACTAGTGATCAACCTTTGACTCCAACAATATACACATCAATCAAAGTTGACACAAGTTGCAAAGAAGACATAGTTGAGCAGAGGTAGACTATCAAAGAAGAGGAAAATGTGATAGTAATAGAGCAAGTAGGATCGATAGATACATCTATACCTATAGCATAGACAAAAGGTACAACTCAAGTCATTATCATAGATCCAGATAAATCTAAAGAAGGCGAACAAACATCAAAGGTAAAGGAGAAAAAGGCCATTCAAGCATTAGTAACTTTACCAACATCAGGCTCCTCACTTACAAAACTTCTTCAGAATCCAAGCACAAAAGCAATACCCCTGCAAATCTTAGTGCCAAGAATAAGTGCTTCTAAAGTTGAAAGGTAATTCTCTATGGTGATATCACTTTACATGAAGAGATAGTGATTCCAAAATTTGATTATGACACAATGACAATTGATCAAATAAGCACTCTACAACAAGCATTAGAGAAGAAGAAATACTAATAAATGCTTAGAAAAGAGTACAGAAAAAAGCAAGTATTATAAGAAATTAAAGACATCTTTTTAGATGCATTCAACTTGCCTACTCCAAAAGAAACCAAGCCACTATTGGAATAGTTGTCAGATATTATGGAGAAGGTTAATAATGAAGATCTAGATACAAATGCCAAACTTTTGGAATGGTCTGAATGAAATTTCAAGGAAAAGTTAATGAGAAGATATGTAGTGATATAGTAGTGACACAAGTTTCTTTGGAAAATAAGGTTAAGGATGTGAAGAAGGTATTTGAGAATATTTTCTCATTGTATACCAAGCTCTATGATTCCACACTCTTCACTCAAGACACCAAACATAGAATACTAAGCTTGGAGATGAATCTAAGCATATCAAGTACATAACTACCTAAGAACCCATCTCAAAGTGGGAAGCATTTCCATACATTGTTTCACTCATAGAGTCAATTAGCTATGTTAACAACAAAAGAGGCTAATATAAGAGCCAAATTGACACAAATTTAGGCCTCTCTCACCCCACACATGGAAATCCTCCACAAAGAATTAGGCTATGCAAAAACTTTTTTGAAGAAAGATCCCAATCTTTCTACATCATATGGCTTAGTACACCTTGCAGCCAAGCTCACCATCCAAGTGAAGTTATTAGATATTGCATGTGATAATTGGGATGCAACTTTGAAAATAATCATGGAAGCCCATAAGTCCTTTTTGGACAAATAGACCATAAGTGTATAGACCCTTTGACATAAGTGTCAAAAAGGGGGAGATAACAAAAAAAAGGGAGAAAAATATGCAAGGGGGAGATAGATTAAAAAGAGAAAATAATGAAAGGGGGAGAGATGAATAAAGAAAATGAGAAAGCATGAAAAAAGGGGAGTAATTAGAACTCCAAGAGATATATGTTTTGAGAAATGCAATGCAAAGATAGAAATAGAGTAGAGCAGATATCAATTAAGGTAGAGAATAAAGAATATAGTGCATTGAAGGCAAAGAATATCAATTAGTAGAGACAAATCTACTTAGAATGGAGAACAGATTTTGGATATAGAATAGACATAATAACTCACTTGGGAGTTATACATTTTGAGGTATATAGGTTATTGCAAAAATTTAAAATTTTTGAAGTTTTGTATATATGCCAAGTCATGGATATGTTATACTCAAGAATTCAAGTTTCTTTGACACTCATGTCAAAGGGGCAAATTTTTGATCTCAGATTGGTTTTGATAATTAAGTGTCAACACACTTAAGAAATTTTCTTAGTTCATGCCAAACTAGTAATACATGTTAAGTATAATAGGTAAATACAAGACCATGTTGAGTTCCAATGAGTGTCAAGGCACTCATGTGCTAAGTCACTCAAGTGTCGAGTAGATAGACCATGTCAAGTCACTCAAGTGCCAAGTGAACAATAGATGTCAAGTAGTTCAAGTGCCAAGCTAGGAGTAGAATTGCAATGTATGTTGAGCATTAGTAACTTCATATGTCAAGTAAAATAGATAGGACATATTGGTTTGTTATGGCACAAACAACTATGTAAACCATTTTTCAGCTGACATAAGGGTAGATTTTGATTATTTAGAGATAAGAACAAATCTACATGTAGATTCCCTGTGCAATTACATGCGGCCAATCAGAAAATGGGAAGGTTTAAGTGGAAAAATGGATGAATCTTAGTCATAGATTCATACCAACCCTTAAGCTACCTCAATCTTCTTAAAGAGGACAAAGCCCTAAACTTTTTTAATGAGAAAGAGAACATATTTGAGAGCATTGTAAAGGGGTGAATGATCAAATTGAAGGTGCAAACAAGACAATTTGTGTATCATTCAAGGCAATTTAGCAGTGAGAGTGAATTGAAAAATTAGTTAAGTGAAGAATAGAGGATAGAGGATACAACATTGTTACATCAAATCATGAAGGATCAATCAGAGACTGAATAGAAGTGATATATTATTAGGCAAGCAAGTGCCAACCACAAGATCTATGCTGAGACATTTTGAGAAATGATTTCTATTAAATCTCCTAAGCAAAGTGGTCCTAATATGCCTTATCAAATCCTTTAATAGGGTTTCATTCCAAGTGAGTGATTAGAAATCCTTTAACTAGGCACACTTCTAATAGGGTGTTGAAATCCTCTAACAAGGTGGACCTTAACAATATTTGTAAGCCTTTAATAGGGCAAGCCTTTCATAGGGAAAATCATGTTTCATGGTCAAACCATTGTAACCTTAATTAACTACAATTTATTGTTGTAGTAGTGAATATTTGTGGGTGTCATCCCCACCCTAGTTTTACCTTTTCATTTGGAGGGTTTCTAGGTAATCATATATGGTTTCAAGTGTGTGTGTTTAATTTCTTACATGTTTTAATGTATTTACTTTACATGTTATTTAAGTATGTTAATGCATGTGATGTATGAATGGTGAAAGTTTTATGGGTCCAAGTTTAAAATCTTGATTCACCCCCTCTAGAAGTTTACCTTTCCCACTTGTGATTCAAACACATCATTGGGTCTATTTTCACTATACTGAATGTAATAACATATCTCTTCTAATAATAATATTCCCTTTTCATGTTGTGTTCATTTTGGTCTTGGATTGTGCCCTCATCAAAAAGACTTTTAATGATTCTAGTCAAGGTTGGCACTTGCTATTGAATCTAGCTTGTTGGGACTATAGAACAAGTGTGCATGCTCACATTGATGCAAAACCATACTCTCTAGTATATGGGACTAATGCCATACTAGCTATTGAAATTGAAATTCCATCATTGAGAGTATCCCTAGAAGACACTATTGATGATGAAAACTATAGAGTTTCCAAAGTACATGAACTTGAAATGTTAGATGAGAGAAGGCAAACTTCCTTGACACATCTAGAAGCTTACCAAAATAGACTCAAGAGGAGCTATAACAAGAAATTATGAGGTCATCATTTTGAGGTCAGTGATCTGGTCCTAAAAATGAACTACAAGACTTAGCAACATAGAGAAAACAAGACAAATTTGAACAAAATTGGGAGGGACCCTATGTAGTCACTACAACATTTGGGTCTAGATTATATCAGCTTGTAACTTTGAAGGGTGAACTACTGTGTATATCCATCAATGGCATGTATCTTTGCAAGTACTACACTTGATTTTGTCTAAAAATCCTAAAAAATAGCAAAAAATGGGGGAAAAAGGAAACAAAAAATATGAAAAAATAGACGCCTTGATGAAAACTTAACAAATAGGCATCTTGGCAAAAAAAATTGAGTCAAGAGAAAAATTCTATCCAAAAGTGAAAAATTGGCAAACAGGCACTTTAGCAAGTACCATGGTAAAAACCTAGAAAATATGTCTCATGTGTAATTAATTATTATTGTAAGAATTTGGTATAGCTTTGTTACCATGTAGGAATTTTCCTAAGGAAAGAATGAAATGCCAAGATCTAGAAGCTCAAGAGATAGCACAAGATAGACAAGATATGATCAAATGAAAATGGATTAATTAGATAATTTGATGAATACATCATAGAACTACCTTTTATATAAAGGCAATCAAGATGACTAGGAGTCATGCAAAGAGATAAGAAACAACCAAGCACATGTCCATCAAGAGTGAATTATCCTCCATTATGATTGACTGTACGTACAACAATGAAAGGATAAGAATGTAAAGGTGTATCTCATAAAGAGATGTAGTAGACAACATGTGCTCAATTAAAGTACAAACTTCTATGTTGTCAATATGAAAACTCATATGAATATGAAAATTGCTAGGTATCGATATGAAAACTAATATGAATATGCATTATCCTAAATAAACTTCAGTAAAGTATAAATAGTAAATACTTACTTACACCAACACCCTGCCTTAAGTGTAACTTAGGAGAATCTACTTAAGCTCACAAAAGCTAGATAATAATGTAAGATGTGTCTCGACTACTAGGGCATGTTAGATACCATGTACAAGATGCAAGTGCAAAAGATATATGCAATGCAATCTCTCATAAAGTGGAGAGAGAGGGAAAACCACATGGGAAAAATCCCCCTCCAAAAAGAGAGATAATTACAATAAAATAAAATGAGAGAGAAGAAGACCTCATGTGAGTAAAAGATCCCCCCCATGAGAGAGTAGACAAGGATGATAGACCAAGTAACCCCCCCCTAAATGTAGAATGTACACTAATGGTAGATGCTCTAGGCTCAATGTAAAAATTCCTCCATGAGTTTAGAACAACATTGCTCCACTTAGGAAGAAACATAACCAAAGGTGTATCAATGAAGCCTCAAAATGTATGGAATCTTTGAAACCTACTCAAGTATCCCCATATCAATATTGAAATGCACCTCCTCCAAATAATGTCTACTATGCCACTCTACTAAAAAATACAAATTAGGATCAATAGAGGATGAATGTTGAGCATGTATCAAAGACTCAAATATCTCCTCTAAAAATTAAGTGACCTCCTCTAACTACTATATATCAAAGGATCTACCATCATGTCAACCTTGAAAGACTGATCAAGTAGAGAATGAAGATGAGGGTTAGCATGCTCCCTTGCAACAACTAAACAAGGGTCATATTCACCAAAGAGAAGATGAATGTCATCAATAGTGTCTCCTAAATCTGCAATGTAGGATTCTACAAACAAACTTTAAATTTCTATCAAGTAGTCATCCCATGGAACTGAGTCTGGAAGACAATGAATATCCTATTCCACTAAATCACTTGAATCCATGGCTATGTGAATACAACTATCATCAAGAAAAACTATAGATGCAATATCAATAGGAGGAGGAGAAATCAATAACTCAAGAACTTGATCACATGTGAGAATACCCAAGTTCAAGTAGCCAAAGTCCTCAAAGTTTGAATCAATAGTAGAAGTGTGATAAAAAATTCACTGAAGAATCTACTAAGAAATCATTGTCATCATCATGAGAAAAATCTTAGAAGTAGTGTAGCCTATATGTGTGATCAACCGCCCCTTTAGCAATGATCTCTCTAGTCTCCAAGTCTTTGATAAAAATTGAATTAGGTGTGAATTCCATAGTTCTTCCTCTATCTCCATGAATGAGAAGATTATGACTTAGGTGAGGCACACACAACACATCTTTGAAGTATCCCTCCCCCTTATTAATAGTTCCTTTCCCAATCAAATTCATGTAAGTATGATTTCCCATCAAAATAGGTGGAGTGTGACAATGATCAAATGATGAAAACATAGACTGTGGGGATGTCATATGATGAGAAGCCTCTAAATCTAGAAGCCATCTCCCTAAGTCTTGACTTGAAGTAGCTACTAAGGCTTGACCTTTTCCCATGTGGTCCTTTCCTTTATCAAAATATAAACATGAAGAAGAGAATGAAGTGGTCCTTCTTGATGGTAGACCAATTTGATTCTTTTTAAGAAGATTCTTGAGTTCATCTATCTCATTCTTATAACAATAATGTTCTTCATGTCCATTCTTCTTGAAATATGCACAAGTAAGAAACTTCTTCTTGGATAATTTTACCTTATTGTTGGAGTTGTATTGTGGTGAGGAGGTTAAGAGTTCTTTCTCTTGTTGTGAATTGTTTTGCAATGATTTCTGCTTTTTGTTAGACCCTTTTCCTTGATTCCCTTTACCAGCCACCAATTCTTTGGACTTTGAAGACTTGAGAATCCCCATGCTCATCAAGTTCGATTGTTCTACCATCAACATCTTTGTAAAGGAATTAAATGAAGGCATGGTGTTGGAAGAATCTAAGGTTAACTTATGAGTGTTGAATCTTGAAACATGATGCATGCTTTGGAGGAAGTTTTCTCATCAAATTAAAAATCAAATTTTTATCCTTTGTTAATTCCACAATCCTTAACCATTGATTTTAGCTCATGTGCCTTGGTGATATAGTCTTGAATTATGTCAAACTCCTTTGGATCTAATGACATGATATTTTCATCAAGTTCAAAACCCCTAGCTTTGTCTACTTTTGCATATAAGCTAGCAAACTTATCCCATGCTTCCTTTACTCTTTTAAAATTATCAATATGGAAGATAAGATCTTCATATACATACTTCCTCAAAGGACCAATAGAAACCTTATTTTTATGATTCCATTCATTTAGTTTATTAGGATTAGATGGTGCAGCCATGGTTCTATCAACACAATCAATTAAACGTTTTTCCATCATTTTACTCTATGCTCTAATTTTCCATGTAGCATAATTATGTGAAGTTAAAAGAGGAAACCTAGGAGAAACCATGATACAAAATAAAATGCCACAAGAGAAATAGAAGTGCTAACACTCAAGGCACACCCACCAAATCACTCAATCAAAGAACTGCCCGCTCCCCCAAAATGGATGATTTTGGCACTTTATACTTAGTGCATGTACAATTTCCACTTGTCAAAATGCACCAAAGTGGACTTCTAATTTTAATGGTTACAACAATAAATATGAAGGTATATCAGACTCAACAAGATAAGACACAAGACCTCTCAAGGATCTAATTAATTAAAAGTGCCAAAATAGGCCAAAAGTGACCAAATGCTGAAAGTACTATGTCTACTCAATATTACTCCAACTTGATACTAGATCTATAAAGTAGACAAAACATCATGCACTTTCAAAAAAAGTAGCACCTAAATATGTGTCTAGATGAGCCCGAACTAAGCCTTTAAATTTGCAAAAATTTGGGATTTGTAATTTTTAGAAAACTTTAGGAACAAGGATTGCAAACAACCTACAAAATGTTTAGATCGTGAAATTCTACCCCAAAAAAAAAATTGATCAAAAAAAAGAGTCTGTATAAGGAAGATAGTGTTGTTTGAAAATCACCTCTATAATTATTTTTCCTGAATTGCCATCATCATACCTCCAAAAAATGACTTTAGATTTCACCTCAGATGTTTGATTTTGATGAAACAAGAATTGATTTAGTGGTTTTTGGACTTCTAAATGGGATTCACATATCTAATTTGCACTAGAAAGCTCCAATCCTGACCTGTAAAAAAAAATCTTCAATGGCTATGCAATAATGCTCCTATGGCTTTGATACCATGTAATAATTTTCTTAAGGAAAGAATAAAATTTCAAAATATAAAAGCTCAAGAGATAGCACAAGAGAGACAAGATATGATCAAATGAAAATTGATTAATCAAATAATTGGATGAATACATTATAGAAGTGCCTTGTATATAAAGGCAATCAAGATGACTAGGAGTCATGCAAAGAGATAACCAACAACTAAGCACATGTCCACCAAGAATGGATTATCCTCCATTTTGAATGAATGTATGTGCAACAATGAGAGGATAAAAATGTAAAGGTGTATCTCATAAAGAGATGTAGTAGACAAAATGTGCTCAATTAGAGTGCAAACTACTATGTTATCAACATGACAACTCATATGAATATGCAAACTCCTAGGTGTCTATATGAAAACTAATATGAATATGCATTATCCTAAGTAAAATTAAGTAAAATATAAATAGTAGATACTTATTTACACAAAAAATTGTTCCTCTATCCATTGGGATTCTATTTGATTCTTCCCCCTTATCATTCCTTGATCACGTATTTCATACCACAAGACATCCTAGTCTTTGACCATGGCCCACGAACTAGTTAATCTCTATTGTCACCTTATCTAAGCATCACTAGTCTTTAATTACTCCATCTTTGGCCTTTGTACATAATTTGCATCTTGTTTGGGGGCATATTACCTACATAGTCTATGAGTTCGAACTTGAACTAGGGGCATCTCTCTAAGCATGTTATCTATTGGACTTATCACATACCAAATTAGAGCTAACACGTGTGAATCCTTTATGATCCTAGAAAGACTCCTAATAATTTCGATACAATCCTGAAAAAAATCCTAAAAATTCAAATGTGATCTTGAAAAAAAACCTAAAAATCATAAAATGTCCTAAACAAATAGATAAAAATAAAAAAATGTCCTGAAACAATCACTCAAAATCACATAATGACCTAAAAACTAATCACTAAAAATCACATATTGTCCCAAAATAATCACTAAAAAATACATAATGTCCTGAAAAATCACTAAAAAAATATAACATCCTAGAAAAATCCCTAAAAAATCATAAAATGTCCTAAAGAAATGAGCAACATAAAAACATTAAATACCCCTAAAAAACCCTAAAAATCACAAAAGCCACTGAAAATTTACAATAAACCTTGTAAATAATAAATATGGATAATCACCCCTTTTTTCTTAACCACTTACACTTTCCTAGACTAAAACTCAAAATACTATTCTTCAATGACAATCACACCCTAACCTACTAGTTGAGAAATGTGAACCAACAATCCATCAAACTTGTCACTATGATCCTACCAACCAAACCAAAAATTAGACCTATAACATTATCAATCTATCAAACATTTTCTGAAGACCTAAAACACTAAAAATGGACAAGAATAGTTGTTGTCTCACATTGTTTAGTGAGTGATATTTTTTGTTTATTTTTCTTTGACCATGTTCATGTGCCACTCAATGATATAAATTAATCTATAAGAGTTGTTAGAATGGTTCATAATTGTCTTTCTTTTGTCTATTCAATATACCTTTGATATTCTACAATATGTATATATGCCTCATAAAGCACAAGGTCATTTTCTATCTACATTGTACTTGTTTACACAAAAGGTTGGCATTTGTGCTATGGCGCTTTATGGCCATGATGCATTGCATCCTATTTGCCATATCAAAATAAAGCTCCTTTGACATATAGTCCACTCTATGAAAGAAAAATTCCTCACCTCATACTACTTGGTCCTCATCTCATCTTATTTTCCTTCTAACATCCATCTCATCCACCACCACCATAGCTTTGTACTCTAATACATCTAAAAGAAATCTTTATCCTGCATTCTTGCATATGTCAAAAGTAAAATAAAAATAAAAAACAAAGAAATACATATATAAGCATGACATTCACATCATTTTACATTTCATTTTCATTCATTCCATATCATTAACATTTCATTTACATTTATTTCATGAGAAAAACATGTGGCAAAAACAAATATATTATTTCTTAAGCATAACATGTGATAACACAACATATGATGTCACCATATAAACTCCACATAGAAAAACATAAATGCATCTATATAAAACATATAAAACATTAGCATAATCCATCTCATATAGTCATCATAACATAGGTACATCTCATAAATGTCTCAAAAAGTATCAGAGTACATGATCATGCTTTACATCAATACTAATTTTCCATAGGTGTGAACCATGAAAGAGCATAACAATAACAAAAGAAGCCCCTCTATACAAGAGCATGTCCATGTCAATATGTATTATCCCTAGTCTTGTGGCCCCTAATTGGCCTCAATGAAGACCCCTCTCCTATATGTGGTGGCCTCATTGGTCCCACCTCACCTCCACTACTCTGTGTCCTTTATGTCAACAAAGAATGCAATCTCAACACCAGATATCTCTCTAATCTCTACTCCGATGCTCTGTCACCTCATAATGATCCCTCTAATATTGTGTCTCTACATGTACCGCAACCATTATCCTAGCCAACTCTTGAAAGGATGCATCCCTAGTGCTACTATCAAAGTGTTGAGACTCTTGGATTGCTCTCTTTTTCCTCCATATAGTTGCATTCCTCTCTACCATAACCTAGTCAATCACTACCTGACACTCATCTAACTAACTTTAGAGCCCTCTAATCACCTCCATCATCTCTAATTTTGAATGGCTAGGCCCTATCTATATTTGCACTAGCATACGTTGTAGTGCCTCTCCCATTTGACTTTTTTTAGTCATCCTGATGGATGCAACCTTGTTGATCTTTTTGTTGTGATGGATCATGATTGTGACCATGAGTGGTCTACACCATTGAGGTGTTTGGATTTATGTTTCTATATCAGTTGCTTTGATTATGCTTATGGCTGATTTATGAGATTATGATGTGATTTTTGGTTCACTAAGGTTTGTGCCAATGGCTACCAGGATCAATGTGGTATCATGAGGTTGTTTTCTAATTATTTTGAGATGTGTGCAGAGATTGCACTCTATACTATTACCATGCTACACTGGACAGGATTCTTGTAGCAGTGGGTAGTCATGTTTATGACTGTGTTCTCTTATGTGTTTTAAGTGTCTTTTTAATGTTGTTTAAAAAATCATTATTAAATTCTTAAGTAATTAGAAATGGATTGTTCATGTTGGATTATTTGGTTATGTGTTGTGGACATTTACCTTGTTATATTTTGATCTGAGAGATATCTGTTACTTATGTGATGTTTTACATTTGAGAGGACCTAAGGGTTAGATGTTATACTTTGATTTTAGTATCATAGATTTTAGACTACTATGTTGTTCAGTTGATCATATTGCATGACGATGCCATTTTGAGATGACAGTGTGCTTTTTTATGATATTTGGTTATCTGGTATTTGGACATACCTCTGATTATGTTAGGTGATGGATTTAATGCTATGGTTATTTACTTCATTCCTACATGGTTATGCTTTATGCAAATGTGAGTGATCTAAATAGATTATTTTAATATAATTAAATAAATGGTTAAATTAGGTGATTTAATGATTTTATTACTTTGGCTATGTTATTATATGCAATTGCACTTGATCACATTGTTTAGTGTGCAAGATTTATATCCCTGGTAGTGGCACATGGAGTTAGTGATTCAGACATTCATATTTAACCAATGTAGTCCTTGTATGGTCAATGTATCCTTATTTTAATTATTTTATTAAACCTTTCAGTGATTATTAAATCCAAACTCATTTTCATTATGTGATTAGACCAATAAGCATGTCTATGCATTTAGAGGTTCGTATTGTTGCAAAAGTTATTAAGGAAATTTATGTGTTTTTGGGTTCTTAGGCTTTTTAATTGATTTATTTTGATTTCTACCAGCTTTTCCATAGTTGAATTCCTATTTCTAGGAATAGCATGTTTTCATTTGGGTCAATTCAAGGTTTAACTAGGTTGGCTAGTTAATTTCCCTAATCGATTATTCACTTGAAAAGTGAATAAATATCCGAAAAAGAATTTAATTCCTCACTTCTCACTTTGGAATTAGAAAGTTGGAGAGCAAAACCCAAAATCCTCTTCATGAGGATTTACTATTTTGTTCATTGTGGGAGCTATGGGAGTGGAACCATTGCGAGGTTGGGCTCGTTGGATCTAGCTCGAGGAAACCTTGGATTGCTACATTTTTCAGCTATTTCTGCGAGCTATTTATTTTATGGTTCAGATTCCCATTTTTCCCTTTTGGCTATGAGGTAGGGATTTCTTGTTTTATTTTTTCTACTCTGTTTCTGCTTATGTTTTTGGTAGCCATTTGTTTGGAAGCTGAGAACTAGTGTTCCCCTCTATTTCTATATGCTAGTTCTACCCGATTGGGTAGGTATGAACATTTCCCTATTATTTGGGATGAGGGTTTGGAGTTTTATGCCGTTATGCTGATCATTTTTGCATACAGTGTTTGAACTCATTTATTTTTAGATTTTTGAGTTTTTTGTGCCCAAAGGCCAAATGGGTTTTAATTTTGAAGTTTTCCAAATTTTGGAGTTTTTACCTTATTTTGTGTGCTGCCTTGTTTTCTTGGGTTTTCTTGGCACAATGTGCGTCGTGGACCTTGATGATCTGTTTGGATATTAGTCAAACCACTATTGCACTTTTATGTTGTATTAGGATGTGTGTCACATCTGTACTCTTGACACTGTGGTTGGTTGAGTGATTTTATACCTAGTTTTATCATTTCTTTTGGATCTTTGTTATTGTTTCGTGGACACTAAGATTCATGTAGAATATATGCTCTCAGATTGAGGCTAGTTGAGTGAGTTCATGTTGTTTGGTCTTGTTGCATCATTGGGATTCATGTAGAATCCACACTCCTAGATTGAGGCCGGTTGAGTGATTTCATGATGTATGGTTTTATTAGCTTTGGGATTCGTGTCAAATCTGTACTTCCTATGTTGTTTTCAATTGGGTGTTATCTTTTGCATTGTGTTCTCATCTTGTCCTTGTGTTTTGATCTTCATGATGATGGTGTGCCACATACAAGTACATGCATGTACATTTTTTGGGTGGCTTGTGAGGCTCGATCTTCAATGGTACTTCCAGAAGTTATGATCATTGGGGTTGGGATGGGAATATGCATGCCCATGGGCACTTGTCATAGGATGAGCATGGGTAGGGTAGGGTAGCATATGGAGGGGGCTTCTATCTTGCAACTCAATGATCATGGCACTATGGGTTGGTAGAGGGAGCTTTATATAAGTGATAACTAAAACAACGTGTGATTGGTAATAAAAACTTAAGATAATAAAATATTGTGCTAAGCTATTCCGTTGAGGGATGCTGAATTTTCACAATCCAAGCTTGGGCTTTTTGATGCCAAGAAACTCTCCATGATGTCAACCCCTACTTAGTAACCTATTGAGTGTTTGACCAGGACCTATACTCCTTGCATTGTCTTAGGTTCTTGGTTTTAGCCATCATACTATCTAGCATGAGTGTTAGCCATGGATGATTGTTTTGTGTGTTCGTGGTTGGATCATTATCTCCATCAGCACAGCAGGTGTGGACCTATGGGTGTCATGTGGTTGGGAGGCATAGCTACCTTCACCACTACTAGGGACTAGTGTATAGAGACAATCTTATATCCTAGTGCGACCATGGTTGGATGTGTTCACTTTGTACTTTAGTTTACAAAGTATGCTTCTTATGATTTATTCTTTCAATGGGATGTTGTTTATCATGTTTAGATGATCTTAGTTTTAACACATTCCTTATTATGATGATTAGCATGTGTTAGGTGATGTTATCTACTTGTAGGTTTATCTTCTATTGTACTGCTAGCATGTTAGATTTCCTTATGCTTTTGATTATTAGCATGTTTAGTAGTGATGTCCCTATTATGATAGTACCGATGATCTGATCGGTGGTCTTATGATGCTATTGACGGTTGGGAGGAACCGCATACTTAATTTGGTTGTTTTGTTATTGTGATATTATCTCTTTACATTGCGATGTTGCTTATGTTCACTATGATGTTGCTTTCAATATGTTCTTTACTGCTTGGGTTTAGATGGATAGATGTTCCTCTTCCTTGTTCCTTGGTATATTGTTGATTATGCTCTAGAGGGTTCGCTCCTCAATCTATGTGGATCTGGTACTCCCCGGTGTGGAGGTTATGAACTCTATTTTTCTCTATTTTTCCCCTTTTTTGTTTTTCTTAAGTGTTTTTCTATTTCTCTAGGCAACATTTAATCAGCATGGTGTGACACAAAAATGTATTGCACGCCCATTAAAACTCTGTCAGGTGTTCCCTAATTCTATTGCATGCCCATTGGAGAAATATTGCATGATACTGGAAAGTATCACACCTCCTTGTGAGAAATGTCATACAAAACCTTGAAAGTGCTGCATGCCTTTGGGAGAAGTATCGCTTAGTCCCTAAAAGTGTCGCCCTCCTTCTTTAGAAATTTTGTGCGATACTTTTCTATGCTATATTAAAGTTTCGCCTAGTTTTTTGTAAAAAAACCTATGTGAGCAAGTAGTGGGCACTTTTTGGTCTAGTTTGAACTTCTTGAGAGCTAATTTAGATACCCTCTTCAGTGTTCTTCAACTCTATGGTGTTGTTTTTTAATTTCTATTGGGTGTGTTTCTATAGTCTATCTCTTGGGGTTTAAAATATATCGTTTAAGTATAAGTTGATGTATATTTAATTCCTTATACTTAAGATATATTTTAATATATGTGATAAATCTTTTGAGATAGGTTTCAGACCTCTCGAAGATAAGATTAGATTCTAGGAAATTTTAGGGTTTTAAAACTCCAGACTTAGCCAATTTTTTATGGCTTCAAGATTTCAAACTCAGCCAAATTTTAGAATTCTGCATCCTACCCTAGCTTGGTGTTTTGTTGTTGTGTGGTTGTTTCTTTGAGCCCTCTTCTTGTGCATGGTTTTTGTTGGCTTTTTTTTGCATGTGTTTTTTGTTCGTGGCATTCGAAGATCTGTTGGTTGCCTAGATTGTGGTGAAGTCTTTTGTTGTGATCTTTGTGATCCCTGTATGATGTTGTCATGTGCATTCATACTTGTAATATATATATCTTGGCTTGTATTGAATCCTTGTTCCAAGGATCTCCAGGTGGGGCATTACATACCTTCTGTACCATATATCAGATCCTCCTCCATATCCATCATTGCAACATCCACACATATTTCCTCCTCTCCATCTAACTCCCCTCTATACCCCTCATCATCCTCCCCCACATCACCTCCCCTCCCCTCATCTCCTCTACCCTCCTCATCATCATCTTTCTTTTCATCCTCACCACCCTCCTCATCATCCTCCCCATCCTCATCATCTCCAACCTCCTCATCTCTCTCCTCTTCACGACCACCCCCCTCACCCCCCTCATCATCCTCCTCTCTACCCTTCTTTTCCTCTAGTCTCGCAAATGGTATTGGTATTGTTAGATCTATCAATGACCTCATTTGATGCTAATAAATCTATCTATGATATGTTCTTGTCATACCTCCATCTATCTGTTAGAAATAGGAATTACTGAGGGGGTGAGAGGGGGCTAAATTAGTAATTACAAAATTTAGTTTCCAACTAGATATTATTTATTACTTTAAACCATACATAACATAGTAATAAAGTAATGTTTAACAATAATACTAACCATGCACAAAGTTAACTCATATCATCATATTTTGTTAACTAGGGAAACCCTAGCCAAAGGGAAAACCCCAACAAGGATGATACCCACTAGATAATAAACTGATATATAAGTTCATTTTTAGAGGATGGACCTTGTTAGGAGTCAATGAGAAAATTTAGTATAGAGAGTCCCTATTAGGAGATTTTGAATCCCTATTAAGAGTTATGCCAACCCTATTAGGAGTTGTAGTACAGTAGATGCAAAATGAGCCCACTACCCAAACATGCACTTCCTATTACAAGAAGAGCTTACTAGCCAAACAAGTAATCAAACTTCTAGAATATTGATTCTTTATCAGTTCAATCTTCGATCAAAAAATAGCTTCACAAACTTTGCATATATCGCTTTCACAAAAGTTTGCATAAAATTGCTTAACACAACTTCTCAAAGATAACACAATTGAATTTGTAAGATGTCCTTTGCATAAATACCACACTTTTACACAAATTTCTGCTAGGTTGGCTAAAATCATAATATACTTTTCCAACTTAGAGTAAACATTAGGATGTCGGCCTTAATTGGACAAGTAATTATTGTCAACAAAATAATTCCTTTCCTTTAACTTTGTTATCATGTTTCATTGATAAAACATGAATATCTCTTTTCTATATAATCTGTACTAACTTTTGAGTTTATAAATGTCATCATCAACATGTATACTATCTCCATCTAACTTTTCTAGTCATAATATGACTTCAGTAACAAGTTACAAACAAAACAATACATTGTCGTATACCAGATTCACACTTACACAATTTTTTGAGTACCAAAAGTTAAGTATCTTTATTTTTGAGGCTTCATGTAAGCATGTACATCATGTGTTGCCATAAATGACAACAATTACATATCCTCATTAGCCAATTGTTAATAATCTCCCCCTTTGACATTGATGGCAACAAAATAAGGAAAATTGGCTAAGTATCAAAAACTTAAAATAAATAACACATTAACATAACATCTATTACAATTTGTCCATTTTACACATGCTCCCCCTTACAATATGATTTCATACTTTTCTCTTTACCTAATTTAAAATTTTATTATGTACTTCTCCCCCTTTGACATCAATGAAAAAGGTTAAAATGTCAAAGACTGTACCCAAGATTTGTCCATCTAATATCAAAATCTCTATAAACATTTGCCTTAAACTAATAATATATTCATGCAGTCATCAAAACTTTCCTTAAAATTATTCATAACTTTTTCCCATGTATCTTTGGCTATCTCAGTAGAGGTGAGAATTGCACATATGGCATGTGATGCAATCTCAATTGCATTAAGGTTGGAGTATAAAAATTTAGAATAAGTGTCCTTAGCCTTGACACATTCCTCCAACTATTTCTCAACAAAGGATATTTTTAGAGAAATAGACTCTCTAAAATCTAATACTTTCTTCAAAAAAATTTCTTTCTAAAGTTCTATTTTCCTAATATCACTTTGAATATTGGCCACTTGTCCTTCAAAATCATCACTTTTACTAGCAAGATGTTGTAATTGGCTAGATAGAGCTTCTAGCTCACTCATTTTTCCTCCAATCTAACTATCAATATCCTTAGTCACTTTTTGAGATAGAGTACACTTAATGTACAATATCTTGACATTCTATTGACACTTCTAAATTTCCTTGATATAATTATCAAGACTTATCAAATCATTCATAATATTTTGACAAATAGTGCTAAACAAGTTAGCATCATGTGAGATTTGTGCCTTAGATTCTATAACATTAAACAATTTTTTGAATTATTCATCAAAAGAAATTAGTACTACATGTGCCCTCTTTTTAGGATCTACCTCTATGTGCTACACTACTGGTGTACTATGTAACCTATTAGTAACCTCCATCAAGGTTCTCTATAGGCTCTTCACTATCTTGTTCTTTTGAATAAGTTTTGACAAAGATGAGATCAATTCATTTTGATCATCATCATCAGTTGCTAGGCTACCGAGTGAAAGAAGAGTAGATGAACTGGAAGATTTAGTTTCATCTTCCCTTTGCTTTCGTTCAATTGCCTCTTTGACTCTTCTTACTTCTTCCTCTTTCTCTTCCCTTTCCTTTCTTTCTTTTTTCTTTCTTCGCTTCCTTTTCTAATCTCTTCTTCTCATCTTTTTTTTTTTTCTCCTTTTCATTTCTTCTTTAGCTACTCTATTCTTTTCTTCGTCTGCTTTCATTTTCATCTCATCTTCAAGCAATTTCTTCTTGGCCTCTTCTATTTTCTTTTTCTCTTCTTCTAGTAACCTTTTATCCTCTCCATTTTTTCTCATTTATTCTTCAATATCATCATATGAGGTTCATTCTATTTGGAACCTTCAAATGGGTTTTTATCATCAATGTTAATGGTGACATTGGTCTAATCTATCTGCATTGTGTCACCACTCACTAACACTTCCAAGGTTTTGGGTGCTAGTGAAGATGTTGCCTTGGACTTTGTCAATATTTGATTTATGGATGTCATAGTTTCACTTCTTATCTTATCTTTCTCACCCACCATAAATACAAATGGTCTTACCTTGTTTCTAAAGTAAGGTGCTAGATTGTTTAACAATCTCTTGACTTTTTCTTCATCATTAGTCTTGCATATTGTTCTTAATATAGACTTTTGAAGTTATATATCCTCTTCTCTAGCTTGTGCCTTCTTTTCTATGAGTCTATCATAGACCTTTTGGTTTATTGTGCCTTCAATATCCTTTAGTTTTAGATTGTTGGCTATAATGTATCTTATAGTAAAGATATCAATTTGATTTTTCTCAAAATTGTTCTATAAATCATAAAATGTGTTCATCTAAACAAAGTTTCCTTCATTAGCAATAGCTAAGTTTTTCTTCTCTATCTTCTTCTTCTAGGGTAATCAAGCTTTCCTTATTTTCTACTTTGAAATTATTACCTTCTCTGTCTATTTAACTTCTTGTTCTTCTTCTTCTTCTTCACTAGACTCAGCAATTGTCAACAATGTCTTTTGTCTCTTTCCTGGTCTAGTGGCTTATTGTTTGACCCTTTTATTCTTTGTGGTGACAACATCCACTAATCTCTCATATTTTCTATTTGGCTCACTTATCTGAATATCTAATATTGTTTCATAAGGAATGCTCTATTTTGAAGATGTCTCTATAATAGACACTGACAAAGGTTGCACATTTAGTATACCTTGCTTCATACTTTTCCTGACTACTTGTGACTCACTCTCAATCATATTGGCTTTTGATAAGGCTTTCTTCATTATAGTTTCTATCTTCTTGTGAGATGCCTTCTCCAAGGATGCTTGATGAACTAATTGGGTAATGTTATCATAAGCTCCAAATCTATATTCAGCTTGGTCCTTCTCTAATTTTAGCAATAAGTTAATGTATCCAACTACTATATCATCACTTAATTCATAACCTAAGGGATCAAGAAATGTTTCTTGAGGTTCTAGTACTTGAATATAAGTAAAATTTGTATCAACCATAACACAAATATCATCCTTAAATCTATCTACAATTGCAGGTGCAATTATGAATCTTTGCCTCATTTCATTCTAAAATGTTTTCAATATCAAGTTCCCACTATCTAACATTTTATCTACTAGATGTCTTCTACAAACTTATGTGATCTTATATATTATACACCTCTCACTGCTTATAATCTCTATGACTGACAAATATAGAAATCTTTTAAGCAGACAAAAGAATATGTGATCAATCACTAATTGAAATATAAACACACCATTCTTAGTCGTCTTGATCTTTTCTAAGTTTTCAAGAAGTTGTATTCTTAATATTTCACTAAGATTAACTTGTTCCTTCTCAACACATATCTTGGAGGCTACATAGATGAATCCACCTGACAATTCATATATCTTTAAACTTGCACATATAGAGTAAGCAATGATTCTACTCAAGAATCTTATATCATCTTTCTTAATGGTTCTGATCACCATGGCATTTCCATTATACAATACCTTTGTGTAGCTCTCATCTTTCTTCTTAACCATTTTCTCATCTATAGGTACGCTACCTTGTTTACAAAGACTAGTTACCTCATGAATAAGGTCAGTTGAGATATTAATTGTACTATCTTGCATCCATAGTTTCCCATCATGTATTCTGCTTAGTATGATCTATGTCCACTCATCTGCATCCAATTCTTGATAAAAATGATATTTGTACAAGTCTAGTTCCTTCAAGTGTTTAAATTTGGGCTTAATAAACATATCATGATTAAATACTAATTCTATATCCTTGTTCATATACTTAGTTCCAATAGATTCAAACTTACTGGTAAGATAACTTCCTACATCTTCCAAATGAACTACATTATTCAAAGTAATAGATAACACTAAATTAGGGTTTCATTCTATAGGTTTCATATAAATAACCTTCAATTTCAATCTCTCCTCATTCTCAACATTGTGAACTACTAACATATCCTTGATTCTATTAAATAAGAACTTTTAATTGAATAAATTCTGTGGAAAAATGATAAAATTTCTTTTTTCAAAAATAGGGTTTGCTTCAAATTCACATTGTCAAGTCACTTCTAAGTGCTCTTTGCTTCTGATGTATTCACAATAAAGTGGTAATCAAGTCTATACTCCATTTATTCCTTCAACTTGAACTTGCATTAATTGTGTACTTTGCAAACATGAGAAAGATATCAATTTCATTTTGAGATTAAATAACTACTCAAGATCATCTATCTAATCTTTAGATGCCGCTTGAGGTTTATTATACTTCCTCTCATCATGGTAATGCTTCATAAAACTTCTCTCCATGAAATTCTTAGCAAAAACATAGTTTTCATCTTCTTCTATAGAATTTATTTTGTTTATAATAATAGTAACTCTTAATTTCTTTATAACTAATTTAGATAAGCTTCAAA
Organism: Cupressus sempervirens; assembly: GCA_028749045.1. Classification (NCBI taxonomy): domain Eukaryota; kingdom Viridiplantae; phylum Streptophyta; class Pinopsida; order Cupressales; family Cupressaceae; genus Cupressus; species Cupressus sempervirens. The sequence continues at coordinate 313,113,545 of CM053788.1, forward strand.
TTACAAGCAAGCTTAGATATAGTCTAAATTATCTTGATACACCTTTTCCCAACTTTGCTACCTCTAGCTCAATCTCTAGATGAAGTTTTAGATTTTGGTTTTGTGAACAAGCTTAATTCAACTTAAATGAATCAAACTTGATAACCAACTTTGATCTTCCTGTCTCATCACCTTCTAGCTTTTTTTTTGATATCCTTTTACAAATTCCTCATTGAGTTCTTCTCAAAGTTCACTAACTACATTTCTTTGTTCCTCATTATCTTTGTTAGTTATGGAGTTCCTTCCATGGTTCTGTATATCATTCCTTCCATCATTTCTTCTATTCCCAAAGTTTCTTCCATTGTTCCTTCAATCTCCAAATTTATTTTCCATTTTGTAATACTTTGTTGTATGCTTGGAGTTGTTGCATAACTGACATACTAGATTTTTGCTTCTAAAATTTTGCTTATCATCAAGTGTACAACAATTTTGAGCTATGTGTACAAAGTTGTTACACTTATAACACATGATCTATCTTCTTTCCTCATAAGACCTTTATTCTCTTGATGTCCTTTCATTAGGTCTTCTTCTATTTGTAGGTTTAGTATTCATAGACATTCTACTATTCCTTCTATTATTATCATATTTAGGTTTCCTACAATCAATTTCTTTATGACCCATACCATGACAATTATGACAATAAAAATCCTTAACATGAATAAATGACTTGCTTGTACAATCTCTTTTTATATGACCTATTTCATTACATGAAAAACACTTATCTCTAAATTTATGCCTGGTTTCCTTAGGAGATTCCACCTTCTTTGGTTAATCCAATATTTCAACTTCCTTGTCTTGTCCAACTTCTTTTGGTTTATGAAAAGATTGACTAGATTCAATCTTATCATTAGATTAATCTTTTTCTTTTGGATCTAATCTAATCTTAGGTTTCTTTGTAGATATCTTAAATAGATAACCAAGACTTGTCTTATCATAAGTAGGTCTCTGTATTGACATTGAATCTATAAGAATTTGGCTTAGGCCAAAATTCACCTAAGACCAAGGAACTCAAACACAAGCACAATAGAAGACCAACGAGAGAGTATGATCAGAATGACAATATATTCATTCAATATGCCATATGCCACATTAAGAGTACACTAGGAGTGCTTGTGTATAAAAGTCTCTAGAGAGCTTCTAGAATGCATAGAAGTCAGCATCATGATAAGTCATAGAACTAGGCACATGTCCACTAGATATGGGTTATCTTCCATTAAGCACATAAGTGTGATGATGAGAGGATAAGCCTATAATGGTGTATCATGAAAATTAGTGGTGTAGAAAACATGTGCTAAATTAGGAGTGTGAATAACTGTGTTATCAACATGATAACTCAGTGAATGATGCAAATTCCAACATTGTAGACACAATGTGCTAAAATAGATTTGCATACTTATGTATTGTCAACATAACAACTCATGAGAGTACACAAACTCCTAAGTGTCTCACCTAAATAAATAATAAAATAGTGTAATATAATAAAATAATGCATTAACCTAAGTAAACCTAAGTAAGTTTAAATAGTAAATACATATTTACACCAATAGAATCATCAAGCTGTTCTTTGCTAGAATAAAGCTTCTCAAGTTGTTGCTTACACTGAGTTAATTTTCCTTTTACAATAGTATTGTACTTATGAAGTTCTTCATGATCTTCTTTCAATGTTTCAAGCACGGATGTTTGCCAAACTTGCTCTAACATCTACATTGTCAATCTTCAAATTAGTTCAATTTTTCTATCACTCCTCAAAGTTAACTTTAGATTTGTAATCTTCAATACATGCTTCAAGATCTTGTACTTTGTCTTTAGTTTTGAATAATCATCATCACTAGTTTTAGATTCAATAAACTTAGGCTTGGATATGAGTTGTTCAATCTTTTCCTTCAATTGTCCAATGTATACTTTTGAGTCTTCATATATATCCCTTAGCTTATCTCTTTCTTTAGTAAGGAGATCAACTTGTTCAAGTGCCTCTTTAATATTTTTCATCAATTATTCCATATCCATAGGAAACTTACTCAAGTTGTTAAGCCTCTTCTGAGTAACCACACTCTAATACCAATTGTTAGAAATAGGAATTACTGAGGGGGGTGAATCAGTAATTTACACACTTTAATCACCAACTGGATATTATTTGTTACTTTAAACCATACAAAACAAAGTAATGAAGTAATGTTGAACTATAATAGTAACCATGCACAAAGATAACTCATAACACCATGTTTTGTTAACTAGGGAAACCCTAGCCAAGGGAAAACCCTGGTGGGGATGATACCCACTAGATAATATATTGATATATAAGTTCCTTGTTAGAGGATGGACCCTATTAAGAGTCAATGAGAAAATTCAGTATAGAGAGTCCCTATTAGGAGACTTTGAATCCTTGTTAGGAGATTTCAACCCTATTCGGAGTTATACCAACCCTGTCAGGAGTTGTAGTACAGTAGATGCAAGATGAGCCCACTGCCCAAACATGCACTTCGAATTACAAGAAGAGCTCATTGCCCAAAAAAATAATAAAACTTTTGGAATATAGATTGTTTCTCAGTTCAATCTTGGATCAAAAAATAGCTTCACAAACTTTACATACATCACTTCTAGAAAAGTTTGCATACAATTTCTCAACACAACTTCTCCAAGATAACGCACTTAAATTTGAAAGATGTCCTTTACATAAATACCATGCCTTTACACAAATTTTTGCTAGGTTAGCTAACCCCATAATAAAATTTTCCAACTTAGAGAAAACATCTAGGATGTTGACCCTAATTGGACAAGTAATTATTTTGTCAACAAAATAATTCCTTTCCTTTAATTTTGCTATCATGTTTCATTGATAAAACATGAATACCTCTTTTTTTGTATAGTCTGTACTGACTTCCAAGGTTATACACATCATCATCAATGTGTATACTATGTCCATCTAACATTTCTAGTCATAATATGACTTCAGCAACAAGTTACAAACAAAATGATATACTATTGTATACCAAATTCATACTTAGACAATTTTCTAATTACCAAAAGCTAAGTATCATTATTTCCAAGGTTTCCTATAAGCATGTGCATCATGTGTTTCCATGAATGATAATAATTACATATCCTCACTAACCAATTATCAATACTATAACATCTATCAATACTCCCCACAAACTAGGTTGCAACTCCTCTAATGGTGCATAGGCCACCCATGTCTTGATAGGTGCCCCCTCTCTCTGATCTTGAATCTTGATCAATAAAATAAGGTAAGCCCTTTTAGTACATCCTTCCTCTCACAAAATTATCAATGTACTTGCTATGGTAAGTACATCTCTATCTCTAGGTGGCTAATCATTGTACAACCAATCAGATAGTCATTCCTTCCTACAATATAGAAGATAGATCTCATCATCATCTCACCCTGAGCAATCTCTATATAGTCTCCATATAAATTGGGTCATCATTTCCAACTAATCCCTAAAGATTCAGGTGTATCCTAGTGGTCCTTGTGCTAGTATCCCTCTATAGTTGTATGCATAGGGAATGTCCTCGACCAACTTCATCTCCACAAGTGACTTGAATATGAAAATATGCTTTTAAGCCCAAATCTATAGCAATATACCTCTAGCATTGAAATTCAATCCACCTTGATATGCAACCTGGTGTAGATAATAGTATAGTATACCACCCATATTGGGCCCCCATGCAAACAACTATCCATAACCATCCTCTCCAATACTCTACCCCATCCAACAAGGAATCCATGCCCTCTCCTATTTGGTATCAACAAACTACCCACAACCCAATAGATGATAGCAATCAGCCACTCATGTTGCTCCACCAATATCTCCCATTCAATCTCATAATCCCTAATCTTTAGCTCTATGTCTCAACAACCAAACATCCAATAAAGTGTAGCCTTCCCTATTGTGAGATAATATACTATCAACTCCCCATGGATGGGAATCTAGAGGATATTCCATACATCCTCCTATGTCACAATAGTCTCTCTAGTAGGTAAATAGAAGGAACTAGTCTCTAAATTCCACCACTTCATCAATGCTATTAGTATCCCATGTTACCTCTCACCTCAAGCATGAATTTAATGTAGTAAAGTCCAAGCCCTACCAGAATCTCTCACTTGTTGGTGGTCATTTGGTGAAATAGAACTAGGCTCTGAGGTCTCTATCTCCTCATTTATAATAGGGACAGATCTTCCTATATATTCACACAATAGGGACAAAATATTTTTTTAGGGGCCTTAGGGACTCTATCATTGGAGATGTTTGTGTTCACTAGTCAAGGATGCTTGAACTTACCATGGAGAAGGAAATAATTATTGAGGTCAATGTGGCTAGAGAGTTCATTAGTAAATCAAGTTCTCAGAACCAAAGTGCATAGACCTTAGGGTAGGATGCACAGTTTACTCAATCATTAAGAAAGGGCCAAACCTAGTCAGCACACTCTCAGGGATCATCATGGAAATTGACAAAAAGGGTTTTGGCCAAAGGGTGGATATAATTCAAGTGCCTTAAGGAAGAAATGGGATAACTAGAATTGTGGATAGAAGTCTTAGTAGGATCACCCTCCTCAGAGTAGTCAGCAGAACTCTAGCAAGGAAAGTACATCATTTTCTAGTGTTTCTCTGGGTGGGCATTGACCTGTATTCATCTTTTTAGGATAATTTTATTCTTGTAGTTATCCCACCTATAAACAATTGAATTTTCCTATTAAGCATCCTTTAGGAGTTGGTGGAGGTGTAGCTAGATCGGAGCCTACTATGGGAGATATAGGAAGAAGCCATCGATTCTTTGCATTGGTTGATAATTGGCAAGTTGATCATCAAGGTATCATAGTCAAGGCTACAAATATGTTGCGTAACATTTCATCTTCATTATTATTTGACTTTGGTGCTTTAGATTCTTTTATTTCACCATATCTTGTTCAATGATGTGGGCTAGTGGCAATATGTTAGGTTGATAGGTGGCAAGTTGAATTAGCCACAAGATCCAAAGTGGTTGTAGACTCCTTGGTTAGTAGTTATAGTTTGAACTTGGGTACATTCATCACCATAGTGGATCTTCACATCCTACGTTGGGGATCATATGACATTTTATTGGACATGGATTGGTTAGCCACCCATCAAGTGAATAAAGATTGTCTTCATAAGTTAGTACAATGTGTTGATGACATAGGTGGGTAGGTGGGACTTTTAGGCGTCCAAAGACTAGTCTCACTTTGGATGATCCCCTCTAACCAACTGAAGTAGATTGCATGGAAGGTATTTCAGATGTTTGTTGTGTCTTTCAGTGATCTTGAGGAGGTCTATAGCCATATGGTGACACTTAATGATCACCCACTCCTTCATGAGTATGCATATGTGTTTCTTGATGAGATACCAGGTATGCTACCATAGCATGACATTAATTTTTGGATTGATCTCATACCAGGAGCAGGACTGATTTTAAGAGCCCCTTACTACATGACTACTCAACAATTGATGAGCTCAGATTGCAATTAGAGGAATTTTTTTCTAAGGGACATATTTGTCCTAGTGTATTCCCTTGGGTTGCACTAGCCATCTTTGTGAAGAAGAAAGATGGATCATTGCATTTATACATTGACTACCATTAGTTGAATAAGGTGACAGTCAAGAACCTATATCCTTTGTCAAGGATGGATTACTTGTTTGATCAGATAAAGGGAGTGTGATTGTTCTCAAACATTGATTTTAAGTTAGGATATCATTAACTTTGTATCCATGAGATTGACATTCATTAGACACCTTTTTGGACATGATATGGGCATTATGAGTTTATAGTTGTACCCTTTGGGTTAACCAATGCACCATCGGTGTTCATGAGTTTGATGAAGGGAGCATATAACACATACCTTGATTTGTATGTCATAGTATTTTTGGATGACATATTAATCTATTAAAAAACTATTAAGGATCATGAGGTCCATTTATGCTAGGTGTTATAATGTTTGCAAGAGCATCAATTGTATGGAAACTTGGGTAAATGTTGATTCTTCTAGTTAGTGGTAAAGTATTTGGGGCATATCATCTTGGGTGATGGTATTGCAGTGGATCCAAAGAAAATCCAAGCTATCATGGATTGGTTGATACCCATTCATAATTTTGAGGTCATAGTTTCATGGGATTGGTGGGTTATTATCTTTGCTTCATGAAGGATTTTTGACGTGTAGTTCATCCCATCACTTTTCGTAAGTGGAAAAGAAAGAAGTATGTTTGGTCAAACTAGTATAAGGTAGTATTTAATGCCCTTTAAGGAGTGTTTGACCAGTGTACTATTCCTTTTAGATCCTATAAGAAATTTTATAGTTTTTATAGATGCTTCGTTGGAAGGTGTGGCTGTAGTATTGATATAGGATGATCAATTAATTACATAAGAGTCTAGAAAACTTAAGGACCATGAGCTTAACTACCGCACTCATGATTTTGAACTTGCAGTCATAGTACATGATCTTGTTTGTTGGAGGCATTTCCTTTTGGGAAACCGATTTGAGTTGCATAGTGATCATAAGAGCTTATAGTATATCTTTAATTAGCCAAACCTGAATGCATGATAGTGTCACTAGATGGAGTTCCTATATGAATATGACTTTAATGTTCACTAAATTAAAGGGGAATAAAATGTCATAGCTAATTCCTTGAGTAGGAGATGACATGAGATATCAATTTTTTCATTGGGGGTGGATTTGGGAAGTTGTATCTTGGAGGCCTTGCCTAGTGATACACGGTATCAGGAGGTGAGGGTAGAGATCAAATCTAGATGTACCCTTGAGGGGAGATTTCTAGGTTATTTTCTTGATTTTTATGGACTACTATGGTACTTGGGGCATATCTATGCACCAATGTATGTTGATCAATGTGCCTTGGTTTTTTTGGAAGCATGTCATCCACCATATTCTACACATCCTAATGTCAAGAAGATGTATGTTGACCTTAAAAATTTAAACATTTGGGCAAGCATGAGGCATAATGTTTCTGATTTTGTTTCTCAATGCGTTGAGTTCTTGGGAGTGAAGGTAGAGCATCAACATCCAATGGGTCTTTTCAACTACATAACATTCCAAAATGGAAATGGGATATGATATCTATTGATTTCATCATAGGCCTTCCTATGTCATCATAATGACATGATTCTACTATGGTGATAGTGAACAAGTTGTCCAAGGTAGCACATTTTTCACCCATGAGGACATCCTACATAGCTTCTTCTATATTACATGTTTTCTTGAAAGATATTATTTGATTACATAGGATTCCTCATTGAATTATTTTAGATAGAGATATAGTGTTTAATTTAGTGTTGTGGACATCTCTCTAGCATGTTTTGGGTGCATAGCTCAACTTTAGTTTGGCTTATCACCCAAAGACTGATGGTTAGATAGAGTGAGTTAACCAAGTTTTGGAAGATATGCTTCACATGAATGTGATGGACTAGTAGGTGAAGTGGGGTGATTATTTATACCTTGTTGAATTTTATTATAACAATAAGTATCATAGTTCTCTTAGAATGTCACCTTTTTAGGCCTTGTACTGTAGATCATGTCATACCCCTTTGAGTTGGGATCATTTGTAGGATTGGGTACTCCTAGGTTTAGAAATGCTTCAGGATATGGAGCAGTAGGTTGTTCATATTAGAGAACATTTGGTTGCTACTCAAGACAAGTGGAAGAATTATGCAGATGCCCATGGGTTGGATTGTCACTTTTATGTTAGTAATAGGGTGTTTTTGAGAGTGTGTCTGAGGAAGAGCCTCATCCATTAGGGGAAGGCTCTAATTTGGCACTTCATTTTGTCAAACTATTTGAGATCCTTGACAGGATCATACATGTTTCTTATCTAGCATTGCCACCTAGCCTATCGCACATCCATGATGTTTCCCATGTTTCTTTTTTGAGATGGTATATTTTTGATGTGACCCATGTTCTTGATTGGGATGCTTTGCAAGTGGAGGAAAAACAACTTTCTTTGGAGCCCATTCATATCCTTTAGTATGAGATATTAACTTTGAAATGTTGAGACATAGAGCACATTAGGGTCCAATGGGACTTGAGCGATTAGACCTCTACTACTTGGGAGGATGCTACATGTTTGAGAGGATTGTACCCCTATCTTTTTGTAGGCTTCCAAGAGTAAGCTTATGCCTAGTGGGGAAGGATGTGGTACCTCTTGAGTTTTTAGTCTATACCTTGTCATTTTTAATCCGAGAGATAGTTGTCACTCATGTTTTTTTTACATTTGAGATGGCCTAAGGGTCAGATGTTATACCATTATTTCAATATCATAGATGTTAGATTACTATGTTGTGTAGTTGATCATATTTTCAAGATGATGTCATTTTGAGATGATAGTATTTTTTTTGATGATATATGATTATCCAGTATTTGGAAGATATCTCTAATTTGGTTATATGTTGGATTTAATGCTATGGTTATTTACTTCATTCTTTGTTAGTTATGCTTTATGAAAACATGAGTGATGTAAATGGAGTATTTCAATATAATTAAATAAATGATTAAATTATGTTATTTAATGCATTTATTTCTTTGGCTATGTTATTGTATATAATTACACTTGATCATGTATTTTAGTGTGCAGGATTTATATCCCTGGCAATGGCACATAGAGTTAGTGATTCAATTGTTCATAGTTTACCAATGTCATCCCTATATGGTCAACATATCATATTTAATAGTTTCAATTAAACTTTCTGGTGTTTTTTTTAAATCTAGACTCATATGCATTATGTGAATACACTTGTGACTATGTCTATGCATTTAGAGGTTCGCATTTGTTGTAAAAGTTGGTAAGGTATTTTGTGATTTTGGTTTAAGGGTTTTTGAGCTTTATTTTAATTGATTTTAATTTTTGGCATCTTTTTCATAGATGAATTCCAATTACTTGGAATAGCATGTTTTCACTTGGGTTGATTCGAGGTTTAACTAGGTTACCTAGTTATTTACCCTAATCGATTGTTCACTTGAAAAGTGAATAAGAATCCAAAGAGGGTATTTATTCCTCACTTCCCACTTTTGGAATTTAGAATTTTGAGAGCTTTTTCCAAAATCCTCTTCTTAAGAATTACATATTTGTTCATTGTGAGAGCTACAAGCATCAAATCTTCACAAGAATGGTCTCATTGGATCCATCTCAGGGAGACCTTGGTGTAGCATGACTTTCGGCAGCTTCTGCAAGATATTTATTTTATCTAGCTAATTCTCATTTTAACCTTTTTGAATTTTAGGTAGAGATCTCCTATTTTTGCGTTTTAGCTCTATTTCTTCTTTCATTTCTGGTAGTTGTGTGTTAGGAGGCTAAGAACTAGTGTTTCCCTCTATTTCTAAATACTATTTCTTCCTAGTTGGTCAAGTATGAATGTTTCCCTAATTTGTAGGATGATGGTTTGGGGTTTCACACCATTATGCTACCCATTTTTGTATATGGTATCTAAATCTAAATTTTATTGGATTTTTTTGGCTTTTTTTCCCTAAGACCAAATGGGTTTTAATTTCAAAGTTTTTTGAGTTTTGAGGTTTTTACCTTGATTTGTGTGCTGCCCAATTTTCTTGGGTTTTCTTGGCATGATGTTGGTCATGGACTTGGATCATTTGTAGGATATTAGTAAGGCCATTTTTGCACTTTTATGTTTCATTGGGATGTGTGTTGCATCCATACTACTACTCTTATATTCGGTTGAGTGTTATTTTTCTTGTGTTCTCATCCAGCCCTTGTTTTGTGATCTTTGTGATGGTGGTGCACCACACATGAGCATGTTCATATGCATCGCTGGGTGACTTATGAGGCCTGACGTCCCATTTGTATTTTGGTTGAGTTATGTTCATTGGGTTTGGGTTGGGAATATGCATGCCTACAGGTAGTCAACATTGGATGAGTATGGGTAGGGTAGGGTAGCATGGAGGGGGCTTCTCTCATATAGCCTAGTGACCATTGCCCAATGGGTTGGTGTGATGATTCTCTAACAAGTGATAACTAAATAAATTAACTAGGTAAATAATTTAAGATAATCAAATGATATGTGAGCACCCAATGTTAGTTTGAGGACATAGTACGTGCACCTTCTATTGGAGAGTTGGTGATGCATAATACTAGCTTGGGCTCCCTGATGCCAAGCAATTACCCTCCAAGTGAGTCCCTACATAGTTGACCCATTAAGTGTCTAACTAGGATCTATTGTACTTGCATTGTCTCATGATCTTGGTTTCAGTAATCTTTACTTTCTAGCATGGGTGTTAGCCATAGATATTTCCTTTATGTGTTTTTATAGTTAGATCATTATCTCCATCAACACGGTAGGAGTGGACCTATGGGATCCACATCGTTGAGAGGTGTAGCTACCTATACCACTATTGGGGACTAGTGTACATAGATTGTCTATTATTCTAGTGCAACTAGGGTTTGATGTTACACTTGCTATATTCAGGATTTTGGAGTATACTTCCTTGTGATTTATGCTTTCATTAGAATGCTTGGATATCATCTTTAGATGATGTTATTTATTTTACACATTCCTATATCATGATGTTTAGCATAAGATTAGATGATGTTATTTACTTAGTATCTATTGCTTATTGGTTTAGCATATTAGATTTCCTTGTTCTTATGATGTTATTATGTTTTATTAGTGATATCCTCATAAGGTAGCTCTGACTATTTGGTTGGCAGTTTGGGATGTTACACATGGGGGATGGCTAGGACCTTCAAGGTCTCATGATGTTATTATGGTTAGGAGGATCTACGCAATAGTTTAGTTGTGTTTGTCTATTGCAATGTTTCTTTCAATGCATCTCCTTTACTGCTATGGTTTACTTGGTTTTATGCTTTTCCATCTTTCTATTATTGTAATCAAGTGTCCAAACCTTGATTTGTGGATCCAGTACTCCTCAGTGTGGAGGAATTGATTTTTACTATTTGTTTGTCTTTCCTTTTCCTTGTTTATGTTATACTTCCTTGTGGTAGATAAGTGTTTTCTTGCACAAGAACATGTTCTCTCATGCTAGAAGGAATTCTCTCATGTGAAGTGCAAGGGAGGCTCATGCAAGATTATACTCCCTCCTACATGAGACTTTGCATTTCCTCATGCAAAATGTGTGCATTCCCTCACATGAACCAGGGATAGCTTTAAGAAACCCCCCTTTAGAAAAAATTTACAAAGTTGTGGCAAATCTAACATTAGTTTAGGGGGAAAAATTAATTTCTATTGGCAACTTTTTATTTTTAAGTAGGAAATATTTTAATTTTATTGGTGATTTTTTTCAATCATGTGAAAATTCTATAAAATCCTAGTGAATCTTTCATTATTGATGAAAATCATGGAAAAAAGTACACATACCTAGAAATAATGATTTTATTATTATTATTATTATTTATATGAAGCCTAATTAATTATCAAATGTTAAGGTTAAGTTTAGCCCACTTTTATCATTACAATTTCCCTCCAAATTATTGAATGGTGGTTTGGGAATGCACGCTTATTATTTTTAATCATTGGATAATCCTTGATCAATGGCCTAAATCCTATTTCAAGCCAAACTTTTAAGAGGATACTAAGTTTTAAAGAAAGTACCCAAAGTAAAGACACATATCCTTAATCAAATTTATTTTGTGGTAAAGTGAAAAAGGATAATAAGTTTCATGAAAAGTCTTTAGATTAGAGACACATTTCAAATCTACATACTTAATTTGTAATGTAACTTAAATTTTGGTCAAGCATTGCAAAATATGACCATCAATTTAGAAAAGCCTTGAAAATTGTAGGCAAATATAATTAAATTACTACATAGAAAAATTAGATTCTAGTGGTGAAGTCATCACCAAAATATAAAAACTTATGTATTATTATTAGTGACTAGCCTAAGCATGGGACCCAATTTTGGTAAAGTGCAGGCAACATGGACACCCCAAAAGTACAAAAAAAAAAATCCAAATTTGGGGTCCTCAATGAGTGAGATTTTCTAAATGGTGAATATTAGCTATTCAAGTTATTGTTGGCATGAACCTCAATATCAGTATGGAGGGAATTTTTTGGTTGAGAAAAGTATTTCCTCACGCAAGAGGGTAGATTCTTACATGGCATGGTGCACTTTCTCACACGAAGGGGTGCTTCCTCACGTGAGACTATCAGTTGTGTTTTCTCACATAAAAAATAGGAGGCATCTCTGCTATTTTTTAGAGAACACAATTTGGTGTTTTGAGTACCCTTTAGGATTGCTCGTATTTTATAGGATTTGAAAAATCAGAGATTATATGTTCTATTGCCATCTTTGGTTTTCATCTTTTAGTTTAAGCATGTCAGTAGGTAGTGGCATTTGGATATTCATTGGTAGTTGGGATTTTTTGTTAAGTCTTCTATTGTAATCTTTGTAATCATAGTATGTTGATTGTCATGTGCATCCATATTTCTTTTTAGAAAAAAAAAATCTTGGCTTTTATTTATCCTTGTTCCTAGGATCTCTGGGTGAGACATTACAGTCTTGAAGAAATACACAACACAAAAACATTAAATTGTTGACAATTGGCTAATAGTGATATGTAATTGTTATCATTTATCATAACATATTTTGTACATGTTCACAAGAAACCTTAGAAATAAAGATACTTAGTATTAGGTAATTAGAAAATTGTCTAAGTATAGAATTTGGTTTATAATAGTGTATTGTTTTGTTTATAACATATTGCTAATGTCATAGTATGACTCGTGAAGTTACATGGAAATAGTATACATGTTGATGATAACATGTATAACCTCAAAAGTTAGTACAGATTGTATAGAATAGAGATAATCATGTTTGAAGCAAAATAGGATAGTAGAATTAAAGGAAAGAATTGTTTTGTTTATAAAATCATTACTTTTCCAATTAGGGCTGACATCCTAGATGTTTACTCTAAGGTGGAAAAGTGGTTTGTGGTCTTAGCTGACCTAGCAGAAATTTGTGTAAAGGAATGGTATTTATGCAAAGGACATTTTGTGATAAGATGTATGCAAGTGAAGTAGAATTATGAAGTGCAAATTGTAATTGTGGTTATATGTGAACTTTTGTGAAAGTGGTATATGTGAAGTTTTATATGAGCTATTTGATGATCCAAGACCAAGTTGAAGATCAGAGATTAGTCAAGGAAGAAGATATAGTACCTATTCCAGAAGTTGGATTACTTGTTTGGGTAGTGATCTCTTCTTGTAATTGGAAGTGCATGTTTTCATAGCGGGCTCATCTGGCATCTACTATACCACAACTCCTAATAAGGTTTGAGTCTCCTAATAGGTATTTAAAGTCTCCTAATAGGGACTACTTATATTGAATTTTCTTATTGACTAATAATAGGGTCCATCCTCTAATAAGGAACTTATATATTAGTATATTATCTAGTGAACCTATCATCCCCACTAGGGTTTTCCCTAGTTAACAAAATATGGTGTTATGAGTTATCTTTGTGCATTGTTATTGTTACTATTCAACATTACTTTATTGTTTTTGTATGCGTGGTTTAAAGTAAGTAATAATATCCAGTTGGCAATTAAAGTTTGTAGATTATTGATTCACACCCCCACCCCCCTCCCCCCTCTTAGTAATCCCTATTTCTAACATAAATATCCCCAAAAATCCTAAAAATCAGAAAACCCACAAAAAATTAGCAATAAACCTTATAAATAGTCACTATGGATAATCACCTCCTTTGCTTAAACATTTTCACTTTCATGGACTAAAATTCAAAACACTGCACATCCATGACAATAACACCTTGACCTATTATCTCAGCAATGTGAACCAAAAATTATTCTAACTTGTCACTATGATCCTATCAACCAAACCAACAATCAAATCTATCACATCACAAATACAACACAAACCAAAAGACACTAAAAAGAAAGCAATAATGAACAAGAATAGTTGGCGGCTCATGGTTTTTAGTGAGTGATTTATTTTTTCTTTATTTTTATTTGATCGTGTTCCTATGCCAATCGATTATATAAACTTATCCATGAGATTGGTCAAGAATATTCATGGTCATCTTTTTTTTTTTTTTTTGAATGTACCTTTGAAGGTTTGGGGCATGTATATATGCCTTAGGAGGGGCAAGGTTATTTTATGTCTGCATCATGCTTGTTTATGCAAAAGGTTTGCATTTAACTTTGGCCCTTTATGCCATGATGTGTTGCATCCCATTTTCCATATCAAAATAAAGCTCCTTTGACATATAGTACACTTTATGAAAGAAAAATTTCTTACCTCATACTAATTAGTCCTCATCTCATCACCAATATCTTCTAATGTCCATCTCATTCACCACCACCATGGTCTAGTACTCAAATACACCAAAAGCTTTGTCATCTTGCATTCTACATACACCAAAAGTCCAAAAAAACTCAAAGGAATGCATATATACATAAACATAGCATTCACATCATTTTACATTTCATTTACATTCATTCATTGCATGTTACATTTCATTTGCATTCATTTCATGAGAAAAAAACATGTGGAAAAAATAAAGATATCATTCCTAAGCATAACATGTGATAAACCAACACATGATTTCATCATATAAATTCCACATGTAAAGGCATAAATGAATCCATATAAAGCATATAAATATATACATAATCAATCTCACATAGTCATCATAACATAGGTACATCTCATAAATATCTCAAAAAATATTAGATTACATGATCATGGTTTACATCAATACTAATTGCCCATAGGAGTGAGCCATGAAAGAGCATAATAAAAATAAAAGAAGTCCCTCTACACAAGAGTTTGTCTATGTCAACATGTGTTATCCCTAGCCTCATGGCCTTTGTCTAGTCTCAAGGATGAACCCTCACCAGTTTGTGGTGGCCCAATTGGTCCCATCACACCTACACAACTTTATGTTCTCTATGTCTACCAAGAATGAGATCCCATTGCCTGATGGCTCTCTCCCCTTTGCTCCTATGGCACTACCATATCATAATGTTCCCTTGAATACTATGTATCTCCATGTGCTACACCCACCATCCTAGCCAACTCTCAAAAAGATACATCCCAAATACTACTAATGAAGTCTTGGGACTCCTAGACTGCTCTCTCTACCCTCTGTACTACTACATCTTAAGCAGCTATTGCAATATCCCTCTCTGTCATAACCTAGTTAATCACTTCTTGAAACTCCTCTAACTAACTCTGGAGCCCTCTAATAACCTCCATCATCTAAAACTTTGACTAGCTAGGTCTTGTTTATAATAGTGCAAGTATATCCTCTATGTCATCTATCGGGTCCTCATCTATATCTATCACCCCAGCATCCACACCTTTGTCATCCCCTCCATCTAACTCCCCTCTATCCTCCATAGCATTCTCTCCCTCTTCATCATCCTTCCCTCTATCCTCATCATCATCCTACCCCTCCTCATCCTCCCCATCTCCATCTAACTCCCCTCTATTCTCCCCATCATCATCTTCCTCATCATCATCCCCACCCCTACTATCTCCACCCTCCTCATCAACATCCCTTTCATTATCATCTAACCTCTCCTTATCAACTTCCCTATCCTCCTCATTTCCTCCCTCCCCATATATCTCCTTCTCACCATCACTCTCATCCTCCTCTCTACCTTGATCTACCTATGGTCTCACCCATGGTAGTATAATCTTTGAATCTATCAATGGCCTTAGTCAATGCTAAGAAAACCATTTGTTATATTTGTTATCATGCCCGCATCTATCACATCCACTTCTACTCCCCATAACCTAGGTTATAGCTCCTCTAACTAGGCATAAGCTACCTATATCCTAAAAGGTGCCTCCTACTCTCTGACCTCTTCTCTAGATTGAGAAAATAGAGTGAGCTCTGTAAGCACATCCTACCTCTTGCCAAACTATCAATGCACTATCCTTGGAAAGTACATCTTGATAACTAGGTGTCCAATAATTGTACAACCAATCAAATAGTGCTTATGTCTACAATATGGAGGGTTGATTTCATCATCATCCCACCCCAGGAAATATTTTTAAGGTCTCTATATAAACTATGGCATAGTGTCCAACTGATGCCTGAAGTATCAGGTGTATCCTAGTGGTCCTTGTTCCAATACTCCTCTATAACTATATGCATATGGCATATCTTTGATGAATACCCTATCCACCAAAAACCTAAATATGATAATGTGCTCATATACCCAAATCTATAGCAATGTACCTCATGTGATGAAGGATAATCCATCTCTATATGCTACCTAGTGAAGATAATAGTACACCATCATGAGCATGCAAGGCACCCATGCAAACATAGTCCCATCCATAACCATCGTCTCCAAAACCCTACCCCATCTAATAGGGAATACATGTCCTCTCTTCTCTAGTATCAATAGCCCACTCACAACCTAGCATATTAGAGCAATCAAATTTTCATTTCATGCCACCTATACCTCTCATCCTATCTTGTAATCCCTAGTACCTAGCTCCACATCTCTACAAAGAAACATCTAGTGTAGTGCATCCCACCCTATTGCAAGATCATATACTACTAACTCTTAATGGATCAAAGTTTGGAGGATCTTCCATACATCCTCCAAGGTCACAATGGCCTCCCCAATCCATAAATGGAAGGAACTTCTCTCTGAATGCCACTCTTGGTAAAAATTATTAGCAACTGCCTATTACCTCTAATCTTGGGTATGAACATGATATGGTAAAGTAAAACCCCTGCTAAGATATCTCACTCACTAGTGGTCATCCTATGATGTAGAGCTAGGCTTTGGGGTTAGTGTCCCTTTATCCATAATAAGGGTAGGTCCTCCTACATAATCATATGTTGTATGTCAACATTATGTGGCTTTTTACCATGTCTAACCTAAGTTTGACCCATATTTAACAAGGTTTGACCAAGTTTGACCTTTTATTGACTTATTTTGACCATGTTTAACTAGGTTAACATACATTCTAAACTCTTTCTAGGGTTTTTAACATGTATGCCAAATTTTGGGTCATTTTGAGTTCACTACATTATTTTTAACCCTCTACATACCTATCTATCAACTTTCTCCTCGATCTATCCAAGGTTTGACTAAGTTTGATTATTTATCACCATGTCTAACTAGGTTTACCTACATTTTGAAATATTTCTAGGTTTTTGAACATGTATACCAAATTGTGGGTCATTCTAAGTTCATTTCCATTCTTTCCAACCCATTACATCACTCCTTGACACCTTTCTACTAGGTTTGACCTAAATCTGACATAGGTTTGACCAATTTTGGCCACCTTTAACAAATTTTAACTAGGTTGACTTATGTTTTGATCTTTTCCTATGTTTTTTGGAATGTGCATAGAGTTTTGGGTTGTTTCAGGTCCATTTTCACTATTTTTGAGGGTCTGGAGCATCATGGAGCACAGTTGGGGCCCCCAACTACACTCAGTGCACACTTGGGCACATTTGGGGTAGCTAGATGCCATAAACCACCTCCAAGACCCTAATTGGACCTTGTTTGACCACTACGTAACCCTAAAATACATGAAAAATATAAAAGACATACAAGGGGCCTAAATGTACTCATTGATGGTCATGTGTCTACCCATCATCGGTAGGTACACACTCATTCTCCACAATGTGGCTTCCTAGGTAGCATGTCCATCTTCCTTTCTCTAGAGCTATTTTCTTCCAAATAAGAGGGAAAAAATGACCTCCAAGCCCTTTTATATCCCTTTTTTTTGCCCAGATGGATGTGCAAGAGGCATTTTTTGTGTTGGTTGCCATGCTTTTTACACTCCTCACCCATAACTTTTGTGTTTGAGCTCTACTTTGCACTCTATCAATTTCTATGGATTAATCTTATCATTGTTGACAAATTGACCTATCGTATGCATTTTTTGGTCAATTTCTTGAAGGTTCACCATGATGCAAGAGCATCCAGTGGTGTAAGGGCAATCTTGTATCACCCAAAATTATGCTTAGAGATAGTTTCTATTTAATTTGTTTTCATTTTTGGATACCCATTTGGGTCAAATAAAGGTTCCAACTCTCACAGTTCCACTATTAGTTTTTTGGGTTAGAGTTTTTAAAGCACCTTGGGATACGTATAAATGCAAAAAATGAGTTATTTTGTAATTAAGCCAAAATTATGATGAGTTAAAGGGTGCAAGTTGGAGGGATAATTATACTTGTAATTTAAAATTTTCTAGAAAAAGAATCAAGTCAAAAGGCTTTACAATTAGAAAGTTATTGCAATTTTAAATTTTTTGGAGACCTCCTAAGAGCGCTTTAAAGTTAGATTTGAGGCACTAAATGGCCTTGTACAGAGCCAAAAAGATGGGGGGATGAGAAAAGCTCATCCATAGGGCTATAGAGAACTTTGAGAGATTTCTAAAAATGTAAACAGTTTGTCAATCAGAGTCATGGTTCAAAACTTATGCCTCCCGAAAGTTGGACTACCATTTCTAGATTCTTCTAATTTTACACCAACTTCTAATGTGACTTCTACAACCTTTTGTTTTGGCAGTGGATGCCAACTGGCATATTCTAGAATGTATTCCTAACCCTAAACCATTTGGGGCTTATGTAAGAACACTTCTAGCATTGTAAAGGTAGTTCTTAGTGGAGTTAGAGAGAAGGTACTATGCAGAGGATTTCTTTCTCCAGAATCATAGTATTGTAAGCCCATAGGGAATTTTTCATTAATAATAATATTTCCCTTTTCTTGTGTGTTCATTCTGGTCTTTGGTTGTGTCTCCATCACACCCATATATTCCACCCCTATAGGGGCATACTTTTATGGCTTTTTCGTCAATATTCTTTGACACAATGCTCTAAATTATATTATATCAAAGAGGGAAAAAATGTAGATGCTCAAAAATGGCTTGTGTCTACTATTCAATCATACCATCCTAGATCAACCCAAAACATGTCAAAATATCTCAAATCTATCATTTTTCCAACCCTAGTACAAGGCCATTTAGTGCCTTAAATCTAACTTTGAAGTTCTCTTAGGAGGTCTCCAGACAACTTAAAACTACAATAACTTTCAAACCGTAGAGCCTTTTGACTTGATTTTTTTTCTAGAGTGATTTTAATTACAAGTTCAATAATCTTTCCAACTTACACCCTCTAACTTATTATAATTATGGCTCAATTACAAAATAATATATTTTCTACATTGGCATGTATCCCAAGGTGCTCACCTCGAAAACCAATAGTGGAGCTATGAGAGTTGGAATCTTTATTTTACCCAAATGGGTATCTAGAAATGAAAAAACTTTTTTAAAAAACTAACACTAAGAATATTTTTGGGTGATGCAGGATTGCCCTTACACTAGTGGATGCTCTTGCATCAGACACCCAGGGTAGATTCAAAAGTGTTGGGCATTGTCATGTCCTTAAATTCCTTAGAAATCTATCAAGCCTATTAAATATGACCATTAGTATTATCATGTCCCTCAGTGCTAGGTCAAATCTATCATTTTCATCATCTAATCATTGACATTTTTGAGTCCCTTAGTGTTGGATTGTGACCCTATCCAATAAATTTAATAATATTGATGATGTATGTTGATGTTGTTATTGTTGGAAATATTTAGTATAAGATAGGTTACTGAGAGGGGAGGGGTGAATCAGTAACTTATAAAACTTTCAAATAGTTCAGCATAAAAGCCATTCACCATTCATTCATCTAATCTACTACATAACTGAAAGAACAAACATTCATTGTACATGTACACAAAGATTTGGTGACCTAGAAACCTTCCAAATAGAAAGTAAAACTGGGGTGGGGATGATACCCACTAAACTTCAATACTGCAGTATAAAGTTGGCCGCTTAAGGCTTACAATGATCACTTCTGATGATCTGCCCTGTTAGGAGCAACTAGGACTGCTAGATCCACCTTGTTAGAGGATTTACAAACATACACTAAAGTATGCACTCTATTAGGAGATTTACAAAAGACTGTTAAGTCTACCTTGGTAAAGGATTTACAAACTGATTCACCTGTTAGGATGAAGCAGTGGATCTACTTATAACTATTAATAAGATCCCTTTTTCATTAATCACCTGATGTGATAGATATATCTTTTCTGCTCCTGTGTTGACCTTGCTAAATCCCTTTCTCTCTGCTGTTGATTCGCTTTCACTTTTCTCAAAATATAGCAATACCTTTTTGCATGCGAACCTTACTCTCATATTTATTTTTTATACACCATATATCTTACAAAATGATATCATACATTACATACATACCATTCACTATTTACAACTACAAGGTTGGCCAAAATATAAGTGAACAAAACATTACTGAGTCGGCCAAATAGTAGAAAACTCAGGTTCACTAAACTGACTCGGTGACCTTTTGATACTTGGCATCCACTACATTACTCAGCATCGTCATGCACTTGGTAGAAGTGAAGGCTCGGTCCATACTAATCACCTGACGTAGTTATGAACTCGGTAACCATAGGTGACTCAGTAGATGTATTATTACTTGGTAGAAACTATCTTCTTCGTTTACCTTGGTTCACTTGGTAAACACTGCTTTCTTTCATTTACCTTTTTCACTCGGTAAACATTGCTTTCTTTTGTTTACCTTCTTCACTCAGTAAACACTATTTTTTTTTGTTTACCTTCTTCACTTGGTAAACACTGCTTAACTACCCATTCACTCGGTATCCTCTGGAATGCTCAATGTGAACTGTTTACCTGTTGAACTTATAAGGTAACCGGTGAATGCTCAGTGTGAACTGTAGACTAAGTGATGAGCTCGGTAAGCATTTAGAATCAAATAAGAGCCAAAGTCTTATCCCAATTATCTTGCAAAATTTTTTAGGTGGAGAGTGCTATTTGAACTTCTGCTCAAAGTTCAATCAAATGATCTGCAATTGAAAAATTGTTGTCATGGATCAATGTTTTGGAGTAGACAATGTGTTTCTGCATTATGTCCATGATAGGAAGAATCATATTCTGAATGTCAATCAAGGTTGATCTGATTCTTGCTTCCTCTCTCAACAATTCTGCCTACTTTTCTGACAAAAATATGATTTTGAGATGATGGGATGAACTTGAACTAGGGTCGAGTTGTAGCTTTTGGGCACTGACCTTCATATCCTCATCAATTTTATTTAATTTTTCTTTGATCTCCTTGGTATACTCGGTAACATCACAAATTTTGGCAAAAAGTGAAGTTGCATTATTAAAAGAATTTTCAAGATTGACCAAAATTGTGGTCAAATCTACTTGTTTTATTGCAATATGTTGAGCAATGTGCTCAAGCACCTTATTATTAAATTTCTTTTCCACCTTTTCAATCAGTTTATCCTAACCAGAGGTGTCCTCATTAAATTTATTTATAGCCTCTTCTAACTGAATCAAAATGTGTTGAGTAGAATCTACTTCAACACCTACAACTCCTGTAATTATATTCTGAGCATTCTCAAGTATTCTATATTCCTTATCCCTTTCAGACCTTAACTACTTCTGCATAGCCTTCATCTCAATTAGTTGACTAGTATACCTCATTTCTTCAATGGTAGCATTTTCATAGTCAATATTTGGAATTACTATCTCTGTGTCTAAGTCAATATCTTCAAGAATTTCTTTTCCAATGATCATAAGTCTTAATGGTTTCTTTTGTGTGACTTCTATGATGACTGGTTTGACCTTAGGAATAGACACACTAGTAGAGATGGAAGGACTAGTGGTGAAAACTAGGATGCTTGAGGATTGAGTGCCAATAGGAGTATATACCGAATCAAAAATTGGAGTACTTGCCAAAAATGGTGATACACTCAGTAATGCAGTATCTAAACTAATTGGGTCTAAAGTAGATGAAGATAATGTTGACAAAATTGTAGAACAAATTGGAATGGAAGAAATTGTGGAACTTACTGCTATACCGACTGATGATGATGGAGCTGAGGAGGCTAGCACGGTAGTTGAAGAAGAGGGATGCAGCTCGGTAGATGAAGTGGTAGACACTTCCATTGATGATACCTAGAGCTGATATGTGGCAAGTGTAGATTTTAAATCTAATGTAGATGTTATCAAACCTGTTGAAGCTGACTCCAACCTTGATGATGTCACAGTTTTAGGTGGAGAGTGAGGAAGGGATGCAATAACTACTGCTGTAATTTTCACTGGATCATCTTCCTCCTTATCTTCCTCTTTAGCTTCTTCCTCCTTGTCTTCTTCCTCTTTATCTTCCATCAGTGCATGCAGCTTTCCTAGTGAGACTGTGATGGATGGAGTGCTATCAAACTCATCATCGTTGCTACTGTGATCATCTTTGATTTCCACTGGGTCTTCACTAGGCTTATGTAGATGATAGATGTTTTTCCATATGTTTGTAGCATCATTTACAACATGCTCAATGTCTTTGATCAAAATCAAACAGGTGTGGAATCTAATCATCATTTTACCTTCATGTCTTTTCATTTCAATTTTTACTTCTGCTTCAGTGAGACTTGGTCGAAGATTCTTCAAGGATTGCTCATAAATATCTTTTACCATTTGTGTGGCTGACTCCCATCTTAGTTGCAATCTCTCCAGTAGTTCTTTTGATATTTGAGGGGCAATTTGGTCTGGGGAGTATTTCCATTTACCCATCTTATTGAGTACTAGTTCCTCAATCTGCATTTTCTCAGCATCTATTCTAGTTTCAAATTTCAATGCCTTGAAGTTTGTGATGCCAGCTCCTTCTTCCAATAGTTTGAGCTTTTGCTCAAATGTGGGTGTAGGCCTGACTAGTATAGGTTCCTACTTACCTTTTGTAGTTCTTTTGGTAAATACTGCAGTAGGCTTCTTCTTAGGTTTGGTAATGATTACCCTACCTTTATTCTTTGGTTGTTCTTCTGTAGATTCTTCTTCTCCTTCTTCTTCTCCTCCTTCTTGTTCTTCACCTTCTTCTTCTCCTCCTTCTTCTTCTTCACCTTCTTCATCTTTACCTTTTCCCTTGGTGAGCATAAGAGGACCGATTGTAGTTTTCCATTTGGCTATTTTCCTCTTGCCCTTGCTTATGGCCTATGGTAGCTTGATTTCAAGCTCAATTCTGGCCTTAGCTTCATCATAGGTTCCAAAAATTTGTTGCCTTGGGTCTACTGGCTCATTTACCAGTGCTTCTATGATATCTCTGGCTTCATCAATATTTACCTCATAGGGAAGAGGTTTCACCCATGCAACTCGGGGTCTAACTACCTAAATGTATACCTTGTCACAGTCAACCATGAAGCATACATCATCCTTATAATCTTCAACAAGCTTGGGAGGAACTCTGAATCTATTATTCATCCTTTCCTTGAAGTCTTCAAAATAATTATCCATAATACTATCAAAATTTTCACCCATCTCTGGTACAAACTCATTTATTTGATACAAAATTGGAATCTCTTTTCTCCATTCTACTGTTCCTTTTTATGAAAAGAATTTTTGTACATAGAAAAATAAACATATTAATAGAGAACCAAATTTACAGGGGTTATTCTTTGAAGTCCTTATGCTATCCATATTTTTATTTAGTTGTCTCAGCATTACTTTTGATAGATCAAATTCAAGGTTTTTCTTTAATATCTTGACGTCCAAATCCACAGCTTCATAAGGTAAACTATTTAATCTTCTGGAACTATATAATTTATATGCAATTATATGAATGCCAAATCTTAATTCCACATCAGGTATAGTGTTGACCTTTAAACCTCTACCATCCCACTCGGCTAGGGTTTGTTTTTGTAGCTCTTCCCAACCTAGGGTTTTGGTGGTTTTGGTTTTGCTGAGCATAGGGAGACCCATGATTTTGTGAATCATCTTCTTTGTTATCACTATGGGTTGCTCCAACCAAAATTGACCATTATGCACCGACTCAGGATATACCTAATCCATTTGGTTTGGAAGTTTCTGGGCGTATGCGAGATATGAGTCAAGCCCTTGGTTTCCAAATGCTTGAATTCGAGTTTTAGAGAGCCATCTATACTCATTTCACCTAGGGCATTGTCCATCTCTAGGTTTTTGATTTCTTGAATTGAACATTTGAAATGAGTATGAATATCATTGATAAGAAGTACCTTGGGTGGTATTTGTGATTGAGCTCCATTTGGGTCGAGTGATTCTGTAATGGCAAGAACAATCTTGAAGTTGGGTGCTTTCCATTCTATATTCTTTACCAACATTTTTGAACCTCTTTTTGCCTTGTTGTTGGTGCTTGTGGATGCCATTGCTACTCAGTAACTATAAGAAAAATATTGAACAAATTCTTTGCAGGAAATCCGCTTGGAATTGCTTGGGATTTTCTCTGGATTCACTGGAAATCTTTTAACTCTTGGTATTCTTAAGTCGCGATGAAAAATGAAATTGAATTCTGCCCTTTTGATGGAAATATTGCCATTAATGCTTGGTAAAAAGGTAGATGAGATGACATAGTTCTTGCCAATCTGTCATCGGTCTACTTGGTAGAACCTTGCAACTCAGTGGTCGAACAAAACTTTAGTTACTCCCGAGCTAGCTCGGTAAGGTTTTCAACCAACCTTGCTTGGTAGATGCAACATGGTGAATGATAACCTTTCTTTGAACTTTGTATCATAAATACTGATTTGACCATTTGCACTTTTTCACTCTGGAATTGCTTAAGATATGGCTATAAGATGCAGTTCTTGATTCCTCTTAAATCTAATTGGAAATGGTGGAGTCACCCATTTCTTGAGTGACATGACCATCATTTGAGTTGTCTTGCTCGGTAGATTTAGGAATCCACTATTGTCTCATCTGCTTCCAAATGTTATCATCTTTAGCTTTCTTTTCATCTTCAATTCTTCCAGTATTCATGCAATTCTTGGCTATATGACCAAGTTCAGTACAAGTGTAACATCTTATGGTTGTGTCCTTCTTTCTTAGATGATGTCTTGCACAGTTTATCCCAATGTGTCCATATTCTCCATAATAGTGACACCTACACCAAGTATTGTGGTCCCAACCAAATATTGCTTTGATAATTTGTTCTACTAGATTGAATGCTTTGGATCTACATTCAGATGCTCTCTTTACATTCATTTGCTTTGTGACCATGCTCATTGCAGTTGTAGCATTTGCCATTGAATTTTGCCTTTCCATTACTCCAACATTTATTTGATGTATGACCTATCTTGCCACAGTGATTGCAAGTGGGTCTTTGATTCCTTTGAGCACCTTGTTTGGAGGTTTCACCTTCTTCCTTGTATCCAAGACCAACTTTACCTTTTTGTTTATGAAATTTTTGCTCACTTTTCTGATTTAATTGAGTCATGTCTGTTTGAGATTTCATCATTCTTTCATTGACTTGCCTTTCAGTGATCAAGTCATTTTCCAAGCTTTCATTGATTTGTCTTTTAGATCTTAGATCACTTTGTAAGCTTGCATTGATTTGTCTTTTAGTGATTAAATCATTCCTCAAACTTTCATTCTCAAATCTTAGATTCATAATTTCTTCATTTGCATTAGATAGTTGACCTACAAGATCTTCATGCTGAAGGGATTGATTATTTCTTACCTCTAAGCCTTCATTTTCCTTGTTTCTCTGTTCCAAAACTTCACATAGCCTGATGGATTGGATTTCTTGTTCTCTTTTGAGCTTTCTTACTTCTTCCTGTAGAGAACCATTTTTTTCTAGGAGTTCCTTGATTGCTTCATTAGCTTCATTTGAACTGCTTGATGGTAAAAGGTCTTCACTCTTTTCTTCAATATACTGATGATCATTCATTTGTCTTGCAAGTCCCTTCCTTCTTTTTAGAGATTGAGAAAGATGCTCCTTTGCTTCTTTGAGTTGAGCCATGGCCATTTCTAGATCTAGCTTTTCATTCTCAATAGATTTGTCAAGTCTAAATATCTCCATTGTCCTTGATCTTTGCTCAAGCTGTCAAACTTTATCCTAAGAACCACAATGCTCTGATACCAATTATTGGAAATATTTAGTATAAGATAGGTTACTGAGAGGGGAAGGGTGAATCAATAACTTATAAAACTTTCAAATACTTTAGTATAAATGCCATTCACCATTCATTCATCTAATCTACTGCATAACTGAAAGAAAAAACATTCATTGTACATGTACACAAAGATTTGGTGACCCAAAAACCTTCCAAATAGAAATTAAAGCTGGGGTGGGGATGATACCCACTAAAATTCAATACTACAGCATAAAGTTGGCTAGTTAAGGCTAACAATGATCACTTCTGATGATCTGCCCTGTTAGGAGCAACTAGGACTGCTAGATCCACTTTGTTAGAGGATTTACAAACATACACTGAAGTATGCACTCTGTTAGGAGATTTACAAAAGACTTTTAAGTTTACCCTATTAAAGGATTTACAAATTGATTCACCTGTTAGGATGAAGCAGTGGATCTGCTTGTAACTATTGATAAGATCCTTTTTTCATTGATCACCTAATGTGATAGATATATCTTTTTCTGCTCTTGTGTTGGCCTTGTTGAATCCATTTCTCTCTGCTGCTGATTCGCTTTCACTTTTCTCAAAATATAGCAATAAATTTTTACATGCGAACCTTACTCTCATATTTTTTTTTTATACACCATATATCTTACAAAATGATATCATACATTACATATATACCATTCATTATGTACAACTGCAAGGTCGGCCAAAATATAAGTGAACAAAACATTACTGAGTTGGCCAGATAGTAGAAAACTCAAGTTCACTGAACTGACTCGGTGACCTTCTGATACTCGACATCCACTACATTACTCGACATTGTCATGCACTTGGTAGAAGTGAAGGCTCGGTCCATACTAATCACCTGACTTAGTTCTGAACTCGGTAACCATAGGTGACTCGGTAGATGTATTGTTACTTGGTAGAAACACTGCTTTCTTTCATTTACTTTTTTCACTCGGTAAACACTGCTTTCTTTCATTTACCTTCTTCACTCGGTAAACATTGCTTTCTTTCATTTACCTTCTTCACTCAATAAACACTGCTTTCTTTTGTTTACCTTCTTCACTTGCTAAACACTGCTTAAATGCCCATTCACTCGGTATCCTCTGGAATGCTCGGTGTGAACTGTAGACTAAGTGATGAGCTCAGTAAGCATTCAGAATTGAATAAGTGTTTGCACTAATGACAAATATATCATGATTCCAATAGTTATAATTAAAATTTTTAATCAACTTCAATTCTATGGAATTTACAATGCCCATTAAATGTCACATTTCCTTAAGCCATGTCATGTTTCCTTGGCATGTTATCAATCTTAATCACTCAATCAATTTGATGATCAATTTGATCTACCCACCATCATCCAAGTCAATCTACATAATCATCAAATTTCATCAAAGGATAATCTCACATTTATTTTATCAAATTGGCAAATTATTTACTAATTCATCATATAGGATTAGATAACCCATAATCTATTCTTATGCCATTTTAGTCATTGTCATCATGCATTACTAATTATTCTTATTAACCAACATTCTCAATTAATTAATTGATTCATCTTCAAAAACTATGGGAATTCTCATTTTCCTAAGTCCTATTTTTCACCTCTAATTTCTATTTTAAGAATTTTTAATTCAAATATTCCACCTAGTCTTGACACATGGACATCATACATCATATATTTTCTTCCTACACTTGGCTAATATGTGTCATGTTTGACATATATTATTCCTTATGCATGACTATAATAAGCCACTTTTGTCATAGATTCTTTTCTACAAGTGGCTTTGATCTATCATATGCATGTCATAGATTCTCTTCCATATTTATCCATGTTGACTTTGATGCATCATATAATTCTACATTTGGCATGTTGTGTCATATTTTTCATAGATATTATAAGGAATATCATGCCGCACATTTGATTTTTCAAGCGCCCATCTCCTCATTCGTTTCCCACCTCTTGAATTTTGGCTATAAATTGATCCATCTTACACTCATTTTAGAGTCTTCAATCCAGATTCTTAACATCATACCCAAATCACACTCTAGTACTCTTGATAGCATTCATATCATCATTGTCATTTTCTTGAAATTGTGTGTGCACTATAGAAAATTGGAGCTACATCAAAATGTAGAAGAAAGAAGGACATGGGTTTTATAATTGAAGAGAGGGTTTTTCTTATGTTGATTCTCTTTATTTTGATTGGTTTTCATGGTACATTAGAAGGGTTTAGTGTATTTCGATTGAGTTTTTGTGGTTTCTCATAGTATGCTAGGTTCTAACCCATTTTCTAGTCCTACATTGTATTTTGCCTCTTACAAAATTAGTACCCCAAGTGGATGAATAGTTACTAGCATAGAGGTTTGAAGATGAAATGTGAGTTCTATATGCTTCAAGATAGAAATCTCTACAAGAAAAATTATGAGGGGATTTTTTTTAAATGTTTGAGCCATGAAGAAGTGAGAGAAGGACTAGAGCAATATCTTGACAAGTACTATACTAGACATGGATCAATAGAGACTATGGCACATCAAATTATAAGATCATGATACTTATGGCCTAAAATTTTCAAGGAGACTAGGAACTGTTACAATCTTCTCACATTTTCCAAACAATTGTCAATAAGGAAAGGAACCTGACTATTCGATTGTGACCTATTTTTGGGGTTTTCCCTTTCACCAAGTGGTGGCTAGATTTCATTAGGCTTGTAAACCATCATCTATAGGACATATGTTCTTTGTAATGGCTACAATTTATTGCACATGGTGGACTAGAGCTAAAAAATTTGGGAATTGTATAGCAAAAGTTGTCACCAAAACATATTGTGACTAAATTTTAAATGTCGTTCTTTTTGGTTTGTGATAATGGGTCATCTTTTGCATCAATTTTCCTTACACTATAAGCATTGGAGAATCATATCACAATCAACTTCTCATCCAAATATTATCTGCAAGGGAATGGCATGGCTAAGTCTACCAATAAGAAGATGATCATAGTCATAAAGTAGTTGCTCACAGAGAATCCAAGGGATTGGCACTCACAATTAAAATATACCTTGTAGACTGATAGGGTTAGAGTAAAGAAAACTTTTGGAATGTCCCCTTATTTTTTGGTGTATAGCTAGGAACATGTATTTCCCCTCAACCTTAAGATTCTAGTGCTCAATTTCATGAGGGGATATGTTGAAGATGCAGATAGAGTCCAAATCATATTAATGAACCTTTTCAAATTGGATGAGAAAAGGATAGTAGCATTAGAACACATCAAGTTGTCATCAAACATTGGTTTGACAAGAGAGACACAATAAAATAGTTTAGAATCACATACCTTGTTCTTGTATGGGACAAGGTAAAAGAAAAACTAGGTGGTCATACCAAGTTTCAATGCTTGAGGATAGGACCTTATCAAATTTTGTGAGAAGATACTTTCAGGATTAGTCCTTTACAAGGAGAATTGGTTTCATTACTAGTGAATTGCTAGTTTTTGAAACACTATTTTGAAGATTAAAGGAGAAAATGTTATGTGAAAAAAAATTAGTCCTTTTCTTTGAGTTTTGTGTTTCTTTTATTTTATTTTTTTGAGTCAAGCGTTAGTACATAATCGGGATTACTCTTGATAGGTGCATTATCTCAACTAGTCTCAATTTTTAGAAGAGGTATTTCTTTGTCAAAAAAATTGGATAAATTGGTTTCGATATGAACTAAATATAGGTGTTATTCGTAGGCTACAGGGGACTTTTAGCCTTAAAATTGGATTCTAAGTTGATCACACTTAACACTTTACAAATTTAAAGAATTAACTATCTAGGTTGCCTTCAATTCAAGTGAACAAGAGAAAAGGATAATCCAAAAATTATTATTTCAAAAAAAAGATTCCAATAGAGACCTGCCAAGATTACTATTTGACATGTGAGTTTCCAAATTTTTATTAAAAGAGGAATACAAGAGTTTTTAGACTCAAATAAATTAAAAAGGGAACACCAACACCTTGCCCACTTCACCTAATCATGGTCAAAAAAAAGAGAAAAGAAAAGAAAATTGGAATGGTGTCACACAAAAGATTCTAGAGCTTGGTATAAATTAAAAGGGTAATCATGGAGCTAGTACAACACAATAACTAACCCCCTTCACACAAAAAAAAGGCTTCAAGGAAGAATCAAGTGAAAACATATAATCTCTATAAATCAAGTTAATGGATTACCAAGTACCCAAATACAGACAATCAATGACTCATTTTAGAGCCCTCCAAATTGATTCTCACATCTAGTCATAGAGTGATAGACAATAGATTTATGAGAATTCGATGTCCCTTTCAATTAGAAAAAGATTATTTTTGTGTTGCTAGATACAATTGTTGGCACCCAGCAACATCAAATATAATTAACACACTAAACACACATTGAATGTGAAAGTTGAAAACTTTGATTTTCCAATTTGAAGTACTTAGAAGCCACTTGTGACATATAGAATCAAGTTGTGATCTTGAAACAAGTTTGAATAGTGTGTGTTGAAAGAGAAATTCCTTTTTCATTTCCTACTTTTGTTGAGAATATTTTTTGTGGTTTCACAAGACACATCCCATTTTTTGAATTCAAAAAAAGGAGACCCCCTCTTCTTTTCTTTTAGGTTGAAGGATCCCCCTATCCAGAAAAGGGCACCTAGTTGGGCACTTTAGTGAATAGGGTCTCCATTTTGGTTTAGGTTCTCTAGTCTATTGGTCTAGAATGAGGTCAGTAAACCAAAAAGTTAAATTTTCATAAGGAAAACTAAAAGTGCAAACATACAAACTCATGAGTGGTGTGCAATGTGTGCTCAATTGCATAAATTCCAAAGAGGCACACATGTGCATGTATTAACCTTTAGAGGTGTGTTAGGCACACCATCAAGCCTCTTGTGCTTATAAATAAAAGGATCTCCCCACATAATGATCACTTTGTATTTTGGAGACCCCCTCAAGCCACACCTGTACATAATCACATGTCTGCACATTCATAGCATATCCCTAGCTTTGACTTTGCCTGCAAGGTAAAGTACCAAAGTTTTAATTGTACATATGCACACATGCGCACCCAACTATAGTGTACATAGTGTGCTATATGCACTACATGCGTAATATGCACCTAAACATGTTTAGCCATCATTGAAGGCCTAACCTAGCTCATATTGTGTACCCGCACAAATGTGCTAGGTGCACAACATACATCAAAAAAATGTAGTATAAGGAAATATGCAAGTCATGTGAACATGTATAGGCACACCTAGTGCACATGTGCACTTTTTAGGCCCTATTAGCCAAATTTATTATTGTTTTTTCATTTCTATTGTTAGTTTCACATTAATTTTTGTCAATCTGGTCATAATATTTAGCATCTTTTGAGCTTTTTGACATCAAGATACTAGCATATGTATTTTGTGTAGGTTTACATGACATCATACTCATCATCCATGGTGATGAAGATAATACCTAAACTATTCACTTTTGACTCCCAAGGTGTGACAAACAAATCAAGATTTTTGGATAAACACTCAAAGGTCTAAGATACAAAGATGGATCACATTGATAGGAATACATTCCTAAATTTGTGCAATAAACTACAGGAAAGGTCAGAGATGATTTCATCACTGATCCTAAGTGGGCTAGAGAACATAGCCTCCCATCATGTATGCATCCAATATTTATAATTGAGCATGGAATTTTTCCACCATTAGTGCTTGAGGAGATCACAAGAAGTGTTACTAGGGAAATGGTTCTAGATATACACCCTAATAAAATCAAGAAATTCTTTCACCTACTACTTACAAACATGTTCCAAAAGATTACATATGACATTGTAGACAAGTCATATAGGGAACATGAAAAGAGGCAAAAGGCATAGTATAGGAGTACCTTATTACCCAACCCCGTGCTAATAGAAGATTCAAAAAAGTTGAAATGACTAGAGGGTACATTATATATTTCATTGGCTATAGTATAGTACTCTTGACTAGAGTTATGGGACTCCCTATGACCAATCATATTAAAACTTGGATGATTCATTTTAGTGAAATGATCAAGAGAAGAGGGTTACCAATTGACTATGACACCATCATTCACAACAATCTGGATGAGCATCTGATTTCAATGAATTATGATCCATGGATCTATATGGCCTCCTATGTCATGTATCTTTTGGTAGCGATGCTAATAGATTATCCAAGGTTGGTAAAGATAGGAAGAATGAAAGATTACAATGTCTGGTCATACATAGTGTAACCACAGTTAGTATGAAAGAATCTCTCTTTCAAGAGTTCAAAGTAAAATTTGGTGAATGATGGCTTCATCTTTTCCATAATATGGTTCATTGAAGGTTACTTTATAAAGAGACTATCTATAGAGGATGTCATCCAAGTAGTACAAATGGGTTCTTAATTTATTTAGTTTAATAAATTCACTTATATTCAAGTGGCAAAGACCCACTTGTATCGACCAAAGAATCTCCCTTGCTATCCATCTAACAAGTTTATACTACTAGAGATAGCTATGTAATTAGCCTTGTCCTATGATCATGTCAGAAAGAAGCATAACAAGAAATAGGTATAGCCCATCACTATTGGAACTTTTGAGGTAAAGAAGAAGTAGAATATTGCTACGTATGAGCTAGAATGAGATCATTATTCTTTGGATGACTACCTAGTAGACCACACCTACTTTGATAACATTAGGATGGTGAGACATCTTGTGCAGAAAAAATTCATACATGATACCTTGATCGAAGATACACTAGATGAATTGCATAGATGACTATGATGTTCATATTAGAAACTATTATAAGATGAGTCTACAACTAGTAGAGTAAAATCTTAAATTGAACATCCCTTTAAAGATATGAAACAAGGATATTGTGGATGTATTGGATCTATTATATAATAGGTATAGAATCTTTGAGAGGCTATTAATAAATGTTGAGATTGGCTAAGAAGAAAATGATGACATACAACATAGGGTCAAGCATGTCATTGAGTTGACTTGAGATTAGGTAAGGAATCTTTTTTATTTGGAGAAATTTCCTAATGCACAAACACCACAAGATGAGGATAGGCCCAAGAAAGGTAAAGGGACCAAATTTATTGTCCTAACTTACCAAGAGAAGTTGCCAGTATGGCCATAAATGTTCTATAAACATGAGTGGGAAGTAGCTTACTTCCATAGTGATAAGGCTAATAGGAAAAAGAAGAGGAGGGTCATCCAAGAAGAAGAAGAAACCTAGCCAAAGGAGGCCCAATGTGAAGAAGCACAAGCTCTAGGGGAAAAAGCTCAAGCTCTACCAACAAAAATCCTAACCTAGAAAGAAGCTTCTTCATCAGTCCCCAAGAAGGCTAGAAATGAGACACTGATAGTAGGGAAAAAGAGGAGGAAGCTTAAGAAGAAGAAGAGTGTATCATCCCCTTAGATCTTGAAAATTATACCTAATGAGGCTAGTTATTGCCCCTATTTTATCTTAATTTTATTACTCTATTTTTAATACTACCAAGACAATTGTGAACTTATAACTAGATGAACTTATGATAAAGTCCAGATAGAACCATTAACCCATGGGTAGATAGTTATGTCATATTTTTCCAATATTATACATATAATGCAATATTTCATATAACCATTAGAATGTGTGTTGTAATATTTGTGTTTAATTTGATTATGCTTATTTACATAAATATTTATGCATCAAAACTAACTTGTTAGTAAAGGGAGAAGTTGGAGCATGGTCAACAGCATTCAAGGAGGAGCATTAAGGCCCAACTGCAGTGGAAGAATCATAATGGCACTAGGAGACACGGCTACTACAAAGGAGGAGCTATTATTCTAGGAATGTAGAGATGAATTGTTTCTATATTCCTTCTGTGTTTACTATTCTGCTGAATTGGTTACCCAAACATTATTACTTATACCACAAGCTATTATATTTCCTTCTTCTTCTTTGGTGGATTTTTAGTCAGTTTTTTTTCTTTCCTATTTTAGAATAAGTGTCAATCCTTTATTTATAGGGATTGGATTTATAGTTTTGGAGGTTGAGAAAATTTTATGGAAAAACATTGTTGACTCTTGTAGTGAGTTGATTCACAGTTTTATGTATTGTTCTTATGTAAGTAGCTTTGAAATTTAATGAAATAATTCATGGTTTACATTTTGCATTAGTAGATCAAGGGGGGCCACTTGGGAGGTGGATTAGATTAGAGTAGTGTAGATTTACTTCTAGCATTTCTAGTATTTTAGATAGAAGTTATAATTTTCTTCCTACAACATTGTACTTTGTGAATGTTCCTGTAGCATTTGCAAAAGAAATTATAGTGGATGGTTTGAGCTGAAATTAGGTTAGCATAGAGTTGTATTTTTGGCATTCATTTCAGAAAAGAGTAAAGTGTGTTACTTTCCTGCAGCACTAGTGTAGGTTCTTTATATGCATTTTACTTTCCTACAACATAAGCATAATGACTCCTCAAGAAACCTAGAGCACATATTGTACCAACCATTTCAAGTAGATGTCCTTGGGTTGAAAAATTAAATGAACCTCATGGTGGGAGAAGTAATCATTAGATTGAATAAAATATTCCTAAGCAAGGCCTTGGTCATGATTATCACATACCTATTATGAGGTATACCATTTTTGGCACTGTTGTCAGGAATGGTGTCAAGCTAGGAACACCATTTTGGGTCTTCTCTTTAGCTAGTTTTTTTAGAGGTTTGTAGTCCTAAAAATTGCTTCATAAGTGTGAAGAATTTGATTGCATGCATCAAAGAAGAAGACAACGAGATGAATATGGCAAATTTCTTCCATGAGGGTCTATCAATTTGAATGATGAAATTGAAGAAGTTGAGTTGCCTTTTGAGCATGCAAGCCCTAATTTTCCCACAACATCTTCCTCTAAAATACAATATTTAGATATAAGTGATCTTTAGCCTTTTTCTAAAACCTTGGCTAGCTTTCTTATAAGTACTGGTCCAAATCCACCTATTGTTAACAATCCTATAGTCAATGCTCCTTTTCAATAGTAACCCCATAATCAAATACCTCTAGTAATGTCATACCTTATTCTTCCATTTCCTCTCCTGAGCCTCATAAAAAATGTTAATCTCAAAAATATACTTGTAGCTGCTCTTCCAATGTTTTATGGCCTTGTAACTAAGCATCCTGATACTTTCTTATTTGAGTTTGACATACTCTATTGTAGCTTTGACTATAAACTGATGCTGACAAGCTCAAGTTGTTTCTAGAAACATTAAAAGAATTAGCCTTATGATGGTTCATGGGTTTAGGAGCCAATGCAACAGGTACCTGTACACTAGAAAAGGTGCACTTCTCTAAATCATTCTATCTGAGGTTCTCCATAGATTGGAAAGCTCGAATGCTGACTTAGAGCTCCCTAGTCATGGAGTGCAAGGGGCATACAAATGAGTATATAGGAGCTCTCAGCTGAGCCTTAGAAATATAGCCCTTGCTAGTAAACCACAAAATGGGAGATTCTTTAGACAAGAGCAAGAGTGCTAGTGTTAAAGAACTCTTAGATCATGTAATGCAAAAATGAAACTAAATTAGGATGAGATGCACAATGCAAGCTATGCTAACAATGAGATGGGAATGTTACAAAACCAAATATTTAAACTATGTGAGATTATTGCAAGAAATCAAAGTTAAACTAAAATGTAGCTATGCTAAGAACGCCATATGATCTTATGCTAATGTGATGGAGTGAGAGAATGAGACAAGAAATGAGAAGTTCTCCACAAAGCTCCAAAGAAACCTGTTAGAAAACCTGCAGCATAACAATATTCAAATGAGGATGGATCCTTTGAGGGGGAAAGCTCTCTCCCTTTTAAAGATGTACGGACGATGGAGATCAAGATGAAGATGGTGGATGATCAACGGTTGAATTCGAAAATAGGAGTGAATCATGTGCACACACAAGTCAACCAATAGAATATAAGTTGACTTGTCATATAAGACAAAAGTCTCACAAACCTTTTCTTTTAATTGTAAAATAGAAAAAGGACTTTATGTGTGCACTTTAAGTGGGTTAGAAGAATGGGGTCTTTTATTTAATTAAAAGGGGACATGTTCTTTTAATCAAATAATGAACTTAGGATAGCATAGTCAAACTATAGGTTATAATCAAATAAATTGATTATTAGCAATTTGGTCTAGGTAAATGATTAAATTAATTTAGCCAAAATGCTGAGAAGGGGGCTAATAGTCTAGATGACCATTTTTAGGTGATTACATTTGCCCCTCTTTGACTAATGCATGATCGATCTGGGAACACATTATGTCAAAGAAAATCGAAGCCAAGTAGGCGATGATAGATATAGATATTTGATTCCAAAAAATGAAATGCAGAAATAGATAGCAAGTCCTAAATGCACAGCCTGATAGTGATAGTACTGAACATTAGGAAGATGATGTTAAGATCCAAAAAGAATTTTAACACCTAGCAAAGCGAATAGGTTTAGAGCAAGTGATAAGGTCAAACAAATGCTCCTAAGAAATAGATAGCTGTAACAATCAACAATAGAGTATTTCTGCCCCCTCGGGATCGAAATTGAAATGAGGTAAGGGGATGCAAAAACTTGCTAGACATGAGAAAAATAGAATAAAGCAATTTCCAAGATGACAGATAAATGATTAGAACCCAAGAATAACTATAAGAAATTGATAAAATGCCCCAGTTTGACTAGAGTGGACCTTAAAGGATATAGCATAAAAATTAGGTCAAAATGAGTAGAAAGGTGATTTTAGACATGAAATGGTGAATTGAAGTAGATATAAAGTATGGAAATGATCAAGACATGAAGAAATGAAGATGCCCCAATGATGATTCAGAGATTAGACCTCAAAAGGTCAGCTAACTGCTCAGAAGAAAGTAGAATTTTAAAAGACGATTTTGACCATCAAGATGAACTCGAATTTGGATTTTGATTTTGAAAATGAATCTAGGATGTCAAAATTATTTAAGAGGTCAAAACTTTATATAATGTGATGACAAGATAGAAAAGAGATGAAGCGAAAGATTAAGAAGGTGAAAAGACATGAACAAGAAGAAAGTAAAGAAATATATGAAAGGAGTTAGCTGATATGTCCACAAAAAGATGAAGAGAGAGCTCTCCTCATATGCAAGAATGCAAGACTAATCTAGAAAATGAACCTAAAATGCAAGCTAATATGCAAAGTGGTTTACCAGCAAGAAGCGCATAAAATTTAGACTCTTAATTTCATCATTGAGAATTTATTAGGGACATCATGAGATCATACAACCATCACTAGTATAACTATGAGGATATGAATATGATCGATATTAGATAGGTATGTGGAAATCCAATCTAAGCATCAGAGACATGTAAGTCAAGATAACTACATGATTAGATTCCCTAAGTTTAATTTAGCAAGATTACACTTGTATCAAGGCATAAGCGCCAGGATAAACCCTGAGTGCGGTCTTGCAAAACAATCAAGGATGATACATTCATAAGTCAAAGTGTTGAATAGGACAAGCATGAATGCTTACAACACTATAGACAAACAAAAGTATACCCACAAGAAAAAATCAAGAAAATATGTCCCATGCCCCCAGTCTTCTAATCAATGACATCCTTGAAAGACTATTAGGGAGGGAACACCTGGCAAAGAAATCATCATAGACAGCACACAAAGTAGATAAAGGTCAGCATAGCTCAGTCGTTTAGGTGTTAAAGTGTGTGTGTGTAAGTCACTTGGCCATTTCTTCCAGACTTGATTCTGATAGTGAGAAATATCACGACATCGAAGACCGTAGGTAAACTATCTGTAAAGTGTTGAAAAATAGTTGATGTCAAAGTGGGGGAAGTGTTGAGAAACACTATTTTGTGAGTTGTCAAAGAAACCCTAATGCACAAGAATACCTCAATAGGCTAAGTAGCTATGCCCCCAAGATGAGGACAAGAAACAATTCCAAGCCAGGAAATGTGTAGAAAAGTAGATGATTGAGACTGATAGACATAGGTGCGAGGGTTTCAAGTAGTACCTGTTTCCAGGTTTTCACCACTTTGACAGTTTTTTTTTTTTTTTTTTTTTTTTGGTGATACATCAAAGTGAGGTTTTCACTAAGATGATCATTTTTTCAGGACATTTTTTGATTTTTAAGATTTTTTTAGGCTCATAGATATATACAAGATAGCTGAGCAGCAAGCCTCTAAGTATAGAACTTCTTCAAGTGTAGGATGTTGATAGGTTCTGCAAGTTCTTCACCCTCTGAAGTAGACAACTGGTAAGCACCAGACCCAAATGATGTTGTGATAATGTAAGGACCTAACCAGTTAGGTTCAAATTTCCCTTTCTATTCTCGATTTTGCTGATTTTTGGGATTCTCTCTAAGCACGAGTTCACCAACTTGGAACTCATGGGGGTGAACCTTTTTGTTATATTGTGTAGACATGCACTTTTGATAAGCTCTCATGTGATCAAAAGAAGCCTTGCGCCGTTCATCCAGAGTCTCTAATTCCTGTACTCTCATAGCTCTATGGTCTTCATTGAATATTAACCCATGTAAGGAGATGCACAAAGAAGGTATTTTGACTTCTAATGGGAGAACAGCCTCAGAGCCATAGACTAGAGAAAAGGGTGTAGCCCCTGTAGGAGTACAAATAGAGGTTCTTTTAGAGATAGCCCTTAAGGATACACATAGTCAATGTGGAAAGCATTAGGTTCTTTATTTGATGGAGGCATGTTGGAAAGATTTGAAGTTTTGGGAGATGTACAAGTGTTGGAAGAAGTGGAGGTATCAAGGAAACCATCACTAGACATAGGCTCATTAATATGATCTTGCTCAAGAAAAGTATTCTCATCACATGAATCATTAGAGGTATCAATAATTCCATTATCAATAAGATCTTGGATTTTATGTTTTAGCTCAATGCAATCCAAAGTACTATGCTCATTATGTTGATGATAAGTGCAATAGATATCCAAGAATGGGTTTCCATATGAGCTAGACTTAGGTAACATGATGATCTTATTGCCAAGAAGTTTTTGCAAAGTGTCATCATAAGAATCTTCCAAGGGAGCAAAAGTTCTATGAGAAGTATGTCTAGGATCTTCTTGTTGTTTCTCAAGTGAATAGAATGCATTCATGTATTCATCATTATCTTGGTCAAAGATAGGTCCATCATGAAATTTTGGAATAGGCTCAAAGTAGGTATCACTTGCTTGTCCTCTAAAGAGGTCTTTAGATCTAGAAGATGAAGACATTTGATGTCTTGAAGTAGAGCATGTAGAACTAGAAGAAGAGGATGACCTCAAAGAAGGTGACTCACATGCATGTAAAGACCTTAAGGAAGATTCATGTAATGATGCAATCTTCTCCTCTAACCTTTTCTCAAGTTTAGACTTCATTTCTGTCATGCCCTTAGAGAGATGAAGGTAAGAAAGATCATTTGTCTCTTCTAATTCTTTGTACTGTTCATATAGATCTTGAAACTCTTTAGTGACATGGAGGATATCATGATCATATAGATTCGATTGAATTTTGGTAGCACAAGGTTTAGATCCCATAGTTTAGATGCAAAGCCAAGCATAAAAGAGCCTACAAGATAACTTGATGTTGAAACTATAGGAGGTAGAGTGTTCACTTGCCAAGAAAGTAGAGAGAGATTAAAGCAACTTGTCAAACAATATGTCCAAGAAACTTACAACATGAATGACTCAAGTCAATAGCTAGGCAAGATGCCCAAATAGCCAAATAGATGGAGAAAGCAGGGTGACAAGTGAACAACTTTCCCAACCCAAGAGTGTAGTCAGAAAATCAAGGTAACCATTTTAGCAAAAGGATAACTAGCAAGCATGCATAGACTATGAAGACAAAAAGACCAAGAGCACTAAGACCAAAGAGCCACTTTAAGCATGTTTAAGCACTAGAGACATAAAAAATCATAGCCAAATGATGAGACTCCCCTTAGGAAGCAACACAAGAAAATGTTTGCATTTGATGTTTTTACTTGGTTGACAAAATTTGACAATAGTTGATAGCATAGCGAGTTTGATGTTCAAAAATAATTTCTTTCCAAGCAAGATAGTGACACATGGAGTATTCTTCAAACAATCAAGCAAGGGACAAAGCAACCTTGCACGATACAAGCATATGTGAGGTCTCAAAAGAAAGCCGTATAACTATCATCATGTGTATGTTCCAAATATTTCCACAGGTCTAGCACATTTGAGAACATATCAAGCAATATCTACCTAAAGGACATGGTTCATTACTCAACAACTTGGCCCACGCTTGATGCTCCTTCGCCTCACACCAAGTGGTTGCCCACAAGAGATATTGGCTTTTTCATGGAAATTCCATAAGCATAACCAAGGGAACACATATGGTGAGTATAAATCTTGGGGTGATCCGGGTAGTCCACTAGGATCAATCCTTGCACTAAGAAGTTGAGCAGCTAAAAAAGGTAGTTACTAACTTAGGGTATTTAGATAGGGCTTCCATTCATAGTGTTCCTCTTGCTCTCAATTATGGGACACCTCACCTTGCGATGAGTAACCAATCTCACGATCACAAGAGTACCTTAAGCATTCTTGCCTAGTGATCTCCTTATGGTCGAAATCCCATAAGCGATCACACTAGGTGAAGATAAACACTATTTCTACCAAGGTTTTGTGTCCTTGGTAGCCTTGAGTTTATAGTGGGTTGGAAGAGCCAGGTAATCAGCTTGTCCCCACTTGGGTCGTCCCTCTCAGGTTGTCCGAGAGCAGGCCCTCTAAAGGATTCTAACTATACAAAGTGGATCAACTTTCAGAAGTCAAGATTTTTGGTTCACCACAAGGGTGAAGAGCATACTCTTCTATTCCAATCATTTTCTCCCAAACATGCCAAGAAGATTCAGTTACCTCTTAATCTTGAAATCAAATGGTAAGTCAAGATTTCTGATTCACCACAAGGGTGAAGAGCATACTCTCCTATCACCAAAAGATCCCAATTGTAAGTTTTAATGTGCCTAAAAATAAACAACTAGTATATGCCACACATGTAAAAGGAAAGAACAAAGATAAATTGAGTTTTAATGCATTGGGCAGCCCTGCAAACAATCGTTAGTAGCCCTTGTGCATTTGAAGCTTTGACATGCGTTCTTTTTATGCAATGTTTCAATTTTTTTCATAAGGATGGCGACCTATAATCACAACTTGTTAGCACCACAAGTTAGTGTGAAATAACATAAAAATCTGCAATAAAAAGTGGTGAGTTTCCTCAAAAATCCAATTTATCTTCCAACCAAGTGCATGCAAAGAAAGTGCAAGTTAATCACAAATGCTCTCATTTTTACTCTTTGATTTTGACCTAGTCAACAAGATTGGACTTGTTTACTATGATTTTTTATCCAAAAATGAAAATAAAAGAAGAGACCCCTGTTAAAAATCAGAGAGCTTTCCAAAAATGCAAAAAAAAATTAAAAATCTCTTCATTTGTGCTCTAGAGATCAATTTTGTCAAAATAGGCCAAATTTATCAAATCGAGTTTTTGATCTTTAATATGACCTCAAAATTCAAAACACAAAGAAAGAACCCCCATTATAATTGAAAAAAATTTCTAAAAATGTAATTTTTTTAAAAAAATTCACTGATTTGCGATCAGAAATGGCTTTTTATGAAAAATAAAGAAAAACTCATGACTCTCGAAAATCATGTCAAAATGCTCTAAAAATTGGACTAAGACATTTTGAGAATATACCCAACTTGCAAAAAAAAATTTAGAACCAAAGTCCAAGTGGTTTAAAAGATATGATCAAATCTTTAAACCAACTAAGTTTTTGGCCTTCAAACCAATTTACTTATGGGTTGGTCTTAAAACCAAAGTGATAATTCTAAAAAAGCATTTGATTAGATCCAATATGCTGTTGTAAAAAATCAGAGATGAAAAATAAAAGCAAATGGAGCTAGAAACTTGATTCAAGCCCCACGGTGGGCGCCAAAAATGTACACTAGAAAAGGTGCACTTCTCTAAATCATTCTATCCGAGGTTCTCCATAGATTGGAAAGCTCGAATGTCGACTTAGAGATCCCTAGTCATGGAGTGCAAGGGGCATACAAATGAGTATATAGGAGCTCTTAGCTGAGCCTTAGAAATACAGCCCTTGCTAGTAAACCACAAAATGGGAGATTCTTTAGACAAGAGCAAGAGTGCTAGTGTCAAAGAACTCTTAGATCATGCAATGCAAAAATAAAACTAAATTAGGATGAGATGCACAATGCAAGCTATGCTAACAATGAGATGGGAATGTTACAAAACCAAATATTTAAACTATGTGAGATTATTGCAAGAAATCAAAGTTAAACTAAAATGCAGGTATGCTAAGAATGCCATATGATCTTATGCTAATGTGATGGAATGAGAGAATGAGACAAGAAATGAGAAGTTCTCCACAAAGCTCCAAAGAAACCTATTAGAAAACCTGCAGCATAAAAATATTCAAATGAGGATGGATCCTTTGAGGGGGAAAGCTCTCTCCCTTTTAAAGATGTACGGACAGTGGAGATCAAGATGAAGATGGTGGATGATCAACGATTGAATTCGAAAATAGGAGTGATCCATGTGCACACACAAGTCA
The DNA here is from genome assembly GCA_028749045.1 of Cupressus sempervirens. Classification (NCBI taxonomy): domain Eukaryota; kingdom Viridiplantae; phylum Streptophyta; class Pinopsida; order Cupressales; family Cupressaceae; genus Cupressus; species Cupressus sempervirens. The sequence continues at coordinate 313,156,113 of CM053788.1, forward strand.
ACTAATAGAATATAAGTTGACTTTTCATATAAGACAAAAGTCTCACAAACCTTTTCTTTTAATTGTAAAATAGAAAAAGGACTTTATGTGTGCACTTTAAGTGGGTTAGAAGAATGGGGTCTTTTATTTAATTAAAAGGGGACATGTTCTTTTAATCACATAATGAACTTAGGATAGCATAGTCAAACTATAGGTTATAATCAAATAAATTGATTATTAGAAATTTGGTCTAGGTAAATGATTAAATTAATTTAGCCAAAATGCTGAGAAGGGGGCTAATAGTCTAGATGACTATTTTTAGGTGATTACAGTACCTAGGATGAGATGCAGAATCTATTTCTAGAGCAATACAAAGATTACTACAAGGGGACTAATCCAAGTGGAGATGACATTTTTAGAATATTGCAAAAGGAGGACAAAACATTGGAAGATTATGTTTCACTTTTTTCTTAAACAATATAGAAGAACCCCCAGCATGTCCTGGCAAAGGATTCATAGAAACTAGTCTTCTTGAGAGGGGTAAAAGAAAATTGTCTAGAAGCATTAGACTTGATGGCTAGTGGTGATGTATACCAATCTTCTTGGGATGATCTCAAGATAATCTATCTTAACTATTCAAGGTCAACTATTAAGAAAGGTAGAGGATATCGGTCCATAGCCACTAAAGGGATCAGTCAAGGCATTTCAAATCTCATGATATCTTATTTGCTCTCAAATTTCAAGTAGGACATCATAAATGATGTTGCTACATACATCGACACCATGACTGCAAAGAAGAAGCATGTAGAAGCTAAATCATGATTGGTAGAGTATTGTCCTCACTACCACAAACAATAGCAAGACTGGGCATGTAAGCTGATAGCCAATCTAGAGAATCAACATTTGTCAACTAAGTACATGAAGATAGATGGGGACAATGATCAAGTATTCTTCATTTCCCAATGTCAACCATGGGCTTCAAGATAAGGTAGGACTCAAGATCCTCTACAATTTTCAAATCGTTACAATAATTAGTGGAAAAACTAAAGTTATCAAAATCCTTTTTAGTACTCCCAACCTCCCTAGCAAAACTAGAAAAATAATCCTTGGCCTAATCAGCAAAATAATCCCTTGAGTAATGAGCAAAATAACCAATGGCAAACACAAAAAGGAAATTGGCAACAAAATAACCAAGGGGGGGGCCTCTACAATGGCCTAACCAAAATCTTGGTAACCCACAACTATTGCCTCTAGTGAAACAACTTGCAATAATACCACTTCCTATAGAAAATAATACTAATCCTAAGCCAACCCAATTGCCTGCTCAATCTTAGCCAAATCCAAATAGCAAGAAACAACAGAAATAAATGTACACTACCAATACTCAGCAGTGCCATGCATATTCACTAGAGATATCTAATATCCATTTGAGATCAGGTACAAATTTTCCTACACCAGAATACTCTATTATCATGAAAGTTATAGATAGTCCTATAGCACCACTTCTAGAAGCTACATTTCCAAATACCAACCTACCAACTGATGTACCTAGAAGGACTATTGACCATACCTCTATGAATTCTCCCTTTCCACATAGGCTAAATAAAGAAAAATCTATATCCCAAGAGGAAGAGACATTTGACATTGTTGAGTAGTTGAAAAACATGCACATCCAAATTCCTCTATTCTAAGCTATCAAGGATGTCCCTCTTTATGGAAAGGTTATTAAGGAAGCATGCCTTAAGAAGCCAAGGTAGAAGAAGAAAGATCCTCAAATAGTCCATGTTGTTGATAAATTAGTAGATATCATGTTAGGGAAGGTAGTGATACCAAAGTATTCAGATCCTAGTAGTCTAGTAGTTAATCTGATCATAAATGGATAGGCTATGAAAAATGCTTTAGTGGATCTAGGAGCAGCAATACATGTGATGAGTAAAGATAAAATGCATAGGTTATGTATGGAAGGCTTAAGAATAACTCACACAATTTTACAACTTGTTGATAGTTCAACTATCACTCCAGATCGTCCCATAGAAGATGTGATAGTGACTTTACATTCATAGGACTACCCTCCTAATTTTCTTATCCTATCACCCAAAGTAAAACTTGCTAGCTATCTTGTTATATTAGGAAGACCCTGGTTAGCCATCACTGATGCTAAAAGTAGTTGTAGACTAGGCATTATGATAATTTCAAATGGTCAAACCATAAGGGAGCTAGAGCTATATTCACCTGCCCAACCCCAACCAAACTTAGGAGAACCTATTTGGTCAAATTTAGGAGATAAAGATGAAGAACTAAACTCTATAGCTCAGCTCATGATGTTGCATAGGAACTCTTTTCTAAAAATGTAGGAGGAAGATGATGTAGTATAGAGCATTCTCACCAATGAGTGTATCATGGCCAAAGATATTCTTGAAAGTTCTATCTTAAAGCTATGTACCTATGAAGACTATGTTTACCCTACAAGCCCTAAGATGATTAACCAATTACTACCAAGTGAAATAGTTACTAGTATAGTACCTAAAGTGTCAATGGTAGAATTAACAAGTACTATCAAACTTTCTCTTGGTCATAATCTCCATGTAAACAACAAGTTATCCCTATCACAATTGGAATTGTTAATTAAGCTCCTCAATAAGCATGAAAAATCCTTCTTTTGGGATTATAGGACTAAACCCTAAAGTCTTCACCCATAAGATCTACATCAATGGTGGAAGCTTGCCACTCCATTAGCCTTAGAGGAGAATAAATCTAGCATTGCGCAAAATAGTTAAGACTGAGTTACAGAAGTTGTTGGATGGTAGATTCATCTATCCAATCTTTGATAGCAAATGGGTATCACCATTAGTTATTGTACCTAAGAAAGGAGGAAAGTGGTGAATATGTGTAGATTATGGAGAATTAAATAATTCCACAAAGAAGGATCACTTTCCCTTACCCTTTATCCATCAAGTTTTGGATACTTTGGCTAGAAAGAAATACTTCTCATTTTAGGATGGATACTATGGATACAATCATATAAGTATTACTCCTAAAGATCAAGAAAAGACCACATTTACATGTCCTTGGGGTACCTATGCCTATTTTGTATTACCATTTGGCTTATTCAATGCACCTACTACTTTTCAGAGAGCTATAATCAGCATCTTTGCTGACATATCACATGGTTGCATGGAGATATACATGCACAACTTCATTACATTTGGTGTCACATTTGAGGAAGCCTTGGAGAACTTAGAGAAAGTACTAATCTAATGTGAAGAACATAACATGTCTCTTAATAGTGAGAAATGCTTTATGATGATGCAGGACGGTGTGGTATTGAGACTTTTTATCTCTAAAGTTGGAATCCAAGTACACCCTATGAAAGTAGAGGTAATTCTAAAAATCCCTACTCCCACAAAGAAAAAAGAAGTCAGATCTTTCCTAGGACAAGGTGGCTATTATAGAAGGTTTGTCAAAAACTTTATTCAGATAACTAGTCCTCTATATACTTTACTTAGCAAAGAGGCTAAATTTTCTTGGACAAAGGAATGTGATGACTCCTTTTGGCAACTCAAGTCACTATTGACAATTACACCAATACTTAGGGGTCGTAAGTGGACTTTTTCCTTTCAAATACATACAGATGCTTCTGACGTGCCATAGGTGTAGTCCTAAGACAAAAATCTCAACACCTTGAAAATGTAATTTACTATATTGGTAAGAGCCTTCATAGACTAGAATTAAACTATACAGTGACTAAAAAAGAATTGTTAGTAGCAGTTTATGCTCTGAATAAATTCTAGCATTATATAACTGGTTATCCCATATTTTTTCATACTGACCATGTAGCAATTAAGCATCTCATGAACAAACTTGCCATTATAGGTAGGTTAGAAAGATGGCTACTTCTTTTATAAGAATTTGATATCACAATCATTGACAAATGTAGGAAAGTGGATGTGGTAGTCGATTATCTATCTATAATCCACCATGATGAAGAAGATACTACTTTGATAGATGATAGATTTCTGGATGAGCATTTATTTCATATTGTTGTCCAAACCCCATGGTATGCAAACATAGCTAATTACATTATAGCTAACAAAATCCCAATGCATTTCTCTTACAAGCATAAGTAACTAATTGTAGAGAAAAGCTTCCATTTCTCTTGGATTGATAACACACTATTTTACACTAGACCTGATCAAGTTATGAGGAGATGTGTACAAGAAGATGAGACGTATGACATTCTACATGCATGTCACAATGAACCATGTCGAGGGAAATTTCCAGAAAAAAGAATAGTGTTGAAGATTTTAACAATTGGTTACTATTGGCCTACACTTCATAAAGATGTAGCCAATCATACATGAAGGTGTGATAAATGTCAGAGGATGGGTCAACCAACAAGAACAGATGAAATGTCTCTCAATCCATAGATGGTGTTAACACCATTTGACCAATAGGACATGGACTTCATTGGTCCAATAGATCCTCCATCCAATGGGAAATCATATATCCTTGTATGCACTGACTACCTAACAAAATGGGTCAAACTCAAACCCATGAAGCATGACCATGATCATAAAGTTGTCAAATTTTTGTATGGAGAAATCTTTACTCGATATGGTATACCCACATAACTTGTTACTGACCAAGGTGCTCAATTCACTTCAAATTTGATCACAAAACTCATGAAGGAATATAATATCAAAAATCAAAAAAAAAAATGCCTATCATCCTCAAACTAATGGACAAGAAAAACTTACAAATTGGGAGATAAAAGCCATCTTGACAAAGATAGTTCATTTGCACCATAAATATTGGAGCAATAGACTACTAGAAGTTGTCTAGGCCTACCGAAAAACATGGAAGACCACCACAAGATTTTCACCATTTGAACTATTGTATCAAAAAGAAGAAATGCTACCCATTGAATTTTAACATAAAACTTTAATAATTCTACTAGAGTTAAATATTGATCTTCCTATAGTACAAACAAAGCACTCATTTAACCTTAATTCTTTGCATGAAATGTGCAAGTCTACCTTGGAATGCACAAAAATCATACAGAAGCAAATGAAATAATGGCATGACTCTCACTTTAAGAGTAAGCAATTTCAATTGGTGAATGGGCATTGTTTTATGATTCCAGATTTAAAGACATATCTAGCAAGCTATAGACACAATGGTTGGGTCCCTATGAAATAAGCCATGTATTTGAAAATGGAACCATCTAGTTAACCATAATTGATCTAGTACACTTCAATTTTTTAGTCAATGGACATCAGCCAAAGTTGTATAAATAGCACCAAATGAAAGAAGACTTCCTACAACAATTTCAACAGCTAGTTTCAAATGCACAATAGGTAACACTTCCTACAATAGAAGGTGCCAACCTTCTTCTTGTAGCTCTTCAATAAGAATTCCTTTGAGCATGCCCATACTAAAAACTTTATGTTTCCATAAAGTTCAATTCTCTATTCACTTTCAAAAAATTTCTTTTTCAACTCATCTCATTTATTTCTTTACCACCCACCCACCTTCCACATCATCATTTTCCTATGCTTTCAATAATATAGCAAGTCTACTCATGTATTCTATCATTATCATTCTTCAACTCTCACCACCTTTATCTGGCACATGCAATGATCAAATTGGCAAGTATAAGCTTTTCAAATTTTATTCAATTTTAGCACATAGATTTTGTTGGTTATATCTATTAGTGCATTAAATATATCATTGCACCATTATGCGAGTTATGTACCTCATGCCAAGTATGAAAAGTGAGGACACTTGTCCATGTTTCATAGGGGGTAGGGAAGGTTACTAATTCCCAATGACATTTCTATTTATTCATTAAAGATCCTCAAATCTATACTCTTTCTTTGTTTGATTAAAATTCAATTGCCATAGTACACAAGTGTCAAGTATCATACCTTTATTCCTGAATAATTCCTCATTGTCAAACTACTATGTGACCCAAATTAAATTTTGAAGCAATTCTCTCATATCTATGATTTATTCTCATTAAAACCACATTATTATTGTTCATGAAAAAAATTCATAGAAAAGAATGTGAAAAGGGTCCATGGTTTTTATTTTTAAAAAAGAGTCTAAGATTCACAAAAGGGAAGAAGGTAATTGTTGCAAACAAAGTAGAGATTGAAATTAGTAAGCAAAAATGGGAGGACAGTTTCAACGATGTGAACTAGTAGAACATATTGTTTTACTTTCTGATGTAGAAGTAGTAAGAAGATTTAATGCATGTGGCTGGCTAGCATATTTCTTGAAATTAATTGAGTTTGATGAACAAGCAGCTACTAAATTTATACATATATTTAAGGAAGGTGAAGCAACAGTATGGGGATTAATAGTTGTTGCAATAGAGGAATGAATAGCAAAAGTAACTGGGTTGCCAACAGCAAGAGAGCACTATCCCAATGCACACAATGATAGATCAATTAGGGCCTAGTTTTTCCTACTAGGTGATCCTCCATTAGATATTACTAAGTAGGGATGCAAAATAATGTCCCTTATGTCATCATACAATGAGTTTTCCATGTATATTATTAGGTATTTTACCTATGAAGGAAGATTTTCTAATTTGCATGCACATAATTTTAAGTTACTAAGTTATGTAAGGCATAATTTTTTAGTAAATGTTCCCAATTTTTTGTACAATATGCTATGTATTAGTGCTGAGGAAACCCAAAAAGGAAAGGACAATTCGGTTACTCACCATGGCCTACTCAAATTGCTCATAGAAAGATCTCTTAGGGATGTCTCTCCTATGTCATAGACAGAATTTGTCCAACATAAAACCTTGCAACCTCAGACTGCCCCAAATGTATAGCCCAGCCAAGATAATGTAGTCCCCATTGACACAGTTACTAAGCAAGGAACTCAAGGTGCAAAAACTAAAAATATGTAGGAAAATGTTCCTTTACCCACTAAAATGAGCAATGTACCTAATTCCACCCAAGAAAAGAGAAAATCAAAGTTACAAGAAGAAACTTTGGTTCTCATAGTAGAAAAATGAAACCCTACAGTCTCAAAACAAAGGAAAATAAAGTCAGTTCATGTAGTAGCTACTCTTGTAGTAGAGACACCAAAAAGGGTTAGCAAGAAAAGGGTTGTGGTTCTTGAAGAAACCCCTATGTGAATAAGCTCTGGAATGAGATGGAAAATTCTTAAAGTGTCCTCAAAAGCCCAGTCTACTTCACCCAAACAATCTAATGAAGAATTTCTAGTACAACTTATCCTAGATGATTCCCCCAATCAACCTAAAATTCTAGACATTCCTCAAAACCCTAATGAGGAATGTAAGGCTAAGATGAATGAAAGCCAAAATGATCCCCAAGCAAGCCAACAAGATACCCCATGCCATAAAGAAGAAGAAGACCCAATAACGCACCAGTTAGCCTTTTCAAAATTTGCCCTAGTTTCCTATAAGAGAACATGGTTTACAAGCTTCTTGGAATGGTCATTGAGGGAACAGAGGAAGAAAAATAACTAGGAAGATGAAAGTGTCTTGATTACCTTACAAATGCTTCTTTTGTAGTAATATAATAGACATGTGTTAACAAAAACACTATGAGAAGAAGAGAAAAAGAAGATGAAGAAGGTAATAATAGACCAAGGAGAATAAATTATAGAATTAAAAGAGCAATTGGCAAGACAGAAGAAAAAGATGGATCATGCCCTAAAACTAGATGACCAAATAATTACTTATAGGCTACCACCTAGGATTTATACCATCTATTTAAAAGAACTATTCCTCTTATTCCAATTGATGATGACCCTCAAGGATATAAATACACAATTCAAGTCAACTCAGGAATTCTATGGTTAGTACCAAACTCTTCCATCATGGCAGCAAAATTTACTCTGTGAATTGTATGTGCATAATTTCATTATCCCTATAGAAACTCAATAGAAGCCTCTACTTTATATAGGAGATATACACCTTAGGGCCCTAATGTCTTGGATGCACAATGAGGCCAATTATGATAGACAGCTGAACAATTACAGAGATGAAGAAAGAATAGAACCCCTACCATTAAGAGTAGAAAGAAATAAACTAGAAAAAATCCTTAGGGATTAGCTTAGGCTGACCTATGGAGATGTTCACAAGGAAATAAGAAAACAAATCTTTGAAGCCAAAACAAAAGTATATGCAAAATATATGACATGCCTTACTTTTTCTTTCAAAGAGCCATGGCTAATGTCAAAAGAAGATGGGGCACACTTCTTGAGGGAGTTAGAAGGTTGAAACCACATAGCCCTATCAGCCTAGAGGTAGTCCTTCACCGAGCTCCAAAATACATGCAACTAGGAAGGAAAACTAGACCAGAATTTTGGTGACCATTAATGATGTAGCCACCAATGCTCCTTTGGCCCTTGTATGACATCAACTCTGAATGTCTTGATAGGTTGTAGTAGGATCATAGAATGGAAGTCTAGGAAAGAAAAAGAGGATTCTACTACATCTTTAGGAGTAATAGGTGAGAGAGGACTGAGGTTGGAGACTTTTGATCAATGGCCAGAAGATACAATGCTTGAGGAAAAGCATTAAACTTATCACGGGGCAGATGATGAGGTCAATTATTGCCTCTATTTTATGTTAATTTTAATACTCTATTTTTAATATTTCCAAACCATTTTTGAACTTATAACTAGCCAAACTTATGATAAAGTCTAGATAGAACCGTTAACCCATAGGTAGATAGTTATGTCATATTTTTTCAATATTATACATGTAAGGTAGTATTTCATTTAACCATTAGAATGAGTGTTTTAATATTTGGATTTAATTTGATTATTCTTATTTGTGTAAATATTTTTGCATCACAACTAACTTGTTAGGAAAGGGAGAATTTGGAGAATGATCGACAACATTCAAGGAGGAGCGTCAAGGCCCAACTATAGTAGAAGAATCATAATAGCATTAGGAGACATGGTTGCTACAAAAGAGGAGATATTATTCCAAAAATGTAGGGATGAAGTGTTGTTATATTCCCTCTATGTTTACTATTGTACTGAATTGGTTACCCAAACTTTATTGTTTATTACCCAAGCTATTATATTTCCTTCTTCTTCTTAGGTAGATTTTTAGTCTATTTTTTTTCTTTCCTATTTTAGAATAAGTGTTGATCCTCTATTTATAGGGATTGGATCGATAGCTTTGGATGTTAAGAAAAGTTTATGGAAAAACATTGTTGACTCTTGTAGTGAGTTGTTTCACAATTTTATGTATTGTTCTTATGTAAGAAGTTTTAAAATATAATGAAATAATTCTTCATTTACATTCTCTAATAGTATATTAGAAAAAGCTAACCAAGGGGGCTCACTTGGGAGGTGGATTAGATTAGAGTAGTGTAGATTTACTTCCATCATTTCTAGTAGTTTAGATAGAAATTATAAGTTTCTCCCTGTATCATTGTACTTTATGAATGTTCCTACAGCATTCGCAAGAGCAATTATAGTGGATGGTTTGAGTTGAAATATAGGTTAGCATAGAATTGTATTTTAAACATTCTTTTCAGCAAAGAGTTAAGTGTGTTACTTTCCTACAGCACTAGTGTTAGATTGTGGTGACTGATCAGGAAAGTGTTGTACATACTTCATAATTAGTGGGGTACAGGGCATCACCCCAAAAAAAAATTTCGTACTATTCGCCATTCATAGATTCGCCACTAAAGTTATGGCTAATTTATGGCTGACATGTTATAATCCTAAAGCGATTTAATACTCGTATAAAAGGGTTTAGGGTTGGGTATTTTCATTATGTTGTGATGCGAAATTGCTTCTTGTGGCAGTATTGAGCTATAAGGGATTACGGATTGTAATCAGGTTGTAATCACTAGATTGTAATAATATTGGACTTGCTGTTTGGTGGACGTAGCCCAGGGATTGGGTGAACCACATTAAATCTTGGTGCCTTGTCTTCATTTCTATGTGATCTATTATTTTTTGTTATTGGTTATATTTTCATGTAGTTTTTATTTCTGTCCGTGGTTTATCCTAAAAAGTGGTGTCAGAGCGAGGCTTTCTTTTAGTTATCCTCTGTAGGAAAGTCTTACGGTTAAGTGGGAGTCTCACAGTTGAGTGGGAGTGATGGTAGATGAGGGTAAGTTGAGGGTTGATAGGTTTAATGGGCAAAACTTCTAGTTATGGAAGATGCAAATGGAAGACTATCTATATCAAAAGGATTTATGGAAGTTGTGAGAAGGCAAAGCCAAGAATCAAGGAACTATGTCAGAGGCTGAATGGGATCTTTTGGATAGAAAGGCACTCGAAATCATTTGGTTATGCTTGGCACCATCGGTGGTATTTAATATTACAAAAGCAAAGATGATAGAAGATTTGATGAAAATCCTAGCGACATTATATGAAAAGCCCTCCGCTTCAAACAAGGTATTTCTCATGAAGTGTTTATTTAATATGAAAATGGCAGAAGGTGGACCTATTACAGATCATTTAAATGAGTTTAATACTATTACTAGTCAGTTATCTTCTATGGGTATCAATTTTGATGAAGAAATTAGGGCTCTCTTGATTTTGTGTTCTTTGCTTGAAAGCTGGAATGGCTTGGTAATGGTGGTCAGTAATTTTGTTCCTGGATCTAGTACCTTAAAATATGATGATGTGATCGGTGTTTTTTTGAGTGAGGAAACTTGTAGGAAATCCTCAGGTGGATCTACATCAGGAAGTACTTTGAATAGACAAAGTAGGGGTAGAATGACTAAGAGAGGAAGTAACTCTAGAAATCATGGGAAATCAAGAGGAAAATAAAAGGGGAGGAGGTCTCAATCAAGAGGACCAAATGATCGTTGGTATTGTGGGAAACTAGGGCACAAAAAGAAAGATTGTTGGAATCAAAAGAAAAATGAAGGAGATAAATCAGATGGAGACAAGGAGGAAAATGTGGTAAGTAACAAATCCGAAGAGGATGCTTTGCTTTTGTCTTTAGAAAGTGTTGATGATTCATGTATTTTAGATTTTGGTGCTTCATTTCATGCTACACCTCATAGAGGTTATTTCATTGATAATGTCCAAGGGGATTTTGGGCTTGTTTATTTGGGGGATAATGAACCTTGTCAAACTGTTGGAAAGGGAAAAATTAAGATTAAGTTGCAGAATGGGAATCATTGGTTACTACATGAGGTAAGACATGTTCCAAGTCTGAGTAGGAATTTAATTTCAGTAGGGCAACTCAATGATGAGAGTTGTGTAGTTACTTTTAATGATAAAAATTGGAAGATTTCAAAAGGTTCCCTTGTAGTAGCAAAAGGTGTGAAAGTAGGCACCCTATATCTTTGTACAGGTCATATTGTTCCTTCTACTTTGATTGTTTCAGAGAAAAATGAATGTTCAGGAACAATTGTTGTAGTTGAGCAGAGAGAAGAAATAGTTGTTGTAGATTCTGATACAGCATTGTGGCACAACAAACTTGGGAACATGAGTGAGAAAGGTATGAAAGTACTTCATTTAAAAAAAGTTTTACCAGGTCTAAAATGTGTTAATATGGATTTCTATGAAAGTTTTGTGTATGAAAAACAAAAGAGAGTGAGTTTTGTAAAGACTGGGAAGGAAAACAAAAAGGAGAAATTAGAGCTTGTGCATACAGATGTATGGGGACCAGCTCAGGTATCTTCCCTTGGTGGCTCTCATTATTATGTTACATTTATTGATGACACAATTAGAAAACTATGGGTTTATTTCCTTAGAAAGAAATCTGATGTATTTCAAACTTTTAAGAAATGGAAATGCTTGGTTGAAAATGAGACTAGTAAGAAATTAAAATGTCTCAGATCTGATAATGGTGGTGAGTATTGCAATCATCAATTTGAAGATTATTGCTCCACTAATTGTATTTGTAGACAAAAAACTATTCCAAGGACTCCACAGGAAAATGGAGTGGCTGAACGTATGAACAGGACTATAATGGAATGTGCAAGGAGCATGAGGTTGCATGTTGGGTTGCCCTTACACATGTGGGTAGAGGCTGTCAATACTACAGTATATTTGATTAATAGAGGTCTCTCTACTCCTTTGGGCTGTGCTATTCTAGAGGAGGCATGGACTGGTAAGAAGGTGAGTTATTCTTTTCTCAAGACCTTCGGTTGTGAATCTTTTGCTCATATAGACTTTGAAAATAGAACCAAGCTAGAAGCTAAATCAAATAAATGTGTATTTTTTGGATATGGCATTAATGAATTTGCTTATAGGCTTTGGGATTTTGAAAATCATAAAAATTTTAGAAGTCAAGATGTCATATTCAATGAGAAAGTGTTGTACAAAGATCTATTATAGCAACATGAGAAGAAAGAAGATGATTATGTAGTGTTGGATGATACTCCAACAGCTGATGTTCCAACCATTCCTCATGATGTACAACAACCGCAACAACAAATACCACACACACTAGTGAATATTAGATGGTCAATGAGGCAAATCAGACCTCCAAAAAGATTTTCTCCCTCGTTCTATTCTATTTTACTTACTGATGTTGGTCAACCTAAAAGTTATGATGAAGCTGTGCAGGTGGATACTAAGATTCAGTGGGAGTCTGATATGAAAGATGAAATGGACTCTTTGCTGAAGAATAAGACATGGGATCTATGCAATTTGCCTGCAAGTAAAAAGGCTTTATAGAATAAGTGGGTTTAAAGATTGAAAGAAGAGGAAGGAGGTAAGAAAAGATTTAAGGCTAGGTTAGTTGTAAAAGGATTTGCACAGAAAAAGGGAATTGTTTTTGATGAGATATTTTTTCCTATTGTTAAAATGACTTCTATTCGTACTATTTCAAATCTTGTAGCTACTAAAGATTTGCATTTAAAGTAGCTGGATGTTAAAATAGCCTTCCTTCATGGTGATTTGGATGAAGAAATCTATATGGCTTGGCCATGGGGATTTGAGGTCAAAGGTAAGGAGAACTTAGTGTGTAAATTGAAGAAAAGTTTATATGGCTTGAAGCAAGCACCTTGGTAATGGTACCTAAAATTTTATAGGTTTATGCATGAGCATGGCTATAACAGGTGTCATTCAGATTATTGTGTTTATTTTAAGAGGTTGGATGATGATAGCTACATTATTTTATGTTTATATGTTGATGATATGCTTGTAGCTAGGTCTAACATGGATCATATTGAGGGGTTAAAATGCCAATTAACACATGCATTTTCTGTGAAGGATTTGGGGGCAGAAAAACAAATCCTTGGTATGAAGATTTGTAGAGATAGGAAGAACAGAACATTGATGCTATCTCAGGCTAATTATGTTGAGAAGGTGTTGCAACATTTCTCTATGGAGAATACTAAAGCTATCAGCACACCTTTACCTAGTCATTTGAAGTTGACTAAGGAGATGTGTCTTAAGACACAAGAAGAGGAGGATAAGATGTCCAAGGTACCCTATGCTTCAGCTGTAGGAAGCTTGATGTATGCTATGGTATGCACTAGGCCAGATATTACACATGCAGTGGGAGTTGTTAGCAGGTATATGAGTCATCCAAGATTTTAGCATTGGAATGTTGTCAAGTGGATTCTCAGATATTTGAGAGGAACATCCAATAAGTGTTTACACTTTGGGGGCTCTACTACTGATTTATAGGGCTATGTTGACTCAAATTTGGTAGGAGATATTGATACCAGGTGGAGTACTATAGGTTATGTCTTTACTATTGGTGGGGCAATTGTGAGCTGGGTTTCTAGGTTACAAAAGATTAATGCTCTATCCACTATAGATGCAGAGTATGTTCCTACTACATAGGCCGCCAAGGAGATGATATGGCTTTGGTTCTTCTTGGAAGAATTGGGACATCCTTAGAAGGATAATTATTTGTTCATAGATAGTCAGAGTGCCATTCATCTTGCAAAGCTCAGCATTCTAAGACCAAACACATACAGTTGCGGTACCATTTCATTCAGTCAGTTTTGGAGGATGGATAGTTAAAGTTGGAGAAGATACATACAAATGATAATCCAGTAGATATGTTGACAAAGGTTGTAACAAGGGAGAAGTTGAACTCCTCTCCAACTTTGGTTGGTCTTTTAGACTGAACATGAATAAAAGAACAACAAAGTCTAGGTTGGTTTGATCCAGTGGGAGCCCCATGTGGTAGTAGTATTTCTACAAGATCAGTCTCCAAGTGGGAGATTATTGTTTAGTGTGGAGCTTAATCATGAGATTGTTAGATTGTGGTGACTAATCAAGAAAGTACTATACATACTTCATAATTAGTGGGGTTCATGGCATCGCCCCAAAAAAAAAAATTGGTGCTATTCACCATTCGTAGATTTGCCACTAAAGTTATGGCTAATTTATGGCCGACATGTTATAACCCTAAAGCAATTTAATACTTGTATAAAAGGGTTTAGGGTTGGTTATTTTCATTATGTTGTGATGCAAAATTGCTTCTTGTGGTGGTATTGTGTTGTAAGGAATTACGGATTGTAATCAGGTTGTAATCACTGGATTGTAATAATATTGGACTCACTGTTTGGTGGACGTAGCCCAAGGATTGGGTGAACCACATGAAATCTTGGTACCTTATGTTCATTTCTGTGTGATCTATTGTTTTTTTTTATTGGTTATATTTGCATGTAGTTTTTATTTCTGTCTGTGGTTTATCCTAACAACTAGTATAGGTTCTTTGTATGCATTTTACTTTCCTGCAGCATAAGCATAATGACTCCTTAAGAAACCTAGTCCACATACCATGCTGACCATTTCAAGTATATTTCCCTAGGTTGACAAATTAAATGCACCTCATGGTGGGAGAAGTATTCCTTAGATTGAATAAACTATTCCTAAGTAAGACCTTGGGCATGATTATCACATACCTATTGTGAGGCAGACCAATACCAAAGGACAAAGAGGAAGAGAATAGGGAAGAGATTGAATATCTCTTGCTCAAAAAGAGGACCTAGTTAGCTAGGGAAATATAAAAGGAAAGATGGAGGAGTGTAACTTAGATACCTCCTTCCAATCCAAAATAACCAATCTAGTTTGAGGAGTCTAGATACCAGGAAGGATGGATGAAGTCCATAGAAGGAAATGTCTCTGATATCTGTAACCTCTTAGATTTTAATTTTACACCCACTTGAATGCATTTAGAAGGTGGATTAATAAGGGATAGACCTCAAAGAGAATCCTTAGATGTAGACCAAAATCAATTTCCTCCAATACTACAAGGACCATTAGGTTTACCACCTCTTCCATCAAGAAAGCCACCTTCACCTCCTCCTCCTCCTCCCCCTCCAACTCCACCAAAGCAAGAAGCTATTTCTATGTCCTAACCATTCACTCAACCAAATAGTCAAATGATTAGAAGGGATGATTTTACACAATTACATATTGATGATGTTTCAAAGGAGGGATGAATTAATGGAGAGAGAGAGAGAGTGCACACACTACTCATGGAAGTTTTAGAAACTTCTCCTCTAAGGAAAATGATGGCCACTCCATTACTTGAGCTTCTTAGGATAGAAAAGGCCTTAGAAAGGAGTGATAGGGCTAAGGTTCTAGTCTCTAAGACAACCTCATCTTTGATTCATTATATGTCTCCTATGGGTATTAATCTATTATCATTAAAGTAAGAAATTTTTACTTGGAAAAGAAGGTACATGGAATATATAGAGGCCAAGGGATTGGAGGCACTAAAAAAGGCACTAAAGACACCAGTGCCCATTCAAGGTGATCCAAAGAAGCTTACCTTTTCCATGAGCAATCTCACTCCTAACACAACAATAAGGAGAGGGTTTCTTATAAACACATGGATGTAATATGAACTCTAGGCCAATATTTTGATGCAGTAATAAACAATATTAGTGCTCTCATTCTAAGTAAAGTAAATCTTGTTGGAGTGTGTTATTTTATGTGAATTCAAGATCATGAATAGTAATGGAGCTAATGGTTTTATTGTGTTGTAATAATTGTATGATCTTATAGTTATGGTGTTTGTATTATGTTAATAAATTCTAATGTTGTGATGAAATGGAGAAAGGATCACTATTGTTCTTGCATAGAATTTTGTCTCATATGCACCCATTTTCTATGGTTGTGGGATTTCATGAATTGTCAAACATCTTTAGGTTTTCATTAAATTTCCCATCAATTATTTCCTCAATGGAGTTGAGGAAGTGTTTCTCCTAATTTCATTGGTTTCCTACCAAGTTCTTTTGATAATTTTATTTGTAGATGTATTTTTTCTTTGTCTTATGTTTGTTATGAATTTCCCTTTCACTAATTTGTTTTAAAATATATTGTTACTCTATCTTTGTTATTTTATTTTCAAACATGTGGTTAAAATATGAATTCATATAGTTGCATTTATTAGAAATTGCATTTATCATAAAAATGAAAAATAAAAAAATACATTGGATTTGTGGTTACGTTTCATTAAAGTTGTGCAGAATTGAAAAATACCAGCAAAGACCTCATTGTGAACATTTATATTTATCTTCGATTGAGCTACCCAACAGGCCATTCGAAACCTTGGATTTGGTCATGGATCAAATTTTCAAGAGAGATATTTATGAGAATTTATGTCATTAGCATTGTGTCAAAAAAACTTCTCAACAACCATAAAATCATACAATAACAACACAAAAAAAGCTTGCATAATATATTGATACTATAGCATAATCATGTGTGTCTTTGTATAGAAAAAATATCTTCTTATATAACCTTTTCCTTTACTCTAGCCTCTTAGCCTGAATGACAAAATCTATAACACTTATCTAAACTTGTTATCACAATATTCTAAGTGAGGGTAAATATCTAGGATGTCATCCCTACAATAATAAGTTTTTGAGTTATCAAGAAATTTTAATTTCTTGGCCTAGTTTTTTATTCTTTACATATATTATGGATCTATGATAGTAAACTGACTTCGTGCTATTCACCCAAAACTTACTCTAGCTGACATATTAACATAATTTACCATTTTAGTTATCTAGAATGACCCCAAGGGGATCATGCTTTTCATGAGGTTTTGATGGTGTTGATTATGAATCTTCTTAAAGCAAAAAAGTGGATAGACCCCATATCAGTAAAAAACCATGGAGTATCATATAGGGGGGAGTGATCAAGATGAGGGTTATGAAGAGGAAATAAAGGAGGAAGAAGATGAGATAGTTCACAAGAAGAGGAAAAACCTCTCACCTAGGAGCTTGTCTACTAAGAAAAGGAAGAGTAAGGAGGCGGATTATGAGATGGAGATAGAATCTGATGAGGATCTTGAGGAGGTTATAGAGAAGAAAACCAAAAGTAAAACTAGTAGTGTAACCAATACCAAGGTGAAGAATACTAACAAAGTTATGAACATTCCCTCAGATGATGAGCCCATGATAAAAAAACAAGTTGAGAGGTAAGAAAGTGCTATCTCAAAGGAAGGTTGATGAAAAAAGCATTAAGGAGGCAGATATTGAAAGAGACATTATGGGTATGGATTAAGAAAACCTAAATTAAAGAAAGGACCATGAAGAATAGGGGTATATGAAGGGAATACCTAGAAACTTGGGTGTGATGAAAAGGGATATCAGCAGTATGAAGGAATAAATGCAAGATATCAGGAGGGATTTTGATTAGTTAAGAAATACTACTAGAGGTGAGAGGACTCTTGGTCAACATCTAGATAGACTCTCTAATATTATTCAAAATGTGGAAGAAGTCAAGAATTTAATGAAGAGAGTCTTAACTCTATAACTAAAGAATAGAGCTATGCAAAAAAAGATGAAGGATGTGCATAAAAAGATGGATGTCATGGGAAATAGACTAGACAACATTAAGAATGTGGTTTAAAAACTCGTAGACCAGGGTTGCTCCATCTTGAAGACTATAGTAGATAACATTAAAACTCTATTGGAAAAATTGAAATAGGGGAGAATTCAAGGCTTTAAGGACATGAAAGAGGATCAAGGCCCCAGTAAATGCACGAGGGCTATTTTAAAGAAGAAAAAGCTCATGGAAGATAAAGAAATTGATGATCGACTAAAGGCCTCTATTATAAACATGAATATCCTGGAAAATTAGGCTGCTAATTTATGGATGACCTTGTGGTGTTGTCTTTTTTTGGCTTTTCCTTTTTTTTTTATTAAAGCTTTTTTTCTTAGTTTTTTTTTTTTTGTTTGGTGCTAATGCACAGTTCCTCTAGACTATCCTAGCTTATTCTATCTAATACTATATAAAAGGCTTTAGGTCCTTTAAAATATTTTTTTACTTAATAAAAACATAATTTAATATAGATGTATCATATAGACTCAGTAATCTATCATATACCAAAAAATTTTAGCCACATACTTTCTTCTAGTGAATCATACTGACTAAAATTGGCTAATTGTTAATTTTTTTTGTATTATACTTAGATAATTTATTTATCTTATAGTACTAAAACTTTATCCTTATAATAAGTGACCTTTCCTAATAAAAATATTGTCATAAATGAAAACATCTATCCATTCACATTGTCCATCTTTCTAATAGTACAAGTATATGCACCCTCATGTTTTAGATTAAGGTAAAAACAAGTTTTGAAGGGACCTGAAACCCTTTAACAAAAGAAAAATATCAACATTAAGAATAAGCTAGGTTTTACAAGGACCTGAAACTACAAGTTTGAACCAAACACAACCAGGTTTTACAAGGATCTAGAACCTACAATTTTAAATAGAAAGCTGGAAAAATAAAAAAATAGAACTAGCAAAACCACCCAGACTAGAAACTAGTATACCAGTGACCATGACCAACACCTATAATAGTTCCTTAATGCTCTTATCCACCTCCTTGCCTACTTCTTTAGTACTTTGGATAATATCAATCAAGGTAGAAATAGGAACCTTAGGAGCCTTAGTGATATTTTTCCTCATACTCTTCCTTATTTTCTTGCTAGGCTCTCCTAGACTCCTCACCATAGCAATGTCTAGAGACATGATCTTCTCATTGCTTTTCTTTCCCAGACTAGCCACCACATTGCACAAACTAGAAGTGACCTACTACCTTCTCTACCCTCTTTCCTTAATAATTTGATGGAGATCCAACTCATAATCCTTTAGTTTATCAGGGGTATTAACAACTTGTTTCTCTAGGTGGGCTCTCATAACATGTTCATGGTCCAACTCTTTCTGAATGACTCTAACTTTTCTCTTGGGCACCATGATTTCATTCTATAGAATCAAGTCTACTTGTAGGGATGCCTCTTCTTTTAGTTTGGTAGTATGAAGAAAAGAGAGCTTTGCATGATGAGTCTCATCCCTATTACCTTCTTCAATCATAATCGCAACATCAATGATAATGTTATTGACCTAGATGTCAATGTTAGCATTCTACTTCTCCCTAACTCCTCTTCCTTCTCCTTACTCAAGCTATGCTTTTTCATAACAAGGACATTACCCTCATTGTTCTTTTCTATGTCAATGTCCATTTTCTCCTCACTAGATTTGGTGGGAGGAGAAAAAGAGCATTACCTTTCCCCTCATCATCCTTTAACCCATCATTTGAATCAATTTTTATGTTTTTACTTTCCACCACATGGTCCTTACTAGTTGGCATGCCCTTACTTCAAGAATAACCTTCCAAGTTTGAGCTAAGGTCTCCCATATTGGTCTTATTGTCATCCTCAGTAGTATTCTCAAAATCTGTCACGTCCTCAACATTCTTCATTTTAATCTCCCACTTGTGACCTTTTTTAGTGCTCTTACTGTCACTATTGCCTTCCTCACTTTTAACCGTTTTGAGGGTTCATTACTAGACACTTTCCTCTTTTTCTCCAAAATCATAGAGGGTCTAATAGCCTTACTTTTACAATACTTATCAATAAGAAGGATTAAGTCCTCATGGACCATAGGACAAGAATTCTTCTTCCTATGTGCTTGAGGGCTTTGTATTAGAGAGTACTTTACGTAGAATGAGAAAGAAATTCTATCTTTATACCTAAAATGATTTAGTAGCACAAAATAAAATGTGGATTCACTTAGCTCTACCATCAAGGATAAAATACTCATGGATACACGATAAAACATCCCTCTAGATTACCTTAATCTAGCTAAGCTCATAAAAATCACCATTATTCTCCACGTTTTTCTCCTCCTCATCAATTTTAGGGAATTTTTTGAAGGCCGCATTTGAGATACTAGTTTCCTTGTTGAATTTGAGACCCTCCATAGGAAGACCCATAATCTCAGCAATGAACTCCTTTGATAACTTCACACTAATCCCATGTAGCGTTACCATGTCTTCAATCCAATTTTTGAAGAACAAATCTATAATGTGTGGATTATACCCTTGAATTTTCTCTATATAATCCATGAATTTCCCTTTTATGATATATCCCAAACATCTAAATTTTTCCTCCACTCTTTGCAATTATTCGACTCTTTCTTTCTTGGTTCCCCTTCCATCTTGTATTTGGATCTGCACCTACAACTAGACTGAAAAATAGTCACCAAAAAGGAGAGTAAGGTGTTTATCATTTCCACAAAACCTTTAACCTTACATGTGTGCTAAGTATAATCCATAATTATACAAAAGTACCAACTAGGGATACATAGAAAATCTACCACAAACCCATCACTTCCCTAAATAAATTCTTTGATCTTGCACGATCTTTCCTTCATTAGAATGTGTCATATCATAATTAATAGTTGTCATCAGCTCCACTTCCTTACTTAGTTCATCTTGCCAAGTCAACTTAGTTTCCCTATAGATTGTTTGATTTGTAATCCAGTCAGCAACTTTATTGCCCTCCAAAAAAATATGAGATATAGACATTATCAAATTTATTCATAAGGTCTTTTATTTCCATTATACTTCCCTCAACACTCTAGGTAATCAAAATCTTTTCATTCCAACATGTTAATGATATTAAGAGATTTTCCTTCCAACTAAAGATTTTGAAAACTAGATTCCACTACCATCCTTATAGTGAACAAATAGTTGTTGCCTTTGTTTTATGACTAGTAAACTTCCCTATAGGGATAGAAATAGCATCCACAACCCTACTATAATGATCTCTCAAAACACCTCTACATCTAGCTTTTCCCAAGTTCCCTTTAGTAGATCCATCAAAATTAGCTTTAATCTAGCCCATTGGTAGAGATCTCCACTCAACATTCTGTCTCTGACCCTTTTGTTTTGTTATAGTACCTTTAGAATTCATAGGATTACTTATTTGAATCTCATGAGACATTTCTCTCTGAGATTTGAAATTCTCTTTTATAGATTTGATAATAATTTGACCTAAAACCCAATTAGGGGTCTCTTTATTTCTAAAACTTCTATTATTCCTCTCCTTCTAGATACACCACCAGAGATGAGGTAGAGAAATCTTCCAAAGAAAACCAATATCATCATCCTTAGTAGGACATGTCTAGCCCTAAAAAATATTGATAAATGTCATTGTGTTGAACCCAATCTAAATTCTAGTATTTGAGGAGATAGCTCCAAACATTCTTTCTAAAACAATAGTTTAAAAAAAGGTGGCTCATGACTTCAAAGTCCTTCTTACAGAGACAACATTCATTCACTAAGTAGACTCCTCTCTTTTGCAAGTTATCCAGAGATAAGATTTTTTTTTGAAGCAAAGTCCAAAAAAAGACATTGATTTTTGGAGTAATCCCTTTAATCCATGATTTAGCCCACAAAGGAGTATTTCCTCTGTTCTCATATTTGAAAATAGAATAGAGCTTGAAACATCCTCTTGGTTCAATCTCCCAAACCAAAATATCTTCTTTTTCAAGGTAGACACTTAGAGCATTCAAGGCCAACAAGATACTAGAAAAATCCTAATTAATGACATCAATATTTACCCATTTACTCTAAACCCAGTAATTCTCCACATATTCATCAAAATCCTATTAGAAATAATAGTCCACCAAGATAACTAAGAGGGGGGTGAATAAGTTATCCAATTAAAACATTTATCAACCTTAATTAATTTTAACCATGTAACCAAAGTAAAAAATAACCATAACAAGATGCACATACACAATTATAGTAGATTTTTTAACTAGGGAAACCCTTGATCAGAGGGAAAACCCTAGTGGAAATGATGCCCACAAAGATATACTAATATATATATATATATATATATAGTTAGTTAGTTACTTAGTTAGTTAGAGGATGGACCCTATTAGTGGTGTTGGAAATATAGAAGGAGTAACTGAGAGGTGGGGTGAATCAGTTACTACTAAAATAAACTCTAGATCCCTTAGATGTCAACAATGAAATTTAAACTGAGAAAACTGGTTGTTGTTGTTACTCGATAAACACACAAAAAATGTTGTAACTCAGTAAATGTAGAGTATGAATTACTTTTAACAGATCTTAAGATATTAACAGCAATTAATTTGCAAGCATAAGAGAGATAAAAGAAACACATGAGATGCCAGGATTTAATGTGGAAACCCAATATGGGAAAAACAACCAATGTAACTAGTTACTATTTTTCACTCTTCTAAAGTGAGCCTTGTTAGGAGCCAACTCAGTTAAAGGTTACAAAACACAATATTAGGTGTGACCTTGTTAGAGGATTTAATCAACCTATTAGGAGTGGCCTTGCAAGAGGTCTTAAAACAATTCAATGCAACTATCACCTTGTTAGAGGATTTACAACTGATTGTTAAACCAACTTTGTTAAGAGATTTTAGATCACTACTACAATGGTAAGAAAGTAACAATGAAATGACCTGATTGTGATGCAACTAAATTTTTGATTACATATCTCTATTCTACTTCATACTTGATCCTTTCTAATTGAATAACATTTTTCTACTCCACAAGCATACTTGCTTATCCTTCAAGTTCACTCTCACTCTTTCCTTCTTAATTCAATCAACACACTAGCACACACTTGAAAACCTCAACTTGACTTTTCATTTCTACCATCTAGATTTTCAAGCCAGCCCAAATTCAAATTACAATAACCAATAATCATCACTATATTCAGCTAGAAACAATACTTAAAATAATTAAGCTTCTCATGCCAAAACAACAAAATCCTTTATTAGCCAACCCTACTTGGTAAACACTAGTTCTAAGATGATTTCCTATGTTAACCAATAGAAGCTTGGTTAACACTACAAACTTGCAAAAATCCTTTGGTAACCTAGTGAACTTGGTTAGAACTAACTCTAACCAACTTTCCTTCGTTAACCATGTGAACTCGGTTAACACTATTTCCTACCTGAATTCCTTCGACACCCAAGTGAGCGTGATAGATACTGACTTTGCAGAGTAAACTTCAAGAACACTCGGTAGACAAAGAAAACTGTCTTGTTGACTAAGTGAGCTTAGTAAGCACTAACTAACAACTAATATGATATTTTTGTACCATCAAAGACAACACACAATTAGACAATTGTATCCAACAATCTCCCTCTTTGGCATTGATGGCAACACAACATGTCATAGCATAATGAAATTTGAGAAGAAGACTTTCTTTGATCGAACATTTCTCCATCTCAGATTTTTCACCAATATATAGTAATCTCCCTTTGTGAAGGAATTACATAACTTCTATGATAGTATACTTCTTTCTCAAAAAGATATAAACAAATTTCAGAAAGATATGATAGTAATCGTCTCCCTCTTTGACAACATATGCCAAATTAGTATCAATGTACCTTGAGTATTGATTCATATGCAATATTCTCTTGACTATACTACATCAAGTGATTGATCTTCAACTTGGTTCATGTTGATGCATCACTAAAACTTTATTTAGTGAGCTTCAAATAGGGGAATGACCCCTAGCTTACCTCTTAGTTATAGGAATGCATCCTTAGGTAATGACTTGGTGAATATGTCTACAATTTGTTCTTTGTTGGAATGCATCACTAGGTTCTAATATGTTAGTTGCACTGGTGTTATCATAGAACATGACAACTGGTTCTTTGATTTCAACCTTTATGCCTTCCAACAATTGTTTAAACCAAGCAATGTTAGAACAATTTACTGCTACTGCAACATACTATGCTTCTATTATCAATTAGAATGTGTAGTTTTGCTTCTTGCTTATCTGAGATACCAACCTTTTACTAAGAAAGAATGCTTTACCACTTGTACTTTTTCTATCATCAAGATTTCTTGCCCAATAAGCATCAATGAATACCTTTAGGTCTAAATTTCCTCCAAGTTTGTACAATGAACCATAGTCTTTAGTGCCTTTCAAATATCTCAAGATTCTTTTGATTGTCATCATATAATTTTCTCTAGGTTTAGTTGAGAATCTTGCCACTATCGCAACTGCTAAAGCAATATTAGGCCTTGTATGAACAACATACTATAATTTTTCAATCATTGATCTGTATAAGGTCTAATCTAGCTCTTTTGAATCATCATTTTTGGTAAGCTTTAGTCCAATAGACACAGGGGTACCAACTAGTTTAGAATCTTCCATACCAAACTTCTTGAGTATCTCTTTCATATACTTATATTGAGTAATGTAGATGCCATTTTTGTTCTATTGTATCTGTAATCCAAAAAAAAAATTTATCTCACCAAACATGGACATTTCAAATTCTTTGTTCATTGATTCTAAAAATTCTTTGCATGGATCATCATTCCCTATAAATAGAGTGTCATCCACAAATATCCTCTATGAGTAGCATATGCAAGTAGGAACCTAATACCTTCTAATCTTGCAATAGGAGCAAAATTCTCACCATAATCAATTTATTCTTCTTGAGAATAACCTTTACATACTAGTCTCACTTTGTTTCTTGATACTTGTCCATCTTCATTCAACTTATTTCTGAATACCCATTTTGTTCCAATCACATTTTTATTTTTTGGTCTAAGAACAAGGGTCCAAGTTTTGTTCTTCTCTATTTTTTCTATTTCTTCATTCATAGCCTTAATCCAACTTTCATTTTCCAATACATCTTTAACACTTCTAGGTTCAAAATCAGCTAATAAACATGTACCTTTTAGCTTACTTCTTGTCATAGTACCATCTAATTTATCTCCAATAATCTAATTAGGTGCATGATGCCTTCTGACATGTTTGACCAATACAGGTTCATTTCCTTTTGAATTAATTGCATTGTCTTCATTTTGAATCTCAACTTCTAGCTCGAGTCACTTAGACTTGGTAGGCATTGGTTTGGTATCTTCAGAATGTGACTCGAGTCCTTGTGACTTGGTTTGAACTTCTTGCAACTTGGTAGCTGAGGAAGACTTGGGAGGTGAAGTCTCCATATTGTTAGATGTGTCTACTAATGTATCAAGTTTGAAGTAAAAAAATCTTCTGTAATCTTCTAGTTCCTTTTTACTTTCTTCTTCGATCTTTTCTACAAAATCATTGATTCTCACATGTGCACTTTGTATGATTTTATGAGTAGAAAAATTCAAATATCTATATGCCTTACTTATGCAAGAATTTGTTAAGAATATTCCTTCATCACCTTTCATACCAACTTTCCTTTTCTAGACTCTTTCAAGATATAACATTTACTGCCAAATACTTTCAGGTAAATTACATTAGGTTTGTAACCATACCATAATTCACAGGGAGTTTTATGTGAGTCCCTCTTCAATTGAACTCAGTTCAAAGTATGAACTACAGTGTTGATGGCTTCCTTCTAGTATTTGATGGCAACATTCTTTTCAATCAGTAGAGTCCTTGCACAATCCATGATGGATCTATTTCTTCTTTCAGCTATTCCATTTTGCTCAGGAGTATTAGGGGTTGATACCTATCTTTTAATTCCTCTTTCAATGCAAAATTTATTGAATTCATTGGAGATGAATTCATGACCTTTGTCTGATCTCAAGCATTTCAATCTTTTCCATGTTTTCTTCTCTATTCTTGCTAGATACCATTTAAATTTCTCAAATGCTTCTAACTTTTCTCTAAGATACATAACAGTCATTATTCTAGAATATTCATCAACAAAAAGAATAAAGAATTTTTCCCCACTATAACTTTATATTCCAATGGTTCCACATAGGTTAGTATGCACAATTTCCAAGACATCTTCAAATTGATAGTTGTTGCTCTTAAAACTAGTCTTTCCCATTTTGCCAATCTGACAATTTTTGCATAATCCTACATTTGGTTTCTTCAAACTAGGAATGCCTCTTACTTTTTTGAATTTTCTTATCTTGACCATATTATCAAAGTTTACATGACATAGTCTTCTGTGCCATAACCAACTTTCTTCCATTTGAGCAATAAAACATGAGCAATCACCAAGATCAATATAAAATAGGTTACCTCTTGTTTGTTTGCCTCATCCAATCAATTTTCCTTTTTCATCCAATAGTATTTCCTTTCCATGCATGAATTCTACCTTGAATCCAATGTTGATTAGTTGTGCAACACTCAGCAAATTATTTTTTAGTCCTTCAACCCAATAGGCATTGTAACATACAAATTCATTGGTTAATGAGATTCTGCCTTCTCCTTTTATGCAACAAGGTTCATTTTTTCTAAACCTTACACTTCCTCCATCAGAGTCTTCAAAGTGTTCAAACTTTGTTCTATCTCCAGTCATATGATGTGAACATCCACTATCTATGATTCATGTGTCATTTTTACTAACATGAGAGATAAGCACCATCTTATCTTCTTCTTCATCAGATTCATCTTTTACAACAATGTATAATATCTCATTTTCACTGTTATTAGAATCTTTAGCCATAAAACAAGTCTTCTTACCTTTTCCCTTGTATGATTTGTGATTTTTGAAATCCTTTTTTCCTTTGTACTTGTGATTCTTCTTCTCATCCTTGATTTCTCTATTTGGGCACTTGGTAGCAATATGATCAATCTCTTCACATGAAAAATAGATTAAAGGAACCTTACCTTTGTACTTTCCTCTTCTTCTAGAATATTTCTTTGCAAATAAAGCTTCAACAACTTCAAGATCACTTTCAAAACTTTCCTCTTCAATTTCTAACTAAATGTCCTTTATTTTCTTCCCTTTCTCTTTGAGTGAAATTTTGGTCTCAAATGTAGATTCAATATTTTTGGAAGTTGGAACATAATTGTCAAAGTTGTCTAGCTCAAAAGATGCCAATCTTCCTACTAAGGCATCCAAACTTAACTTGTGATTTGGCTCACACCCCTTTTCTTGAATAGAAAATACTCTAATTGCATAGGTAGGAAGCAATGTTCTAAGAACTTTACTTACAATAGTTTCATTCTTGATTTCTTCTCCAAAAGCTCTGATTGCATTGACACTAGATTTGATTCTTTCCACATATTTGGAAACATTTTCATCTTCTCTCATTCTCATCTAATCAAACTATCCTCTAAGGATTTCTACTTTGGCTCTCCTTACATTGTCATCACCACCATAGTTGTCCTTTAGCTTGTTCTACATATCAAAATTAATTTTGTAGTCTTTGATCTCATCAAATTCATCATAGCTAAGAGCAAATGCAATATCAATCATCATGATGTTATGGTTCTTTTTCTCGGCAATATATCCAATAGATAATGTACCATTAGGGGTTGTGTATTCTTCATCAAGGTATTTCAAGCCTAAATCACTAACAGTGGCTAGATGAAGTCTCATGAGTCCCTGCCATGCTGAAAATTTATCTCTATTTAGCTTTGGAATCTCTCTCTTGTAAGACATCCTGATCTTTAGCTTAGGTTCTTGAAAGCTTTCCTACAAGCACAAAAAGCTCTTATACCAATTGTTGGAAATCTAGAAGGAGTAACTGAGACCAGGGGTGAATTAGTTACCACTAAAATAAATCCTAGATCCCTTAGATGTTAAGAAGGATGGAATAAAGCCAATTTTGACGAGGCCTCAAAGGGAAATCTTGGCTCCTCAAGATGTGGAGGCATTATTAGGAATGAATTCAAGGATAGAGTTGTAGCCTTCTCTCTCCTGCTTGGATTCCAAATTAATCACTTCGTAGAAGCAAGTGCGGCCTGTCATGTGGTGAAACTAGCTTTTGAAGTTGGAGTTACCAATTTATGGCTTGAAGGGGACTCGAATAATGTTATTAAAAGTTTAAATGGAAAATCTCATTATTTTTGGTCAATTGCAA
The DNA here is from genome assembly GCA_028749045.1 of Cupressus sempervirens. Lineage (NCBI taxonomy): Eukaryota > Viridiplantae > Streptophyta > Pinopsida > Cupressales > Cupressaceae > Cupressus > Cupressus sempervirens. The sequence goes on from CM053788.1 coordinate 313,184,091, forward strand.
ATCTTATTAATGAGACACGTGAGACTCTTGCTAAATTTGAAAGAGTCCATATCACTCATGTTTTCCGAGAAGCAAACCCATTGGTAGATTGGTTTGCAAATAATGGTGTCCAATCTGAGCAAAAAATGACTTGGCAACAAGGAAAGAGTTTTTCGATGAATGTTAAGAGTCTAATTGAGTTGGATAAGATCCAAGGGAGTACAGAGGAGATCAAACTACTATTATGAATAGGAAAGGCTTATGGGGAAAGGGTACAACTCATAAAGGTTGCATTGGTAAATGCAAGAAGTGGGAATTATTACATTTTATTTGGCACGCTTCATGGGTCTTTTGTTGCATTCGTAATCTAAGCAAAGACAAGAACTATTTCTTCAATCGCCCTAAAAAAAATGGAGAACCCTATCAGGTGGTGAGGTTTTAGATAGCTGTGCTTATGAGAGTTGTGGGAGAGAAAAGTACCAAAATGGTGGGAGAAAGGTGCAAAAAAGAATCGATGGAAAAAATGGAAAAATGGAGAAGTAGGGAGAAAGTTTGGGAGAAGTTGGTTCAGGTGAAGATTTCAACCAAAATTTTTATGACAACATGGTCAATTCATGGAAGGATGGTACAATCAAGATGAATGGGATAGCTTTTTTGATAATGGAGGAGGTGATCTCAGCTATGACTAAGATTCCAATGGTGGGCTTTAAGTTCTGTAGGGATAAAAAGCTTTCGGCTAGTGTTGTGAAGGACTTTGCCGACAATCCTAAGGAGCTGAAAGCCCTTAAAAAAAGTAATACATTTTATGATCCAAAGTCTATAATGAAGATTTGGAGGTATGTTCTACGTGTTTTTATTGAGTACATTACTCTTGAACCTAGGTTTTATCATGTTCACACCCACCATTTTGTTCTTCTAAATCATTTTCATCATGATAACAAAGTTTCTTTCCCTTTCCATTTGTTGAATTTAATGAGCAAGCTGGTGTCAAGCTTCAAAAGGAAACCCTTTGCTAACCCTGCTCTACATGAGGGGCTGTTATTGCTCATCTATGAGTACTTCAAGGCTTAGATGAATAGTAACATCCTGTTCCAGGCAAGGAATGAAGAAATTGATAGCTCTAGCTATTCCTTTGACTCAGATGATATTCAGAGCATTATTTCTGAGGAAGGAGGGCTTACCTTCATGGGTAAAAAAGCTTCACCAAATGTTAATAAGTCTCCCTCCCCATCATCCCTAGAAGAATCATCCCTAGAGATCATGGTCAAAAGAAGACTGAGAAGGAGGAACAAGACACCTGTGATGAAGAGGAGGTGATGGAGTTTGAAGATGAGGAAAAGGAAAGGTAGGAGGAAAAAATGGATTCCTAGGGTGAGAAGAAACACAAGAGGGTGAGCATGGAGGATGACAGGTTGTAGTAGGACCTGGACTCTTCCCTAATCCCTCTCTCCCCTGTCCATCCCCAGGCCCATCCAGAGGAGCAGACTCATGATAGTTTTGGTGTTGAGTGTGGGGAGGTACTAGCCAAAGATAGGAGGAAAGCATGGAGAAATTTCAATGTGAGGACCTCAAAAATGTGTATTTTCAGGGAAGTGATGAACCCCCAAATCCTAGTGGACAATTAGGAGGAATCTCATCTTGAAGAGCTCATTAACCCTGTGATAGTGGCTATCTCTAATAATGCCAAGGAATCTAGGATGAACCTCTTGAAAAATTCCCACAACATGGTTGATAATTTCAAGTCAAACAAGTGGTTTTTTCATGACCTTGCGGAGGTTAAGGAGAAGGTGGTTCAAATGGAAGGAGCCAGGAATCTTAAGGGCCTAGAGAAAGGGATAGATTATGATGATAGGTATAGCCTAGTGGAAAGGAGGATCCACAATCTGGAAAATTATAATCACAATCTATCAAGCCAAATGATCTCACTGCTCAACTCGATCAATAACAGCATTTTATCTTTAACTGAGTGGCTTAAAGATAGAGGCGTGCAAGGGGATGTGGAAGGAAAAGATAGGGGTAAAGCCAAATCCGATGAAGATAATACCACTAGTATCACCCTTTCTACTTTCTACTCTAGACCAGGAAGATCTCAGGACTCTCCAGCAAGAGGCTGAGGAGAACAAGATGGCACAGGAGGCTGCACAGGTCATGCAAGATCTAGAAAGAAAGATCGAGGAGTAGTTCCTATTTTTTTCCTTTTTGGTTGGCTTTTGACTATTTCATTTTGTCTTTTTGGTTTGGCCTTTTATTTGGCCTTTGTTTATTTGGCTAGGCCTTGTGCTATTTTAGCCTTTAGACTTGTTTCTTTTGTGGCTGGGCTTCTAATGCTTATTTTTAGCCTGATATGTATTAACTCTTGGGTTTCAAAATCCTTGTAAAACCTATTTATCTAATCAAAAACAATGAAATTTAAACTGAAAAAACTAATTTTTGCTATTACTCAGTAAACACACAAAAAATGTTGTAACTTGTTAAATGCATAGTGTGAATTACTTTTAACAAATATTAAGCTATTATCAATAATTAATTTGCAAGCATAAGAGAGATAACATGAACACATTAGACACTAGGATTTAACATGGAAACCCAATATGGGAAAAACCATCAATGTAACTAGTTACTATTTTTCACTCTTCTAAAGTGAGCTCTATTAGAAACCAACCTAGTTAAAGGTTACAAAACACACTATTAGGTGTGACCTTTTTAGAGGATTTAATCACCCTATTAGGAGTGGTCTTACAAGAGGTCTTAAAATAATTCAATGGAACTATCACCTTTTTAGAGGATTTACAACTTATTGTTAAACAAACTTTATTAAGAGATTTTAGATCACTACTACAATGGTTAGAGAGTAACAATAAAATGACCTAATTGTGATGCAACTAAATTGCTAATTATAGATCTCTATTCTACTTCATACTTGATCCTTTCTTATCAAATAACACTTTTCTACTCCACAAGGATACCTTTTTATCCTTAAAGTTTGTTCTCACTCTTTCCTTCTTAATTCAATCAACACACTTGCACACACTTGAAAATATCAACTTGACTTTTCATTTATACCATCTAGATTGTCAAGTCAGCCCAAATTCAAGTTACAATAACCAATAATCATCACCATAGTTAGCTAGAAATAATACTTAAAATAATTAAGCTTCTCATGCCAAAACAAAAAAATCCTTTATTAGCTGACCCTACTCGATAAACACTAGTTTTGAGTCAATTTCCTTGTGTTACTCAACAGAAGCTTAGTTAACACTGTGAACTTGCAAAAATCCTTTGGTAATCGAGTGAATTTAGTTAGAATGAACTCTGACCAACTTTCCTCCATTAACCATGTGAACTCAATTAACACTGTTTCCTACCTGAATTCCTTTGATGCCCGAGTGAGCTCGGTAGATACTGACTTTGTAGAGTAAACTTTAGGAATGCTTAATAGACAAAGAAAACTATCTTGCTGACCAAGTGATCTTGGCAAGTAGTAAGTGACAACTGATATGACATTTGAGTAACATCAAAGTTAACACACAATTAGACAATTGTATCCAACAAGGGGTCTATAAACACATTCAGTAAATAAGAGTCTTTGTTAAGAGACTTTGAATCCTTGTTAGAAGATTCCAACCCTATTAGGAGTTGTGCCAACCCTAGTAGGAGTTGTAGAGGGTAGAAGGACCCACTATCCAAATAGCTTCTGGGGCAAGACCACTAAACTTCACTGTCCAATTGATCTCTCAACTATTCCTTGTAGAATAGTTGTTCATACTATGCTTTATCCTCTTTCCTATGTCTTTTCAAGTGGACCAATCACCATCAAACCTTTTAGACCAAATCAAAAACCTTAGTTCCAAATATAAAACCTTGGATCTCAAAATAAAACCTCGAAAATGAAGTTTTGTCTACCTTTTCTCTACTATGCGTATCTTCACATGTCAACCTAATTTCTTAGTATTCATATCTTTTCTTTTCTTTTTCTCTCTTCTTACTTGCTTCTATAACAAAGGAAAATTCCCTTCCTTTATACCAAGTCCATAAAATAATTCCCTTGCGTCAAGTATTACACCTTCTTAAATAATAATTATATGACCTCATTAAGAACACATTTTACTTAATGATAACATTAATCTATCACCTTGTATCTTGAATAACTTTATGTATGTGTAATATTATGATGAGTGAGCTTAGCCATGTCATATCTAGCATGTCTTCTACATGCCTTTAACCTTACTTCTCAAAATAACAACTTTGCTAAGAGATACAACAAGTTTACCAGAACATTCTTCTTTAAACTCTATCTCTTAATAGTCTTCACCAAAACTTGTATAACTTCTTTTAGACTTGATATTTTTATACCCTATATTAGCTACATATACTAGACACCTATTAGTATCTCCCATTAACCTCACTAGTGAAAATACTCAACAATCTATTCATACCAACTTAATCTTTATTGTTTTTCTTCGATTAGATACCATAGAAAACTACTATATTGACATCAATGACAAAAATAGTCATGAATGTAACATATCATCATGATAATGATCTAATCATGTTTCTTCAATACTCCCCCATAGGAATATCATCAGCATTCATGCTTTCAACAAATTCTATTTTCACTTGTCCATAAAAGTTCTATCATCAAAATCCTCAATTAGAGGATGATCCAATAGCCATTCATCATCCCAAAACTTGATCTTTCTTCCATTTCCTACTTTCCATTTGCATCCTTTGTTTAAAATATGTTTATCTCCCTGAACCATATTCCAAATTGTAGAAGAAGGAACAATAAGGTAGGAAAGAAAATCACAAAAGGAAGGAGCCTCATAAAGGTACTTATGTTTCCAAATAGAGCTGCATTCCTTGTTATTATGATAGAATCTCCAACCTTGTTTAGGTAATCAAGCTTTATTCATACTTTTGGCAGATCTTATACCCAAACCCCCTTCTAGTTTAAGTTTACAAATCTTGTCCCAAGCAATTAAGGTCATTCTCTTCTTTTCCTTTGTTCCAGACCAAAGGAAATTCCTTTGACTTTTGTCAATTGCATCAACAAATTTTATTGGGATCCTAGAAAGGCTCAAAGAATACATAGCAATACTCTAAAGACAAGCTTTGAGTAGAGTGAATTTACCAACTTGACTCAATAAATTACCTTTCCAATTAGCCAATTTCTTATTGAATTTCTTAATAAGATCCTCCCAAAAAATCTCTATAGGATTCAACCCCAATGGTAATCCAAGATAGGCACATATAAAAGATTTTATGGAGCATCCAAGAATCTTAGCAATCTTACCCTATCTAATAGCTGGAGTGTTAATAGAAAATAAGGAACTCTTATTCCAATTAATCAGCTATCTAGTTGCATAGGAGTAAAGGTTAAGTGACTTTAAGATTCCTTGCCTCTCTAACATCAGCTTTTCCAAGGAAAATGGTATCATCCACAAATTGTTTGTGAGAATAGATAAGAGGATGAGATGAGGGTCTCAAACCTTGAATTTACCCTTTTGAAACCATCTTCCCAATGTATCTCCGAAGACAGTCAACCATCATAGTAAAAATAATTGGAGATAAGGGGTCAGCCTGCCTCAGCTCCTTAGAGGGATTAAAAAATTTAGTAGATCTCTCATTGACCAGCATAGCTACCAAAGTAGTAGAAACCATCTACATAATAAGCTTAATCACATTGAAATTAAAGCCAAAAGACAAAAGGATCTTTTGGAGAAAGGACCATTCAACTCTATCATAAGCTTTGGCTATATCAACTTTCATAATAAAACCTTGATTGTTAGAAATAGATAAGGAATGAATATTTCCATGCACAAAAATAATGGAGTTAAGGATTTTTCTAGCAGGAATAAAACCTTTCTTTTTCTCATAAATCAAGACTAGAAGAATGTTCATCAATCTCAAAGTGAGGACTTTTGAGATAATTTTATAAATTGAGTTGTAGAGACTAATAGGTCTGAACTGGTCCAGAGAATCAACTCCAATCTTCTTCAAAATCAGATAAAGGAAGGTAGAATTAATTTCCTTCAGTATTCTTTTCGCTCCAAATAGTTCTTTAACAACATCATAGACATATTTTCCAACCAGTTTCCACTCTATTTGAAAGAAAAGCATAGGGAAACCATCTGCCCTAGAGATTTGTCTCCTTCAAGTGGACAAAGAGATTTATAGGTTTCCTCTCCCTTCGGGATAGCACATAGCAATTTATTTTTCTCCTTAGAGACCAAAGAAGGAATATCATCTAATAACTTGACCTATTCAAATTGGTCAATATCAGGGTCTGAAGACAGAAAAGTAAAAAAAGGGAAACCTCTTCATCAGAGATGTCCTATTCATTAGTGATTTGAAGTCTTACTTTAGTGATATTGGGAATACAATTTTTGGCTTTGTGTTTTAGAGTAGACAATGGAACAATTTTGTATTCCTATCTCCTTCTTCAAGCCAGATAGATCTAGACCGTTGTCTCTAATAGGTCTATTCTTTAGAAATTATGTTATCATACTCCACCAATTTCTCATTTTCTTCCTTCACCAACTCCATCGAGTATCTATCATATTGGATTGTGTCTTGGATTATTTTTAAAATAGAAGATTTACTCTTAGAGATATTCCCAAAATGTCTTTTATTCCATTCTCTAACTTTGTTTTTAACATGTCTAAGTTTTGAAGCCACATGGTATGAGGTCATTCCTTCAATGTTTATGTTCCACCATTCCACAAGTCAATCCTAAAACTATGGATGTTGAATCCACATTTTCTCAAATCTAAAATGGGAATTTTTCCTAATTTGATTAGCCTCCACCATAAATAAAAGAGTAAAATGGTCAAAAGCTATCTTCCGTATAGCCTTTAGCTTACACACAAAATCTTTAGTCCAATTTGAAGATATTAAGACTCTATCCAACCGAGCTTGGATGCTTTCATTTCCCACTTTTTTTTACTCTAAGTAAACTCAATCCCTTGAAGATCTAAGTCCATTAATCCCTCCTTGTTTATAAAATCCATTAGATCCACTCTCCCTTCTAGTTGACTAGAATTACCACCTTTTTTTCATGCTCATAAAGAGGAACATTAAAATACCCCAAGAAAAGTCATCTTCCATTATAGCCAACACTTTTTATCTTGGATAAAGAATCCCAAAACTTTTTTCTAGAGTTCTTGTTATTGGGAACATAAACATTAACTATATACCAATAGTTATTCTAGACATTACTCTTCAACTTGACCACCAATAAGTGTTTATTAGCATCGAGCAACTTACTAGACAATACAAACTATTTCCACAAGATCATCATTCCACCAGAAGCACCTTCAGAACTACTTGCCATAATACAATAATTATTAATGGATTTAAGCTTTTCAGCCTTTCAGTTTTCCATTTTAATTTCTTGGAGTACTAAAATATTAGGTTTTTTCTCTCTAACAAAATTTTGAACAATATCAAGTTTGTGATAAATGTTCATCTCTCTAATATTCTAGGTGATCACTTTCATAGTAACTTTTTGGGAGTAAAATCTAGAATAGTTTCCTATTTTCCATCAACAATATTCTATAAGTTGTCACTTTCTCTTTCCTTCCTAGTATTTTTTCTGCCAAGTTTCTTTGGAGTTCCAATGTTTGGTTTCAATTTGAGAGAGCCAATTTCTAGTCTACTTCTCTAGGTTTCCACTCCTAAGATGTCGAGTTAGGGTTAGATTTTTTTCTCTACTTTCTTCCTTTGACCTAGTTATTTTTTAGATTCCATCTTAATAGAAATAAAATCCAAACATTTTAGCTCCTGAACACCTTCAAGATTCAAAAGCTCTTGTCCTAAGGGTCTTGAAAGGGTCTAGGGATCTTCCTATTGAGGCTCTTCCAGAACTTCCAACTCATTGAGTTGACCACTTCTATCCTCAAGGCTTTGTCCTTCCTCTATCTCCCCTAAATCTACAAAACCTTCAAGTTCAAGATCTTTGTTTTGATAGATTACCATCTAGTTCATAGGATCTTCACACTCCTCTTTTTCCTTGGTCCTAGAGACTTCATTATTCTGGGATTTCTCCTCTTCTTCTAGTAGCTTTTCCTTATTCTGAAAATATTGAACTACTATGTTTTAGCCACCTTTCTCCAAGATGGTTTTTGGTTTCCATTCTCTTTTTCATTTAGGTTCCCTCTTTTTTCCCCATTCACCATCTTTGGTTTGTTTTTAATTTTCATCAGACAATTTTTAGCCCAATGACCCTATTTTTTACAGACAAAAATAGGCATTAGGAAGGTTCTCAAAGAATATTTCCTGCATCCTTTTTCCATGTTTTGAATTTAATTCCACTTTCTAGGGTAGATTTTTCAAATGAGAAACTTTCCAATAGATCTAGGCAAAATAAGGTTTTGACCTTGTAGTCATCCCATTATCAATAGCTATTAGCTCACCAAATGAACCAGCTATCCCCTTAAAAATGTCTTCATGCCAAAATCCTAGTGGGAGTCCTGGTAATTTAACCCAAATCAAAGTAGTAAGGAAAAGGCATTAGATAGATCCATATTATGTTCCCACTTCTTGATTGTAAGAGTATTATTTCCAAACAACCAAGGACCACCACATAGAACCATATTTAAATCTTCCTTACATGTAAAGACAAAGGAAAAGAACCCATTCATCATTAGTGCAATATCCACTTGCCTACAAAGATCCCATTTCCTTTTAACCATGTTTCTTAGACCATCAACTTCTGGGTGTACCCCCACAAATTTTCCAACTAGGGTAAACTCCATAGTCAAAATAAAAAAACCAACAATCAAATTTGGGATGAAAAATTGAAACTCACCTTTTTTCCAGCAGGACTTTGGAGTAATAGGAGGAAAAGGTGACTTTCCTCCTATATTTAATTTGAAATAATGAAGACCATGTGCACTGACTAGTTTCCAACTTATCCTTCTTCTACTCCTCCACATGTGATCCCTTTGCATCCTTGCCCACATCCACTAAAATACTCCCCTCGTGCAGTGGGTCCCTAGTCTGGATAAGACACTTAATCAAAGGGTCAGAATAATAGGTATCTATAACCCCACATCTTTTTAAATAGAAACCAAGAAAAAATTTGTCTTCTTCTTGCTCCAGGACATTAACACCTGACCCCGTGGAATCATCAATCCCTATTAATTTCTCCACATTCAGATTCCCTGCATCTCTAGCCAAATTCCCCACATTTAGATTCCTTGCACTGCCAGGGTTAGTTCCTACTACTAGATTGCCACATAACAGATTCCTACCTATAAGAGCTCTCACCATTTTATTTTTATCATACTATCCTACAAGAAAACTCATATGAGTATGTAGTGAGCATTATTTTTTCATAATGTATTCCATCATCTAGTTCTTCATTTGATCATATGAATATATACTTTTTTTAAAGAAAAAATGATTTTCAAGGGTTTAATGATTTGATATGGTTAAATTGATGTTGACCCTTATCACTCTTTTACTTTTATATCTTTTTAAATAACCTAATAAACTTTTGTGTAAATCAATTGTCCAAGACATTATTGAAAATATATAACTAATGGATCTTTCTTCTATATTTCCTAGGGAATACAAGTCAATGTAGTATCTTTATTTATTTTATTTTCCTAGGCATCTTAATATGTTGATTTTTCATATTTGTAAGAATTTTCTTATGGGAAAAATTCACCCAAGAACCAAGAACTCAAACACAAGCACACAGTAGACCAAAGAAGGATATGATCAATTAATCAAAGTATGTCTGAATACATTGCTCTGTTTAGAATGTGATGATGTTATGCATAATTTCTGAGTACACTAGGAGTGCCTGATTATAAAGGCTATAGGAGAGCTTCTAGAATGCCTAGAAGTTAGCACCATGAAGTGTCAAAAAACCAAGCACATGTCCACTAGTGATGGATTATCCTCCATTAAGTACGGAAGTAAGTGCGGTGATGAGAGGATAAGCCTACAAGGGTGGGACACACAAAACAGTGTTGTAGACACCATGTGCTCAAATAAAGGTGCAGACTCCTATGTTGTCAACATGACAAATCACAAGGTGGCACAAAATCCTAAGTGTTTCATAATAAAAATAATAAAAATAATGCAAAGTAATTAACTAATGCATTAACCTAAGTAAACTTAAGTAAGTGTAAATAGTGAAGTACTAATTTACACCAACACCCCCCCTTAAGTGCAAGTTAGGGGAATGCGCTTAAGCTTACGAGCTAGGATGAAGATGCAGAATGGGTCCTGGCTACTAGGCCATGTTAGGTACCCATGTACATAATGAAAATGCAATGCAAATCTCCCATAAAGTGGGGAAAGAGGGAAAACCTCATGGGAAAAACCCTCCCCCAAAAGAGAGATAAAGATGGATGCATCGATGGATGGAGTAATCAAGACCCCCCCATTACGACATACATCCAATATATACAAAAGAAAATGAAAGAAGGAAGAGAGACAAAAGAGGCTCCCCCCCCCCAAAAGAAGAATGCCAACAGGTGAAGGCTCCTCTGATGAAGAAGCAGGTCCAAGAATGCAGAATGGTGTTCCTCCCCTTAGGAAGAAACAATGCCCAAGGTATTGTCCTGAAGATGTGTGGTGGCCCGAAAACTTGCTCAAGTATCCTTGTACTGATGCTGAAGTTCACCCCATCCAACTGTGCTGAAAAGAATGAAGGCAGATCTGTCAAGGATGTCTGTTGAACCTGTTCCACTAAACCATCTGTCTCCTCTACTGACAAAGAGATGTCCACTAATTTTTGTTCATAAGGATCCACAATCACGCCAACTTGTGAAGATTGATCATGTAGAGAATGGACATGAGGGTCAGAGTGAGCCCTCGCAACAACTATAGAAGTATCATCATCAATGAGAAGATGTGTGTCCTCAAGTCTGTCTCCCAAGTCAAATGAAGCAGGACCTGGAAGACGAGATGTACCATGCTGAGTTGGACCTTTTACTATGGCAATATAAGCACGTGGACTGGACTGATGTGACCTCTCACTGCAACTGTCGACAAAACCCCACATATCAGAACCTGTTGAAGCACTATCGCTGGTGTCACTATCAGTTTCCACTATGTATGAAGTGCATAAAGGAGTAGAGGACAAGCTCGGAGAACTTTCCTCAAAGTGAACATCCTTCTCCACAAAAATCTCATGTGTCTCTAGATCAAGAAGTCTGTAAGCCTTCACATTGTCTTCATAACCAATAAAGGTACAAGGCCTAGGTGTCGGTGCCTTGCAACTCCTGGAAGAAAGGTTTGCCCATGCTGGACAACCGAAGACTCTCAAGTGACTCACAACTGGTTTTCTGCCGCACCGAACCTCAAAAGGAGTCTTACCATCTAAGGCTGGATGAGGAGATCTGTTAAGTATGTGAGTAGCACTACTAATGGCTTCAACTTCAAGTGTAGGATCGAGAGACTTGGCCTTTATCATGCAACTTGCCATGGTCTTGAGAGTCCTAATCCACATAGCTGCAACATCTGTCTTGTGCGGACTGAATGCTGGTGAGTTCTGAAGATCAATCCCCTCAATTTTACAAAAGTTCTTAAGTCTCCTATCAACATATCTATTCTCATTGTCCACTCTTAATACCTTGATGGCTTTCCTTCACTTGTGTTCAGCATGAGCCTTGAATTCTTGAAGCTTATGAACTACTTCATTTTTATGATGAAGGAAGAAGACCCAAGTGAATCTTGAAAAGTCATCAACAAATGCAAGTATGTAGCGGCCTTGGCTGACTGAAGTCACTGCAAAGGGTCCTGCTAATACCATGTGAACTAGCTGAAGAACAACTGGAGCTCAAGAAGACTTCCCTTTATCATACTTCTCCTTGAGATGCGTATCTATTGAACAAGATGAACACTCCCCCTTAGAAAAGTTGATGTTGGGTAGACCTTTAACCATGTGTTTTGAGCAAAGTTGCTGAAGGGAGCAGAAGTCAAGGTGACCAAACCGCTCATGCCATAAGTTGATGTGTGAATGTGAGTGACTTAACAAGGCTTGAGAAGAACTCTTAGGCACAAAATGGGAGAATGAATAGAGTCTCCTGTCATCATTGACTTTTCCAACTGCTACCAATGAATCATCTTTTAGACTTCGCACCATCACTGAATCGGGAAGGAACTCAACCTTATGACCATCTCCAAGGTGAGTGATTTGGTAAACTGAAAGTAGATTGGAACTTAGATTTGGAACATAGAGAACATCTTTGAATTCCCCATCTTCCATTTCAACATGTCCTTTCCCTTCAACTTCCATTTTTGCATCATCTCCCACGAAGATGTGTGGTACCTGTGACTGCTTCAATGAAGAAAAATCTTGCTTTGAAGAACCCATGTGGTAAGAGGCACCTGAGTCAAGTATCCATTCCGAAGAATTTGTGTTTTCCATAAGTGCTTGACCTTTACCCTTTGAAGAGTTAGGAGTAGAATCCTTGGAAGTACCTAGCACTTGAATTCTGTTCTTCTTGAGTAGATTTTCTAACTCATCGATTCTTTTTGTTTTGCAATGATGCTCATCATGATTTGGCTTTTTACAGTATGCACAAAAGAGTTTGTCCTTCTTGTCATTACTTCCTTTCTTGTTGGAAGAAGAACTGCCTTGTTGAGAGGAATCATGTTGTGTCTCAGATTGTGTTTTCTGCTTCCACTGCTTTTTCTTGTTGTTGCTTTTTCCCCCTTGACTAAATTTCTGAGCATCATTAGCCACCAAGGCTTTGGTCTTGGATGACTTGAGAAGACCAAAATCCAGCAAGTGAGATTGTTCAACAATCAAAATGTCCACAAATCCATCAAAGGAAGGTTTCTGGTAAGCAGATCCCATGGTTAACTTGTGAGTATTAAAACTCGAAACAAAGTTGGCATACTCTTGAGGTAGCTTTTTCACGATGTGATGTATCAACCTTTCATCCTTCATGGGATTTCCACAATCTTTTAGAAGTGCCCTATACTCATTAACTTTGATGATATAATCCTGAATTGTGTCATAATTCTTAGAATCTAAGAGAAGTAGATCATCCTCAATCTGAAATCCCTTTTCTTCATCCACTTTACCATACAACTGCTCAAGTTTATCCCAAGCTTCCTTAGATTCTGAACAATTTTTTAATGTGGAAGAGAAGATCGCTATGGACACAATTCCTGATAACACCTAAAGCTTGTCGGTCTTGAAGTTGCCAAGTAATGAGTTCTTTAGCATCAGTAGGTTTAGTGATTGTACCATCAACATATAAACTATATCCTTTTTCCATTAATCTACTCCATGCAATATCTTTCCAAGTAGAATAGTTGCATGAACTTAGAGGAGGACATTTAAAAACCATGATGCAGAAATGAAGAGCACAAAATAGAGACACAAGAACACTGTACACACCCCCTATTCACTCAATCAAAAGACCCCCCCAAAAGAGATGATGTTGGCACTTTATAAGTAGTGCGTTTACAATGAGCCACTTGTCAAAAAAGAACAAAGTGGACTATCTGATTTGGCTTTTACAACTACCTTATGAGGCTGAAATCTGTCACTTAAGCACTGTAGCTTACTGTTACAAGAATTTTGAAAAAGAAGGAAAGCTTACAATGCCAAAGAAGGCCTAATTCTGAAAGTGAGAAATTTTTCCACACAACCCTAGAATTTGACTTCAGATCTGGAAAGTAGATGAAAAAACATGCACTTTCAAAAAAAACAAAACCTGAAAAAGTGACCTGATGTGCCCGTACAGAGCTTCTGAAGTTGCAAAAGGCAGGATTATGCAGGTACAGTCACCAAAAAATGAAAATTCTACAAAATTTGTGCACCAAAACCAGAAAAAAACTCCACCAATGGAAAATTCAAGAAATTCTACCTGATTTCAAAAAAAATTGCACTTGAATCGGAGTCCGGATGACCAAGTTACGAGCTCGCAAAGTCAGGCTGCCAAACTGAAAAGCAATATGGAGAGGGGTCTAGAGGACAAATTGCGATGGTAAATTTGATGGTCAAATGGCCGTCAACACAGTTATAAAATGCCCAAAAATGACATTCAGATGGGTGTCAAATTTAACACCATAAAGTGATGAGTTCAGCAAAGAAAGAACGCCATGTGCTGACGTAGCTGCTGAGTCAACTGTCCGTACTGTACAGTTGTGTCCCATGGCAAGTCAACCGCATTCCACGGGTGATGTGGCATTCATGGTCTATGTGGCAAGGATCTGTCCACGTGGTGCAAACAAGGCAAAACGAGTGCCAAAGCCGAGAAAAACGTGCGGGTGTGCAAGAAAACCAACACAGTACGACACCGAAATCAGTGCATGCACTGCCGAAGAATGGTAAATCACGCCCAAAAAATATCTGTGTGCGGGCGAGACTTTCCTTCATTGCCAGAAAGAACAAAATGCGTGCTGCCGAAAAAGAAACAGTGACCAACGACGCCGGAGAACCTGCTGCGAGGGACGGAGAACCTGTTGCCGCCGAAAAACAAAAAACTCGCGCGGAAACCTTGACCCCGAAACTGTCTGCAGACTCTGAAAATGACGCCGGGTTTGCAGATTGTGGCCGGAGAATAGGATGCAGCGGGAGAGAGTTCCAGAAAGTCATCGCCGGAAATGTGTCTGCGGGTGCCGGGGGTCGCGGATTGTGCCAAAATGCTGTCGCCAATGGGTTTGGTAAACCGCCTGGCCCGTAAAAGAATATCCTTCTGCAGCAAAATTGAATGTGGTATGGCCGCGGGATAATGGAATTATACCCAACAAATAATAGAAGGTACCTGTAATGTAATAATACCTTCCAAGTGGCAGATCCGGGGGTTGATAGCCCGGTCTGCTAAAAAAAAATTCTCTGCTGTGTGCTCGTAGGGCAAAAAAGATTTCTGAAAATACTGATGAAAAAAATGGAAAGTACAGAGAAAATAAATGCAGATAAGAAAATCAATTAACTCTGCAAAAGATGATCATACCCATACCGCAAATCGGTACCTTCAGGTGCCGGTTTGCAAAAAAATTTTGCCTCACGATCGATTTTGAGCCAAAGTAGGCTTGCTTATAGTCGATTTTCACCGATTCAGCATTCCGAATGCAATGGAGAGGTCAGATCTGATGCTGGACGCTCCCAATTTCTGCAGCACTCCGGATTAAGGCTGAGGTGATGAAGCAAGACGTCTTGAATGGCTATGTGATGAGAAAGTCTCCAAGCTCTGATACCATGTAAGAATTTTCTTAAGGGAAAAATTCACCCAAGAACCAAGAACTCAAACACAAGCACACAGTAGACCAAAGAAGGATATGATCAATTAATCAGAGTATGTCTGAATACATTGCTCTATTCAAAATGTGATGATGCTATGCATAATTGCTGAGTACACTAGGAGTGCCTGATTATAAAGGCTACAGGAGAGCTTCTAGAATGCTTAGAAGTTAGCACCATGAAGTGTCAAACAACCAAGCACATGTCCACTAGTGATGGATTATCCTCCATTAAGCACGAAAGTAAGTGCGGTGATGAGAGGATAAGCCTACAAGGGTGGGACACACAAAACACTGTTGTATACACCATGTGCTCAAATAAAGGTGCAGACTCCTATGTTGTCAACATGAAAAATCACAAGGTGGCACAAAATCCTAAGTGTTTCATAATAAAAATAATAAAAATAATGTAAAGTAATTAACTAATGCATTAACCTAAGTAAACTTAAGTAAGTGTAAATAGTGAAGTACTAATTTACACCAACAATATTTGATATGGCATCATGGGAGTATGGTCTTGTCTACATAAAAATTTAGAAACCTAGAAATATTAGATTGAACACATGAAAATGAATGGGGTTAATGAACATACTTTCTTTATGTGTCTTTAAGAAGCATAGAGGTAGGAGAGTATGTTCTTGTGTGTATAGATAATCAGAAGTCAAAATCCTTGATACTTTTATGGAAGTCTATGTATTTCATTTAAAGAGCCTTTCATTTAGGGAAAAATATTATGGCAATAATTCAAGTGGGAATAGGTAAACCCAAACCTTGTCACCCACTATAATCAAAAGAATCCTTTTGAGATTAAATTTTTGGAGGACATAACTTATATATTCTAATTATTTTGATATGTGTACTATTAGAATATATAGTTCACTGATATAACTGAGAGGGGGGGTGAATTAGTTATCCAACTAATATCACAAATAGAAACTTTAAACAATCTTAACCATATAAGTAAAGTAAATTGAAACCACACCAAGATACTCATACACAATAACACAAGATATGTTACCTAGTGAAACCCTTAATTAGAGGGAAAACCCCAATGGGGATGGTACACACAAGAAGATGTACTAATATAAATATTCCTTGTTAGAGGATAGACCTTATTAGGAGTCTATTACAACATTTAGTACATATGAGTCCCCATTAGGAGATTCCAACCCTATTAGGAGTTGTGAAAGATAGCTGGACCCATTGCCCAAACATCTTCAACAAAAAGACCAATGAACCCATTGTCCAAATGATCTTTGTATTATTCCTTGCAGAATAATAGAATTGAATTGTACTTCATTCCTCTATCTCTATGTTGTCAACAAAACTTTTTCTCCTTCAAATCTTATAACTAGATCACAAACTTTGCATCTAATAATCCCTTGGATTGCTTACATTCATTCAATCAAAACATTGCTCCTTTTTGTACTTTGCAAATATAATTCACAATAGATTCTTCATACTTCTTACAATTAAGGAAAACATCTTCATAATAATTCCTTGAGTTAGCCTTAAAGATTTCCCAATTAATTAAAATAAGATATATAATTAATTATAATTACAATAGCACTGTCAGCTCATATTCTATACAAAAATTTACACATGATACTCCAAGTCTTATGCACTCACTAACATCACCATCTAACTATCCTCTATCACTGACTAACTGCACATCTTCATACTACATCTTAGATGTAATCTAGCAAACAAACATCATGAATTACTTTCCCAATACTTTGTCTCTGAACTTCTCTTTGTAAATTAGGTACATCTTCGATTCAAACTTTTTCCTCTTAACCAAGTCATCAAGACACTCTTAGGAACATGTCTGTAACTATGCATTACTTAACCCTTACTCATTTACTACACAACATAAGATCTTTGGTTTTTATTCTTCCAGTCTCTGATAGAAACATTGTTATGTTGACATCAATGAAAATCGCAATCATGAATGAAACATATCAATAGTCTCCAATGCTTAGGACACTCCCCCAATGTAGTGTCATCAGCATTCATGCTAAGAATCTCCCCCTTTGGCATTGATGGCAACATAGATGAAAAACTATCTAAGTTCCAAGAATACTATAAGAATTTGCCTTAGGGAAAAATTCACCCAAGACCAAGGAACCCAAATACAAGCACAATAGTAGACCAAAGAGAGTATGATCATAATGACAATATATTCATTCAATATTGATTGATATGAATTGATGTGAAAGTACACTAGGAGTGCCTATATATAAAGGCCTCTAAAATGCTTCTAGAATGCCTAGAAATCAACATCATGATAAGTCATACAACTAGGCACATGTCCACCAGATATAGATTATCCTCCATTAAGCACAAGAGTAAATGTCATGATGGGAGGATAAGCCTAGTAGACAATATGTGCTAAAATGGGAGTGCAAATAACTGTGCTTTCTGTTGTCAAAAAAATTTGCACCCATGTCCAAAGTTTTTACCTAAGGACAACCTTGTGAAACATGGAAACAACCTCCAAGTTGTGGGACTTGAACTGTGAGGTTGAGTCTCTGGAGAAGGTCGGCTTCCTTTACTATCAAGGTGCACCTAACTAGTCTTGGGGAGAAAAAGGGAGAAGGAATGCATGAAAGAAAATCTACCTACTCTAACCTAAGGAGGTGATGCACCAAAATAGAGTGTTCAAACCAATCTCTACCCATACATGCACTATTGAACTATCATGACACCAAAAGATATACACATCCAAACTTTTTTTAATCTAACAATCACATACAGATCAAAAAACCCAAATGAATGACATAAGGAAAGAGAGGATTCACTTATATATCATTCATAGGCCAAAAGAGATATAGTCATTCAAGATTGCAGATATCCACAATACACCAATGAGTGGAAAATAGTTGTTGCACTTTACATCAATGGTTGAAGGAGATAAGGCAGAATGTCATACAGTTTAGAGGCAAAGGGAATTTACACTAAAGTTGCAGAGCAATATTAGAGAAGTCAAAGAAGAGTCGACCAGTACAAAATCTACAAAAATTACCTTTATAGTTTAGGCATAACTGAGATATTTTCTCACTGAAGTTACTCCACAACCACAGCCATTAAGTCTTACAAAGAATAATTATGTAGTTTTAGGGAAAATCCAACCTTGGCACAGACCTACGTACAATTAAATCTAATATTCTGTTGAAATAGGGCCCCAAGAAGATAAAAATGGTGCCATTAAACTATTCTAACCAAGTAGATGGATAGGATCAGAGGTGGTGGAGCATTCTCCTTTGTTCACTAAGTTCAACATTCACCCAAGAGTGGTTGGCATTGATCATAGGGATTAGATCGCATGGGAAAATTTGACTCCATTTTTTGGCTCATTAATCAGTAGGGTTAGCAAGTCAACTAAACCCTACAACTAGAATAGACCACATGGACTAATGATTTTATTTTGTTTTACCACTCCGTAGAGTCTCCACGTGGTTGACCATATCTTTTCAACTAACTGCACCACCTCCTCAAAACCTTGACCGCAATGTAACTACCAACCGTTAGACCTAACTGTTAATGCCTTAGCTGAACCCACTAGGACATGTCTTCTTTAGGTGCTTCCCCACAATGTTTAATTTCCTCACATCTTCATCTTGTGGCAAAGCATCGATCATTGATCTCTACAAGATCAATGATTGTGAAAGATTTTTATAATACTACGCTTGCCCCTTCAAAAATTTTGGGCCCACAAAACACTCATCATACACCTTGACATCCAACTGGCACCATCTTATGGTATATGAGACAAGCCTGGCCCCAAAAGGACACATGGTAACAAGGCGCTTGCCCGCATTCCTTAAAATCCTTGCATCTTCATAATATGGGGAAGTGCCAGCCCTTGATTTCATTTGAATCTACGGTGATCAAAAATCTTACGTGACCATATACCTATCCAGCCAGTTGGACCAATGAGATGTTATCTTTGTACTCTGACTCACCTGACAATGACCACAAAAGATGAGCTATTATTACCTTCTGACAGAGGCGATCCCATGATGTCACACTATACCACACATCGCAAGGGTGCATACCCACATCATTTAATCTCCACATATCTTTATATTGTGGGAATGCGCCAGCCATTGATTCTTGAAGATTTGACGGTGGAAGGTACAACTGGGAACATGTGACATCGTGGGATAGGTGTCACTGAGGTGCTTGCCCGCACTGTCAAGAAGTCTGACAAAAAAAAAAACTGGAAAGCAGATGCAAATCAAACTACCAACTCACCCTGCCACCTTATCTACCCTATTTGCGATGGCTCAAAGAAGATGGACCCACCTGACACATGGCCAAAAAGCACTTTCTCGTAATGTTAGGAAATTTGACAGAACTCAAAATGCAAGAAAGCAAGCACTAATAGAATTGCCATCTCAGTCAGTAGCTCTCCCTTCTATGGCCGACAAGAACAAGGACCCACTGATCCACATGTCGCAAAGGGGCTTTCTCACATTACGTAAAGGTAATGCATTTTCAAAATGTAGGGAAGCACCCATCGTAGATCTGTGCAAGATCTGACAACACAGAAAGTTGCGAGGAAGCAAAATAAATTAGGAAATAAAGAAATACCGTAAGGTTTTATCATTTTTTTAAAAATATTTCTTAGGCATTAAAAATAATACTTGAATATGGAAGATGAGCATTGGATGGGCTCAAATGTCTAAATTCAAATTTTGACGGGGCAAAATAGGTAACATTTCTAGTGACTCGGAGGGGATGCAAGCCAGCTATGCGTATGACCAATGACCCTATGCATCCATTGGGCTATAGAGTCAAGATAATGTGGATCAGTGTATCATGAAACCCTAACCCTACCTCTGTAGGAGAAAAATATTGGGAAACTCTGTCTCTGCAACTCTACAACCTCAGCAAAACACATGTGCTCGTGCACTTCTTGGAAAGCAGGAAACCAATAGAAAACTACTCTAATATGTATAGGAAACTTCAAGCTCTATCAAAAACATGGTTTGAGATAGATCCCATTGACTAGGATAGGCAAAATTTCACCACCAAGCCTGCTTAATTGAAAAGCATTGGCCTTCTTGCAACTGACAATCAAATAGGGACCAATCCACAGTGCATTAGATTTTGAGTGCCTCCCTAGTTTTTCCCTATCTGCATCCCATTTCAAAACCAAATCACCCTCCCTAAAGGTTCTGACCCTAACCTTCCTGTCAAACCTCCTTTTCACCTGCTGCTGATGTGTTTCTAGGGTCTACATGGCCTGACCTCTCTTCTCTTCCAACTCCATTAGTTTTGTCATTCTCACTATCATGGCATAATTTTCAATTAGCTCCAGTTGATGAGCTAGTTCTAGGGATGGGAAATTTAATGAAATTGGAAGCCTTGCTTCTCTGCCATATACCAACATAAATGGTGAATTCTCTATTGACCTCTTAGGTCTTATTCTGTCAGCCCATAGTGCAGTCCTTAACTTTTGATGCCAACACCTCTAGTTATCCTCTATAGTTCTTTTCATAATCCTAATTAGATTTTTGTTGGATGACTCAGCTAAACCATTGCCTTAAGGATAGTAGTTTGAGGATGTGCTCAAGTAGATATTATGATCAATTTCTCATGCACAAATTTGAGCTCCCACAAAAGATTTTGCATTGTCTGAAATAATGGTTGAAGAGGCACCAAACCTAGTCACAATTCCATCAAGGAACTCAACAACTGAAGATTTTGTTGTGTCCTTTAATGTAACTACCTTTTTCCATCTGGTAAAGTAATCTGTAGCAGCTAAAATCCATTTGTGACCAGAACTAGAAGGAGGATTGATAGGGCCTATGAAATCCAATCCCCATTGAGCAAAAGGTTGGTCCACCTAAATGGGATGAAGAGGAAGAATTGCAAGCTTTTTCTTACTAGAAAAGAAAGCACATTTTTCACATTTCCTCACATACCTATGACAATCATGGAATAGGGACAGCCAGTAGTAACCAGTCCTCATGACCTTCATTGCAGTTGTCCTTGCTAAGAACCGACCACCATCAGGACCATCATGAAGCTCTTTGATCATTCTTTCAACTTGGTCTATGTTAATGCATCTTAATAAGGCTCCATTAAAATCTCTCCTAAAAAGGATACCGTCAACTATGACATAAGGGATTGATTGTAATCTATATTGTCTCCTTTTAGTTCTATCTAACCCTTGAGGATATCCGTCACCTAATAAGAAATTCTTCATACCATCCATCCAATTCCTTGGGTCATCATTTCTTTCTTCTTGTTGCTTTGTTAGTATCATAGCAACTTCCTCATCTAATTCCTAAGATGATATCATATTTTTACACAACCCCTTCCCTCTTACCAGCCTAGTGATCTGGATGTCAACATCATATTCCATTACTTTAGTAATCCAACCAGCTCTCTTCTCACTAATATCTTTACTCATAAGGAAATCCTTCACATTGGCATGGGGTACTAGCAAATGAATTTTACTATGAGACAGGAGGTGTCTAAATTTCTTTAAAGCTTTGATGACTACAAGGGCTTGCTTCTCTACATAGTTTTATTTTTCTTCATACTCTTTAAGCCCTTCACTAAAGAAGGCTATGTATTTTTCTTCATCTTTATCATTTGTTTGAGTCAAGACAGTAGAAATACTTGACTCACCACCTAGGGTATAAAGGATGAAATCCTTTTCAAAATTTGGATTAATGCGAGTAGGGGCTGAGGCTATGGCTACCTTAATCTCTTCAAAACTTTCCTTCCCTTCCTTGGTTCATGCAAAAATCATACTTTTCTTAAGCATAGCCATAAGGGGTTTTGCCATGGTAGCAAGATTAGGGATAAATCTTCTCACAAAATTTATCCTACCAAGGAAACATTGCAACCCTTTCTTATGTTTAGGAAGAGGGAGAGCACATATTCCTTTTGTTCTTTTTGAATCAATGGTTAAATAATCATTAGATACAATGTGTCCTAATAATTTTCCTTGATTGATAGCAAAGACACATTTTCTTGCATTAAGGGATACCCCAAACTCTCTACACCTTGAGAACACCTGTCTTAAATGATCAACATGATCTTCTACACTCTTTGAATACACTATGATATCATCAAGGTAAACTAATATGAACTTTCCAATCACATTTTTGAAGGCCATCTCCATTGCCCTCTAAAATGTAGCACCTGCATTGGTTAGCTCAAATGGCATCTTACAATAAGCATAGGTACCCCATTTGGTAGTGAATGCAGTCTTGTACCTATCAGACTCTTTGACTAGCACCTGATTATAGTGAGAAAATCCATCAAAAAATGAAAACCTCTTTGAACCATTGACCTTGGACAAAATCTACTCCATGGAAGGGAGAGGATGATGATCTTTAAGGGAAGCTTGGTTAAGGTCCCTAAAGTCCACACACAATCTAATTTCTCGATTCTTCTTCCTAACAGGGACAAGGTTTGCTACCCATGATGAGTGCTTGATGGGAAAAATTATATTAGCCTCAATCAATTTGGATAGCTCTTTTCTCATTAAGGGTTCAATTTTGGGATTCACTAGCCTTTTTTTTTTTTCTTAGTGGTTTGACACTATCAATTAAATCTATGGTATGCTGAAACAACCTTGGGTCAAAACTTTTAAGATCATCATATGTCTAGGCAAATATGTTATTAAATTCTTGACATAGATGAATAAAACTTTCTTGCTCAATCTCAAAACATACATTCCCCATGTTTAAGGATTTTCCATCAGCAACCATGACTAGGGTGTGACCATACTCTGCCTCTTGCTCGGTCATCAGGATTAAAAACACTCTCTAGGGTAATGAGACCCTTAAGCAATTTTTTGGAACTGAGGTTAATGATTTGATCACCATACTAGTCCTGCAGTCTCGACTAGTTTCTATCTGAAAATTCTACTTCATTCTACAAGAAGATTACAATTTGTTCATAAGATTCAAACACTTGCCAATGGATGTTGTTGTTAGGGATGGTAGGCCTTTCTACCATCCTAATTTGTTGCTTCTTCCTCTCCTCAAGATTTCCTAGCACATCATGAGATGCACCTATTGCTGCAAGCCTATCAGTGTGTCTATTTTCTTTTCTAGGGATGCTTTGAATATTAAATGCATTGAAACCCTCAAGTAGATCCCATACCCTATGTTTATAAGACTTGAGCAAACCGTTCTTGGTGATATTTTGATTTCTCACTTGATTAACCACCAACTCACTATCTCCATATACACTTAAGGCTTGAATTCCTCTTTTCTGAGCAAGTAGGAGACCTTGAATCAAGGATTCATACTCAGCCACATTATTAGTGCAACTAAATTGGAGCCTAAAGGAGAAGTAGTACCTTACTTGTGTAGGAGAAACCAACATCACACCAGCCCCTGATCCATTTTTATTCCTTTATCCATCAAAGTACATACTCCATATCCCACTCACATCTTCTTTAGTCTCCACAAGATTGGGAACTAGAGCATCTTTCTATAATATAAAATATGTACTGAGGCCTGTCTCAAGGGTTTTTGACATAGGATCAAATTGATGTGCATCAGCCCATTCATCTAAGAGAAAATTAGGTATCTCAGCTAGGGAAGTAGTAGGCTCATTCATTATGTCATTTTCATCCATTTCTAGGATAGTGCAATTCATGTTGATGAGATTAGGGGTGTAGGGTTCAGTATGATGGAGGACTTGAGGCTCTACATGTAACCAGCTATTTGGGCAGTGAAGTCTCTTGACAGATAGATGGAAAAATATGGCTTGACTTTAGCGACGGATATATCTTGAGTTATAGTACAACTAGGGCATGCATGTAGGGCCATTTCCACATTCCTAAGGATCCCTATAGTCTTGACAGTCCTACCATCCAACTATAACACATCCTTAACAATGGACTCATATTTCATTCCCAAAGTATCAACAACACACCTAGGCATCACTAAACTACTAGCCCTTGAATCAATCATCCAATTGTGGACTAGTTTATTCCCTATAATTAAAGAAACATAAAATGGAGGGGGTCTAACCTTTTTATTTGTTTCTTCCTCCCTTGATGGTTGTACTAGCCTTGTGGCACTTTCCATGCTGGGTGGCTGATCCTTTGGTTCAATACTTTCCAATTTTTGATGCAGCAACCTCTTTTGCATGGGTATAGTAGCAATAGCATCCCACATGGAAATATTCACATTTGTCTTCTTCATTTGTTCTACCACACTAAATGGTGCAGTAGGTACTTTGGTAGAAACCTTGGGGGATGCATTTGTAGGAGGTTGAGATGGAACAAACTGAGGATCACTTACATCTTTTCTACCATTACTTTGCCTTTGCTACTAAAGGGTATTTGATTGATCATTTACTAGTTGCTCATGAGGTATTGCATTTTCAGTTGAGGCATGATTGGGAGGGGAAGGGGTATCATCTTCAATAGCTCTTCTTTTTCTCCTAGTGTTGTGAGCAATGGAATCCTAGTTTACATTACAATGTTCCTCCACCTGATGATTCATAAAGGAGCAATCACCTTGTCCTTGCATATATGAGGTCTCTTTAAATTGGTCCTCCTTATATGATTGTCCTATTGTAGGCTCTTGGATGGTCAAAGCCAAGTAAGATTCAACCTTCTAACACATGCAACAAGCATAGGAGTAGTTACATGAGGGACAAAAATCCTGATCTTGGGCCATGTTGTTTTGAGGGACTATGGCCCTGCTTTGGTTTACATTTGAGGTTGAAGCTTGGCTATTCTGCCTATTAAGATCAAAAGAATTGTTCCCATAATTATGATTTGGAGGCGAACCACTATTTAGATTTTTATGTTGTAATTGATGAGCCTTACTACCTTGAGCTTGTTGTCTCTCTAAAGTCACCACCTTGTTGCTCACTTGTTGTATCACAGAGAAGCTATCTGCTAGCTTCTTCTCTCGGCCTTGCAATCTTTTATCTATGTTCAGCATCATAGATTGCATCATCTCCTTGATCTCATCTATCCCATTTGAAGATGTGGAAGCTTGATGAACTAGAGCAAGGGATTGTGATGTGGAAGTTGTAGGAAGAGGAGCCATTGCTAGTTGGTGATTTGGAACATTAGGGAAGAAAGGCATGGGAGGCCTTGGAGCTAGCTTACCTCCTTGTGTTAGGATATTTTTTGACTTTATTGCTATGTCATAAGCATTAGGTAGAGTATCTCCTCCCATAGTTTGGATTGTAGTGGCAATGTCACTATTAAAAGCTCTACGGTAATGCAAGAAGGCATTACCAGGGGTAGGTTTTACTGAAGTAGGTATTCTATCCCATGTCTTTTGAAATCTATAGTTGAAATTAGTCATACATTCATGGGGGGCTCTTTTTATAGTAGTCAACTATTCTAAAAGTGGCAAATGGTCACTTTTGTCCTCAAAGTGTTTGCATAGTCCTACTCCTAATCCATCCCAATCTTTTATAGAACCATGAGCAACACCTCTATACCATTGTAGTGCTTTTCCTCTCAAAGATGAGGCTAGAATCCTAACTGCAACATCATCCTCTATAATACCATGGATATTACAAAAATTTGCAACTTCTTGAATGTGTTCTGAGGGAGAGATAAAAGTTTCACCAGTAAACTCTGGTATACTTTTGAGTACAGCTATTGGTATGTCATGTATTTGGGCCAATAAAAGAGGACTTCCATCATTAAAGGTGGCAAAAGTATGGGCTCTAGGATATGCCATATAGACCAGTGATCTATTGATATGTGTTGATGGCAATCTAGGATGAGATCTAATAGTAGGAGGAGTAGAGATAGATCTTGTAGGTGTATTTGATGTTGTTGCACTCCTAACTGGTGATAGAGATACTCTAGTCTTCTTTCTTCTAGGATTTGAAAATGAAAGCTCTTGGTACTAAAATTTACCTCTAGAAGATGCCCTTGTTTCAGCTTTGGGCATGAGCTACTATAACTTTGGTCTGGAACCAGATGTTTTTAAAGCTCAGAGTCACCAAGTACTTGAAGAATGAGCCTCTTGAAGGCTTGAATACTGAAGCTAGTACTATCTCCTTGATTATAATCTTGAAATCTTCCTTTTGACACTAGTAGACTTGAAATTTTCTAAATATTGTCCCACCAGGCGTGCCAAAAACTGTTGTCATAAAAGTTTACACCCTCATCCAAAGCTTTAACCTAAGGAAAACCTTGTGAAACATGGAAACAACCTCCAAGCTATGGGACTTGAACTGTGAGGTTGAGTCTCCGGAGAAGGCCAGCTTCCTTTACTATCAGGGTGCACCTAACTACTCTTGGGGAGGAAAAGGGAGAAGGAATGCATGAAAGAAAATCTACCTACTCTAACCTAAGGAGGTGATGCACCAAAATAGAGTTTTCAGACCAATCTCTACCCATACATGCACTATTGAACCATCATGACACTAAAAGATATACACATCTAGACTTGCTCTAATCTAACAGTCACATATAGATCAGAAAACCAAAATGAATGACATAAGGAAAGAGAGGATTCACTTATATACCATTCATAGGCCAAAAGACATACAATCATGCAAGATTGTAGATATCCACAATACACCAATGAGTGGCAAATAGTTCTTGCACCTTACATTAATGGCTAAAGGAGATAAGGCAGAATGTCATACAGTTCAAAGGCAAAGGAAATTTACACTAAAGTTGCAGAGCAATATCAGCAAAGTCAAAGAAGAGTCAACCGGTACAAAATCTACAAAAATTGCCTTTATAGTTCAAGCATAATTGAGATATTTTCTCACTGAAGTTACTCCACAACCATTTCCATTAAGTCTTACAGAGAATAATTATGCAGGTTTAGGGAAAATCCAACCTTGGCGTAGACCTAAGTATAATGAAATCTAAAATTCTGTTGAAAGAGAGCCCAGAGAAGATAGAAATGGTGCCATTAAACTATTCTGACCAAGTAGATGGATAGGATCAGAGGTGGTGGAGCATTCTCCTTCATTCACTATGTTCAGCATTCACCCAAGAGTGGTTGGCATTGATCACAAGGATCAGATTGCACGAGAAAATTTGACTCCCTTCATTTTTTGGCTCATGAATCAGCAGGGTTAGCAAGTCAACTAAACCCTGCAACCTTAATAGACCACATGGACCAATAATTTTATTTTGTTTTTCCACTCCACAGAGTCTCCACATGATTCACCATATCTTTCAAGCTAACTATGATGTACACTTGATTTGTGTCACACTCTAAACCATTCTATCCAAACGATTCCATGAGTTGGGAATGTTCGAATGCCGGCTTAGAGCTCCCTATCCATGGAGTGCAAGAGAGTGTATTTCAAGTTGAAGGGCTCTCAGCTGAGCCTTAAGAATACTCTTCTTGCTAGTAAACCATGCAATTGGAGGTTCCAAAGACAAGATGCAAGAATGAAAATGTCCCAAGGAGTTCCTCAAGAATGCAATGCAAATGAAGATTAAGCTAGAATGAGATGCAAAGTGGAGCTATGCTAAAACATGTATGAGAGTGTTACAATACCATTATTAAGCTATGTGAGATTAAGCTACATGTAAAAATGAAAGCTAAGCTAAGCTAGAATGCCATGATGCCATAGATGAGAGAATGTAGACAAGAAATAGAAGTTCTCCACAAAGCTCCAAAGAAACCTGTTAGAAAACCTGCAGCATAACAATATTCAAAATGAGGATGGATTGAGGGGGAAAGCTCTCTCCCTTTTAAAGATGTACAGATGGTGGAGATCAAGATGAAGATGGTGGATGATCAACGGTGGAATTTGAAAAGAGGAGTGATCCATGTGCACACACAAGTCAACCAATAGAATATAAGTTGACTTGTCATATAAGACAAAAGTCACAAAGCCTTTTCTTTTAATTGCAAAATAGAAAAAGGACTTTATGTGTGCACTTTAAGTGGGTTAGAAGAATGGGGTCTATTATTTAATTAAAAGGGGACATGTTCTTTTAATCAAATAATGAACCTAGGATAGCATAGTCAAACTATAGGTTATAATCAAATAAATTGATTATTAGCAATTTGGTCTAGGTAAATGATTAAATTAATTTAGCTAAAATGCTGAGAAGGGGGCTAATAGTCTAGATGACCATTTTTAGGTGATTACATTTGCCCCTCTTTGACTAATGCGTGATCGATCTGGGAACACATTATGTCAAAGAAAATCGAAGCCAAGTAGGCGATGATAGATATAGATATCTGATTCCAAAGAGTGAAATGCAGAAATAGATAGCAAGTCCTGAATGCACAGCCTGATAGTAGTAGTACTGAACATTAGGAAGATGATGTTAAGATCCGAAAAGAATTCTAACATCTAGCAAAGTGAATAGATCGAGAGCAAGTGATAAGGTCAAACAAATGCTCCTAAGAAATAGATAGTTGTAACAATCAGCAATAGAGTATTTCTGCCCCCTCAGGATCGAAATTGAAATGAGGTAAGGGGATGCAAAAACTGGCTAGACATGAGAAAATTAGAATATAGAAATGTCCAAGATATGATAGATAAATGATTAGAACCCAAGAATGACTATAAGAAATTGATGAAATGCCCCAGTTTGACTAGAGTTGACTTTGAAGGATATAGCATAAAAATTAGGTCAAATCTAGTAGAGAGATGATTTAGATGTGAAAAGGTGAATAGAAGGAGATACGAAGCATAGAAATGAAAATGCCCCAGCGATGATTCAAAGATTAGACCTCAAACAGTCAACTAACTGCTCAGAAGAAGGTAGAATTTTAAAAGACAATTTTGACCATCAAGATGAACTCGAATTTGGATTTCGATCCCGAAAATGAATCTAGGACGTTGAAATTATTTAAGAGGTCAAAACTTTATATAATGTGATGATAAGATAGAAAAGAGATGAAGTGAAAGATTAAGAAGGTGAAAAGACATGAACAAGAAGAAAATAAAGAAATATATGAAAGGAGTTAGCTGATATGTCCACAAAAAGATGAAGAGAGAGCTCTCCCCATATGCAAGAATGCAAGACTAAGCTAGAAAATGAACCTAAAATGCAAGCTAATATGCAAAGTGGTTTACCAACAAGAAGTGCATAACATTTAGACTCTTAATTTCATCATTGAGCATTTATTAGGGACATCATGAGATCATACAACCATCACTAGTATAACTATAAGGATATGAATATGATCGATATTAGATAGGTATGTGGAAATCCAATCTAAGCATCAGAGACATGTAAGTCAAGATAACTATACGATTAGATTCCCTAAGTTTAATTTAGCAAGATTACACCTGTATCAAGGCATAAGCGCCAGGATAAACCCTGAGTGCGATCTTGCAAAACAATCAAGGATGATACATTTATAAGTCAAAGTGTTGAATAGGACAAGCATGAATGCTTACAACACTATAGAGAAACAAAAGTATACCCACAAGAAGAAATCAAGAAAATATGTCCCATGCCCCCAGTCTTCTAGTCAATGACATCCTTGAAAGACTATTAGGGAGGGAACACCTAGCAAAGAAATCATCATAGACAGCACACAAAGTAGATAAAGATCAGCATAGCTCAGTCGTTTAGGTGTTAAAGTGTGTGTGTGTAAGTCACTTGGCCATTTCTTCTAGACTTGATTCTGATAGTGAGAAATATCACGACATCGGAGATCGTAGGTAAACTATCTGTAAAGTGTTGAAAAACACTTGATGTCAAAGTGGGGGAAGTGTTGAGAAACACTATTTTGTGAGTTGTCAAAGAAACCCTAATGCACAAGAATACCTCAATAGGCTAAGTAGCTATGCCCCCAAGATGAGGACAAGAAACAATTCCAAGCCAGGAAATGTGTAGCGAAGTGGATGATTGAGACTGATAAACATAGGTGCGAGGGTTTCAAGTAGTGCCTGTTTCCAAGTTTTCACCACTTTGACAGATTTTTTTTTTTTTTTTTTTTTTTTTTTTTTTTTTGGTGATACATCAAAGTGAGTTTTTCACTAAGATGATCATTTTTTTAGGACATTTTTTTATTTTTAAGATTTTTTCAGGCTCATAGATATATACAAGATAGCTGAGCAGCAAGCCTCTAAGTATAGAACTTCTTCAAGTGTAGGATGTTGATAGGTTCTGCAAGTTCTTCACCCTCTGAAGTAGACAACTGGTAAGCACCAGACCCAAATGATGTTGTGATAATGTAAGGACCTAACCAGTTAGGTTCAAATTTCCCTTTCTGTTCTCGATTTTGCTAATTTTTGGGATTCTCTCTAAGCACGAGTTCACCAACTTGGAACTCACGGGGGTGAACCTTTTTGTTATATTGTGTAGACATGCACTTCTAATAAGCTCTCATGTGATCAAAAGCAGCCTTGCGCCGTTCATCCAGAGTCTCTAATTCCTGTACTCTCATAGCTCTATGGTCTTCATCGGTTATTAACCCATGTAAGGAGACGCGCAAAGAAGGTATTTCGACTTCTAATGGGAGAACAGCCTCAAAGCCATAGACTAGAGAAAAGGGTGTAGCCCTTGTAGGAGTACGAATAGAGGTTATATAGGCCCAAAGTGATGGATTTATTTACAAGTGCCAATCTTTCCCAGACTTGTGAACTGTGCAGTGTAGGATTTTCAGCAGCGTTTTATTAGAGGCCTCAGCTTGGCCATTCCCTTGGGGATAGTAAATGGAAGACCAGTGTTGCTTAATTCAAAACTTTTTTGCACAGTTGTTTTAAGTCTTTATTTTTGAACTATCCTCCATTATCTGTAACAATAGAGGATGGGATACCATATTGACAAATGATGTGATTCAGTATAAACAAGGCAACATGTTTGCCTGTAGCAGCAGATAATGGTATAGCTTCAACCCATTTAGTGAAATACTCTGTTCCTGTGATGATGAATTTATGACCGCTGGATGAGCTTGGATGGATCTTTCCTACCAAGTCAAAGGCCCATTGCTGAAATGGCCAATATGTCACAGAAGGGATTAACTCTCGCCCAGGAGCATGTATCAAGTTACCATGGAGCTGACATTTTTTACAGGACTTTGCATAGCGCACAGCATCAGCTTGCATGGTGGGCCAGTAATAACCCGTCCTAAGCATTTTTTGGGCAAGTGCAAGGCCATTAGAATGCACCCCACAAATGCCATCATGGACTTCGGCAAGTGCCTTTTCGGACTCTTCTAGTTCTAAACACCTAAGCAACGTTCCATCTAGACCCCTCCTATACAAGTCACCAGAGACCAAAGTGTAGTGTGAGGCATTATGAAGGAGTTGGCATTTTTGGTTGCGCGTGAGGGTTTCGAGAATAACCTGATCACGTAGGTAGGAGAAAATAGCCGCATAGCGGGAGGAATCGTGACCCACAATAGTGTAGATCACCTGGTTATCTAAAGAATCATAGGCTGGATGACGCAATTCTTCCACCAGGAACTCAAATCGTGATTCATGTTCTTGTAATTGGAGGATAGATGCTAAGGTGGCCATAGCATCAGCAGCCTTATTTTCTGCTCTAGGAATTTGTTGGAATGTTACAAAGGTAAAATAGTTCCTTAGAGCATCTATCAACTTTTTATAAGGGATCAATTTATCATCTTTTGTTTGATATTCATTATTCACTTGGTTCACAACTAGTTGAGAATCCCCATAGATGTGTAGCTCAGTTATTCACCATTCAAGGGCCATTTTGATCCCGTTTGTTAATGCTTCATACTCTGCAATATTGTTTGTACATGGGAACAATAATTTGTAGCATTTTGGGATCGTATAACCATGAGGGGAAACAAACAACACCCCTACTCCTGCTCCATTCTGTGTATGGGATCCATCAAAAAACATTTTCCATGTTCTGTCAATAATGTTCATGATTGAGGCATCTGGAAACTCAATTTGTAGAGGTGCTACATCTTCAAGTGGGAAGTCAGCCAACTAGTTAGCTATGGCCTGTCCTTTGATTGCCTTATGTTCAACATATTGAATGTCAAATTCGGAAAGAATCATCATCCATTTAGCAAGGCAACCAATAAGTGCAGCTTTACTTAATAAATATTTCAAAGGGTCTATCTCGGCAATCAAGTGAACGGTGTGGGCCAACATATAATGCTGAAGTTTTTGGGAGGCAAAAACTACAGCAAGGCATGCCTTCTCTATACTTGTATAATTTAGTTCATAAGCCACCAAAGTTCGACTAATATAGTATATGGCTCTTTCTTTACCCGTCTCATCACTTTGGGCTAAGAGTGCTCCTAGAGAAGAATCCATAGCTGAAATGTACAGAATCAAAGGTTTTCCCAGAATGGGTGGCATCAAAACTGGCAGTTTTGCCAAGTAGCCTTTGATTTGGTCTAAGCTTTGTTGACAGTCACTGTTCCAAATATGGGTAGAATCTTTATGCAATTTTTTATTGAAAGGTTGAGCCTTATCAGCTAATTGAGAGATAAATCTTCTTATGGATTGTAGCCGTCCTTGCAGACCTCTAAGCTGGCTGATAGTCTTTGGTGGAGGCATATCCATGATAGCTTGGACCTTTTCAGGGTCAACCTCAATGCCTTTTGCTGAGATGATATAACCTAGCAATTTTCCATAAGTGACACCAAAGGCACATTTTTTTGGATTCAACCTAAGTTGGAATTGTTCCATACGATCCAATATCAAACTAAGGTCTTTGAGATGTGTGTCTTGTTTCTTTGATTTCGCCAGTGTGTCATCAACATAGTCTTCCATGTTTTTATGCATCATATCATGAAAGATGGTTGTCATTGCTCTTTGATATGTAGCACCAGCATTTTTGAGCCCAAAAGGCATGACATTCTAGAAAAAGGTACCCCATGCACATGTAAAGGCTATCTTTTCTTGGTCTGTTGGAGCTATCTTTATTTGGTTGTACCCAAAAAATCCATCCATGAGCGAGTACATCTCATAACCCACAGTCATGTCCACTATCATATCGATGTTTGGTAGTGGAAAGTCATCCTTGGGGCACGTTTTATTGAGGTCTCTAAAATTAGTATAGACTCGTATGGATTTGTCATGCTTGGAGATAGGTACAATGTTGGAAATCCACTCAGCATAATCAATGGCCCTAATGAAGTTTGCATTCAATAGTTTTTCTAACTCTGTCTTGACCAGTAGAGCCACATGTGGATGCATTTTTCTTAACTTATGTTTGATAGGCTTGACATGTGGTGAGATTGATAAGTGATGCATGATGAGATCTATATCAAGCCCTGGCATGTCAGAGTATGTCCATGAGAAGTTGACCTTCTTGTCTTGAAAGAACTGAGCAAACTGTGTCTTTTCTTTGTCTGACAAAGATTGAGCTACATGGATAATCTGAGGACATTCTTCTGTTCCCAAGTTGATAGGCTGTGTAGGTTTGACTAGAATTGAAGATCTATCCTGGAAATAGCTTGGCAGACTACCAAGTACCTCATCCGTAGGTGCCTCAGAGAGGTTTTCACCATTAGATACGTCTTTATTTTTACTTTTTTGAGGGTCAGACACCGCCGCAATGTGGTTTTCGCCGTCTGATCGCTTATTTTTTCTTTTAATTTTTTGACTAAGGTACTTGATATCTGATTTTGTCATGTTAACTGCGGGTTCGCTGGTGGAAGAAATGACAGGTTCAATTGCGTTTAGATAACAAGCGATCTCATAGTCATTTTGGAAAGACCGTATTTCAGGTTTTTGATTTTGGATAGACCAATCTATGAGCTCTGGGTAAATTAGCGAGAGTGAGGGAGAAGTTTCAATGTGATTGATATGGAAGGAGTCATCTCTGGTGACCTGTGAAGTTGAGCCTATAGAAAATGTCGCAAAAGAGTCCAGCTCAGGAATAGTCCTAGAGGAACTAGCGTGATCCATTGAGACATGTTGTGAGTCAAACTCATCTAACCTCATACTAGACCATTCGACTACATTGGGTTGGGTTGCATAGGCATGAATGACATCCACCCCTAGCTCACAAGATGCATCAGAGAGGCTTTCCCATTCATACTCATGAGAATCTGTACTTTGACCCCTATTTATGAGATGAGCAATATTCTGCCTAATTCGTCCTCTATTTATGTCCTCAGAAGTAGACCCTTCTTGTTCCTGTTGTTGGGAGGTAGAAGCTTCTTCATTATTAGAAATAACTATGTCTTCTCCCCAAAGGAGGGAAGTGAGAGGAACAAAGTCTTCGTCTTGTGTAGTAGTAGCAATTACGGGAGAGTCATCATCCTTCGATTCACTAGACATGAGTAATATTTGACTACAGTTTGGTGTATTATTGTCTAGCCCAAAGCCTAGACCAGTGGTGTCTCGAGCATCATGACCTTGAGTGTGACTTAAAGCTTCAACTAGAGCATTCTTACAACCAGTTAAGGACCCGTGGCCCTGGTAGCCCATTTTTGTCAAAAATTTATAGCCTTTTCCATATTTTTTGGGAGAAATAGGGGTAGTCATTGTAACCTCCTCGTCTTCCTCTTCTCTGTAGATCCAGTCCCTAATGGCTTGTTCTTCCTTCTCTACTTCCAGTGGTATGGAAGATTCACAAAAGTGCCAAAAAGTGTCATAGCAGAAGCAGAAGACTTCTTTGCAATAGTTGGTTTCCCATAAGACCGAGGGGAAATTGGTAAGGCAGCAATAGAGTCCAAAGTGTACTCGCCCATACCAAGGCTCATCATTTTCAGTTTTTGTTCACATTCTGTGAAAGATGGTGCTAGCTCATGAGAAGAGCGATTGTGTGGGACTAGCATTTTGGTAGCAGATAATGTGTTGATAGACATGGAGTTGTCGTTGGGGACAACCACTTCAGTACCATTAAAAGGGAACTTAATGCACTGATGGTATGTAGAGGGTACTGCTTGCATATCATGAATCCATGGTCGTCCCAACAACAAGTTGTATGCAAGTGGTATGTCTAAGACTTGGAAAATGACATTCTTCTCAACTGGACCAACTCTGATTGGAAGTACAATTAGACCTTTAGAAGGCCTTTAACCTCATCATAGGCCTTTATAGTGATCTTGCGCTTAGGATCGATGGCAAATTCAGACATGCCCAATTGTTGGATTACATTGAACGAAATGATATTTAACCTTGCACCATTGTCTATCAAGACTCGATGAACACGGGTACGAAAGATTTGAACTTCAACATGAAGAGCAAGGTTATGGGGATGACTAAGAGCTCGGTCATCTTCTTCAGAAAAGGTGAGATAGTGGGGCGAGGAGATGTGGTTCACCCTAGCTTGGAATTGTTCTGCATCAATATCTGTGGGAACATTGGTAGAACGTAAAGCTTTCTCAAGGATATCCCTGTGCAAAGGAGATAACTCTAGCAATTCAAAAATGGAGATTTGTGCTTGTGTGCATTGCAGTTGGCTAACAAGATCATAGTTGGAGATCTTGGAAGTAGTTGGTTGCTTAGATGATGAAGCATTTTTAGGATCATTAGCAACTTTTAGGACAACCTTAGATTTCCCCCTAGTGACAGCGTTAAGTGGTTCACCCTGAGAAGATGAAGACTTAGCCACTTGGAGTACCACCTTGGGTCTAGTATCAGTATGATCTTGAGGAGTGGATCGTGTCCTTAAGACCACTCTTGGTCATTCATCTTTAGCGTCATAATTTGGCCAGTTGTCATTGTTGGAGCTTGCCATACATATGTATTCAACGGGCTCAAGCATGCTTATAACATTATCAGTGTTAGCGTAAGCATAACTAATTTTGGCATCATGATTCTTTTTGGAAGCTACCCTTGAGGTCTCACCCTTTTCGTATTCAGGTAATGGTTTTTGGAAAGCCTTATGATCAGTATTCTTAACAAGGCCATTTGTAACAACTTTTCCAGCTTCGATGAGGTCTTGAATTACATCTTTGAGTTTGAAGCAATTCTCTGTGTTATGTCCTTTACTTTGGTGATAGCTACAAGTATGATCTTCTCTCCACCATGGAGGTCTAACAGGTGGATCGTAAGGATGTGAGTTGTCTGTTAAGGTAACCAATTTGTTTGCAATTAAGGTTTTTAAAACCACTTCATAAGGTTCGACCATAGGTGTGTAAACACGTCGCTTCTTCGCAAATTTAGAGCCTTTGTCAAAGGGTTGTGGTTTTGAACCTTCTTGTTGCTTTGCTGCATAGATGGCATTGGAAAGGTTAAACGCAGGCTCCTTAGTCTTAGGAGTGTCCACTACTCCGTCATTGACAACATACTTGTTTTTGTTCCAAGGTTTTCCTTTGTCTTTATTGTTCCCATTGTTAATTCTATCCTTGTTTATGGTAATATCACCTTTTTTGATAGCAACATCCTCAATGCGATATGCACTTTCTACCATGGCATTGAAGGATGTGAATAACTATTTTCTTAGATCAATGTATAATTCGGGTACAAGTGTGTTGACAAAGATGTCAATTTTTTTAGCCTCAGGCACTTGCCAAGGATATCGAGAGTATAAAGATCTCCATCGTTGAAGGTATATTGCAAAAGACTCTCCTGGTCTTTGTTTGATGTTGCATAAGTCTAGCACTATCACAGGATGTTGACTGTTGTACGAATATTGCTGGATGAAACGTTGCACAAGTTTGTCAAATTTTTTAAGAGGAGGACTCAATTTTGTGAACCACTCCATAGCTTGTCCTCTTAGACTTCTAGGGAACAAACGCATAAGAAAGGTGTCTTCATGCATAAAGTCCATGCTAATAGCATAGAAATATCTCACATGGTCGTGAGGGTCACCATTTCCATCGTATTTGTCATACTTAGGAACCTCTATATCCTTAGGAAATGGTAGCATGTATAGACCCCTATCAAATGGAAGAGCACAAATTGATTCAACAAATGATGTCTTAGGTGGCTCTTTTGAAGTTTGCAGTTGTGTAAATTGTTTTCTTAGTTCTTGTATTTCTTCCCTTAAGATTTCAGCCTCAGTGGGCTCTCGTTTTGGGATAATATGTTCAACATTAAAACCTTGAGGGAGTTTCCATCCCCTAGCTGCCATGTATCGGAAGTATTGGTCTCCATTTTCCTCTAAAGCTCTGAGCATTAGTTTTTGGGCGAAGCCATCTTGTTGAAATTTGATCACATCTTCGCTAGTTACTTCTTCATCACTATCATGATGAGATGGTTTAGGTGAAGGACATGCGCCAGCGGAAGCTCTAGGAGTCCTTGGAGGTGTGTGATTACCATCATTATTTTCAAAGGGATTTCGAGGACAAGTTCCTTTATATCCTTCGTAGCGTGCCTGATTGTCAGTTTTAGCTTGTTGATTTTCTCTCTCCGTAGCGTATATAGCCTCCAAAGTCTTTTGGGTTTCATGCGCTTGTTCTTGTAAGCGACGTTTAATTTCATCGGGATGCACCATAGTGACTATACCACTCGTACCCTCGGGTGTCTCAAAGGGTGTACCAAATGGATTTTCGAAACTATAAAGTGGGTTGTGCCGAATGTTAGCTGTTTGTGTTTGATCAAATTTGAGGTTCTTATCACAAAGTTGTTTGCGAGGACATTTGGGTGGTGTTTCCAATTGTTTGAAAATGAAAGGCATGTGGCTATTTTTACCACCTTGATATCTAGTTGTGACCGGCATGTAAAGAGTTGTCTTTGTTTAGTAGGACAAGAAAAGCGAGCCAAATTTGAAGCTTTTACGATCAGGACTAGTCACTTGTCAAAACGTGATTAGATGGCTTGTCAAACAGTGCTCAAGATCTTACAGCACGGGTGACTCGAGCCGAGCGGACGAGCGAGAAGCTCAATAGTGGATAGCTAGAAAGATAATAGCTGAATTTTGACAAGTGATTTATCAAGACGTTTCAAGACTTACATTCGACGGACTAAACCCATCTTTTCAACTTAGGATGAATTCTTCACACACTGATACGTGACCAGGATCAAGGGTGACTAGCGTGACGCTCCTTAGACCAAACAAATCTGACGGCAAACTTTGTTTTTGACCCAAAATGACTCTGGGCGATACTTTTTCAAAAGGAGGGCAACATAAGTTTAGCAAATAATGTTGTGCGACAGAATTTCAGGAACAGTGCGATACTTTTTGTCCAGGCAACAGATATTTATACCAAGTGCAACATAATATTAGACACAGTGTGACATAATTTAATACTAACGTGCGACATAATTTTTGAAAAAAATGTCGTGCGATATTTCTCGTCAAAGCGTGCGTCAGACTGCCAGTTTTGTGTAAAAAAAGTCAATTTTTTGGTTTGGAGTTCGTTTCAATTTGTCAATCAGGCAGTTGTTTCAATCAGACAGCGTTTCGTCTCAGCTTGTATCAGTAATCAGCAAAGTTTGCTAACAGTAAGTGTTGTAACATGTCTTCAAAACAATTGATCAAGGGTAAAAACAACCTTGTCAATACGCACTTGGGATATCAGAACAACCTTTCTAACAACTCTTTATCGAAATGTTTATGTTGCAAGAACGTTAACACTGGTCAAAACATCGAAAACAATAGCCAAGCAATCTACCTTAGAGTCACGGTTCATTACTCAACAACTTAGCCCACGCTTGATGCTCCTTCGCCTCACACCAAGTGGTTGCCCACAAGAGATATTGGCTTTGTCATGGAAGTTCCATAAGCACAACCAAGGGAACACATATGGTGAGTGTAAATCTTGGGGTGATCCGGGTAGTCCACTAGGATCGATCCTTGCACTAAGAAGTTGAGCGGCTAAAAAAGGTAGTTACTAACTTAGAGTTTTTAGATCGGGCTTCCGTTCATAGTGTTCCTCTTGCTCCCAATTATGGGACACCTCACCTTGCGATGAGTAACCGATCTCGCGATCACAAGAGTACCTTAAGCATTCTTGCCTAGTGATCTCCCTAT
This sequence comes from Cupressus sempervirens, assembly GCA_028749045.1. NCBI lineage: Eukaryota > Viridiplantae > Streptophyta > Pinopsida > Cupressales > Cupressaceae > Cupressus > Cupressus sempervirens. The sequence goes on from CM053788.1 coordinate 313,223,038, forward strand.
GGTCAAAATCCCATAAGCGATCACACTAGGCGAAGACAAACACTACGTCTACCAAATATTTTTGTCCTTGGTAGCCTTGAGTTTATAGTGGGTTGGAAGAGCCAGGTAATCGGCTTGTCCCCACTTGGGTCGTCCCTCTCAGGTTGTCTGAGAGCAGGCCCTCTAAAGGATCTTAACTATACAAAGTGGATCAACTTTCGGAAGTCAAGATTTCTAATTCACCACAAGGGTGAAGAGCATACTCTCCTATTCCAATTGTTTTCTCCCAAACATGCCAAGAAGATTTAGTTACCCCTTGCTTTTGAAACCAAATGGCAAGTCAATATTTTTGATTCACCACAAGGGTGAAGAGCATACTCTCCTATTACCAAAAGACTCCAATCACAAGTTTTATGTGCCTATAAAAGATAAACAATTTATTTAATGCTGCACATGGAAAAAAAATAAAAAAAATAAAGCAAGTTTGGGTTTTTATGCTTTGGGTAGCCCTGCAAACAATGTTAGTAGCCCTTGCGCATTTGAAGCTTTGACATGCGTTCTTTTTGTATGCAAGGTTTCGATATTTTCTTCACAAAAAAAAGCAACCTGCAATCACAACTCGTTAGCCCATAAGTTAGCACAAAATAATCATAAAAATCTGCAATAAAAAGTGGTGAGTTGCCTCAAAAATCCAATTTATCTTCCAACCAAGTGCATGCAAAGAAAGTGCAAGTTAATCACAAATGCTCTCATTTTTACTCTTTGATTTTGACCTAGTCAACAAGATTGGACTTGTTTACTATGATTTTGTATCCAAAAATAAAAATGAAAAGAAGAGACCCCTATTAAAAATCAGAGAGATTTCCAAAAATGTAAGAAATTTTAAAAAATCTCTTCATTTGCGCTCTAGAGATCAATTTTGTCAAAACAGACAAAATTTATCAAATCGAGTTTTTGATCTTTACTACGACTTCAAAATTCAAAACACAAAAAAAGAACCCCCATTATAATTGAAAACAAATTTTGAAAATGTAAGTTTTTTAAAAAAATTCGCTGATTTGCGATCAGAAACGGCTTTTTATGAAAAAAAAAGAAAAACTCATAACTCCCGAAAATCAAGTCAAAATGCTCTGCAAATCAGACTGGGATATTTTGAGCATATATCCAACCTAGAAAAAAAAATTTAGAACCAAACTCCAAGCGATTTAAAAGATATGATCAAATCTTTAAACCAACTAAGTTTTTGACCTTCAAACCAATTTACTTATGGGTTGGCCTTAAAATCAAAGTGATAATTCTACAAAAGCATTTGATTAGATCCAATATGCTGCTATAAAAAACTAGAGATGAAAAATAAAAGCAAATGGAGCTAGAAACTTGATTCAAGCCCCACGGTGGGCGCCAAAAATGTACACTTGATTTGTGTCACACTCTAAACCATTCTATCCAAATGATTCCATGAGTTGGGAATGTTCGAATGCCAGCTTAGAGATACCTATCCATGGAGTGTAAGAGAGTGTATTTCAAGTTGAAGGGCTCTCAGCTGAGCCTTAAGAATACTCTTCTTGCTAGTAAACCATGCAATGGGAGGTTCCAAAGACAAGATGCAAGAATGCAAATGTCCCAAGGAGTTCCTCAAGAATGCAATGCAAATGAAGATTAAGCTAGAATGAGATGCAAAGTGGAGCTATGCTAAAACATGTATGAGAGTGTTACAATACCATTATTAAGCTATGTGAGATTAAGCTACATGTAAAAATGAAAGCTAAGCTAAGCTAGAATGCCATGATGCCATAGATGAGAGAATGTAGACAAGAAATAGAAGTTCTCCACAAAGCTCCAAAGAAACCTATTAGAAAACTTGCAGCATAATAATATTCAAAATGAGGATGGATTGAGGGGAAAAGCTCTCTCCCTTTTAAAGATGTATGGACGGTGGAGATCAAGATGAAGATGGTGGATGATCAACGGTGGAATTTGAAAAGAGGAGTGATCCATGTGCACACACAAGTCAACCAATAGAATATAAGTTGACTTGTCATATAAGACAAAAGTCACAAAGCCTTTTCTTTTAATTGCAAAATAGAAAAAGGACTTTATGTGTGCACTTTAAGTGGGTTAGAAGAATGGGGTCTTTTATTTAATTAAAAGGGGACATGTTCTTTTAATAAAATAATGAACTTAGGATAGCATAGTCAAACTATAGGTTATAATCAAATAAATTGATTATTAGCAATTTGGTCTAGGTAAATGATTAAATTAATTTAGCTAAAATGCTGAGAAGGGGGCTAATAGTCTAGATGATCATTTTTAGGTGATTACATATGCCACCTCCTCAAAACCCTGACCACGATGTAACTACCAACCATCATCCCTAACTATTAATGCCTTAGTCGAACCCACTAAGACACGTGTTCTTTAGGCACTTCCCCACAATGTTTAATTTCTTCATAGCTTCATCTTGCAAGAAAGCATCGATCGTTGATCTCTGCAAGATCAACGATTGCAAAAGATTTTTATAATATTGCGCTTGCCCCTTCAAAAATTCTTATCCCACAAAACACTCAGCATACACCTCGACATCCAACTGGCACCATCCTGTAGAATATGAGACAATCCTAGCCCCACAAGGACATGCGGCAACAAGGTGCTTGCCCGCATTCCTTAAAACCTTGCATCTTTACAATGTGGGGAAGCGCCAGCCCTTGATTTAGTTTGAATCTATGGCGATCAAAAATCTTATGTGACCGTATACCTAGTTAGCTGGTTAGACCAATGAGATGCTTTTTTGTATTCTAACTCACCTAACAACGGCCATGAAAGATGAGCTAGTATTACCTTCTGAGAGGCAAGACCATTACATCACACCATGCCATGCATCGCAAGGGTGCATACCTACATTGTCTAATCTCCACACATCTTTATATTGCAGGAATGCACCATCCATTGATTCTTGAAGATCTAACAGTGGAAGGTACAACTGGAAACATGTGATGTCGTGGGATAGGTGTCACCCGGGTGCTTTCCCATGTTGTTAGGAATTCTAACAAAAAAAATAATGCGGAAAAGTGGGCGCCAATCAAACTACCAACTCAACCTATCTGCGAAGGCTCAAAGAAGATGGACCCACATGCCACGCGGCTGAAAAGCACTTCCTCACAATGTTAGAAAATCTGACAAAACTCAGAATGCGAGAAAGTAGGCACCAATAGAATTGCTAGCTCAGCCAGTAGCTCTCCCTTCTGTGGCCCACAAGGACAATAAGGACCCACTGATCCATGTGTCACAAAGGGGCTTTCTCGCATTACGTAAAGGTGGTGCATTTTCAAAATGTGGGGAAGTGCCCATCATAGATTTGTGCAAGATCTAACAGTGCAAAAAGTTGCGAGGAAGTAGAATAAATTAGGAAATCAAGAAATACCATAAGGTTTTATCATTTTTATTTTTTATATTTCCCAAGCATTAAAAATAATACTTAAATATGGAAGATGACCATTGGATGGGCTCAAATGTCTAAATTCAAATTTTGGCAGGGCAAAATAGGTAAAATTGTCTACATGACAACTCAGTTAATGATGCAAATTATAGACACCATGTGTTGAATTAGAGTTGCTTACTCCAGTGTTGTCAACATAACAACTCATAAGAGTAAGAAATAATAAAATAATGCATTAACCTAAGTAAACTTAAGTAAAGTGTAAATAGTAAATACTTATTTACACCAACACCCCCCCTTAAGTGCAACTTAGGGGAATGCACTTAAGCTTACAAAAGCTAGGATGAAATGCATAATGGGTCCCAACTACTAGGCCATGTTAGGTACCAATGTACATAATGCAATGCAATCTCTCATAAAGTGGAGAAAGAGGGAAAACCTCATGGGAAAAACCCTCCCCCAAAAAGAGAGATGAAAAAACTAGATGCATGGATGGATGGAGTAATCAAGATCCCCCATTATGACATACATCAAGTATATAAAAAAGAGAAGTATGAGAAGAATAAAACCCCATAAGAGGAAAAAAAGTCCCCCCCATAAAAGAGAAGAAGAAGGAGATAAGGTAGTCCCCCCCTCAGTGTAGAGTGTCGATCAATGATAGTTGCTCCAATGTAGAAGCTGATCCATGACTTCTGAATTATGTTCCTCCCCTTTGGAAGAAACAATGGAAAAGGTACAGATGAGATGCTTTCCCAATGTGTAGAAAGAATCTTGATGATGAAAGGTGTCTCTAAAACCTACTCAATTGTCCCTATGTCGATACTGACATTTGCTCCTTCCAATATTGTTGAAAAGAAGTGTAGATCTAACAAGAATGTATGTAGAACATGTCCTAAAGAACAAAGAGTCTCCTCAAATGATAAAGGGAAAGCCTATACTTTTTGTTCATAAGAATCCACAATCATATCAACCTGTAAAGATCAATCATGTAGAGAATGGATAGGAGGGTCAGAGTGAGCCCTTATGACAACTGAAAATGATGTTGCTTCATCAAAGAGAAGATGTAGATCATCAAGAATGTCTCCCAAATCTGATATGTATGACTCCATGAACAAACTTGAAATATTTGTCAAGAATTCATCCATGGATGTTGGAGCTAGAAGACTAGGTGTACCCTATTGTGCTGAAGTAAATCACTGTGGCAATGTATGCATGTGGACTATACCAATGTTGTGATGTCTTCTTGTGACTATTGATAGAACCACATGTATCTAAATCTATTGAAGCACTATCACTGGTGTCACTATTAGTTTCCACAATGTATGATGTGTGAAGAGGTGTAGAGGATACGCTAGGTGAACTTTCCTCAAAATGTACATCCTTCTCCACAAAGATCTCATATGTCTAAGGATCCATAAGTCTATAAGCCTTCACACCATCTTCATATCTGATGAAAGTACAAGGCTAGAATAGGGTGATGGTGCCTTGCATCCCCTGGAAGATATGTTTGTCCACGTTGGATAACCAAAGACTTTGAAGTGTGTCACAATTGGTTTTCTACCACACCATACCTCAAAAGGAGTATTTCTATCTAAGGCAAGATGAGGAGACCTATTAGGTATGTGATTGGCACTGCTAATTTCTTTGACTTCAAGTGATGGTTCTAGAGACATGCCTTGTATCATGCAACTTATCATGGACTTAAGAGTTCTAATCCTCATAGCTGCAACATCTATCTTGTGTGGACTGAATGCTAGTGGATTATGAAGATTAGTTCCCTCAAGTTTGCAAAAGTCTTTAAGTCTTTTGTTCACATATCTGCTTTCATTGTCCATCCTTAAAACCTTGATGGCTTTCCTTGATTTCTGTTCAACATGAGTCTCGAAGGCTAGAAACTTGTCCAACACTTCATTCTTATGATGAAGAAAGTAGACCCAAGTGTACTGTGAAAAGTCATCATTAAAAGTAAGTATGTAGCGACCCTGGCTTACTGATGTCATTGCAAAAGGACCTGCTAGTACCATGTGAACCAACTAAAGAACAATTGGTGCTCTTAAAGGCTTCCCTCTATATAACTTCTCCTCTAGATACATATCCACTGAGCCTATTGAACATTTACCTATAGAAAATTTGATTGAAGGTAGAACTTTGACCATTTTTTTTGTGCAAAATTGCTGAAGACAGCAGAAGGCTAGATGACCATATCGCCTATGCCATAATTGGATTTTAGAATTGGATCTAGTCAACAAGGCTTATGAAGGAGACTTGGGCACAAAGTGGGAGAAAGAATACAACATTTTTTCATGATTAACTTTCCCCACTGCAACCAAGGAATCATCTTTTAGACTATGCACCTTTACTAAGTCAGGAAGGAACTCAACTTTATGACCATCTCCAAGGTGAGTGATTTGGTAAATTGAGAGGAGATTAGAACTCAGGTTTGGAATATAGAGAACATCTTTGAACTTTCCATTTCCACATTTCATTTTCCTTCAACTTCCATTTTTGTATCATCTCCCATAAAGATGTGTGATTGTCATGTCCCCTTTTCAAATAATTAAAAAATAATAATCTTTGCTAAGCCAGGCAGGCCCAAGAAAGTGAAGTTTCGGAAAAAGGGGGTTAATCTTTGGAAACCGTTGGACTAATAAATGAAAATTATTATTAAAATATGTTTCATTAACCTCTCTTGGATGTGAGTTACAGTTATGCCCTCTTTTAAGGGGTTTGGAGGCATTTTGGGCTGATTGGAGAACTTGATTTTTGCTCATTCTTTTTTATTCTTCAGAGGCTGCCAAACCTGTGGAGAAGGAGACCCAAGAACGGGAGTTTGCAAGTTTCCAGGGAGACCCAAGAATGGGAGTTTGCAGGTTTCCAGGAAGGCTAAGGATGGGAGTTTGAATTCATTCCATGTGCATGCTCATACAGAGTTTGCCTTTGTGCTGAACAGTGTAGATTTGTGGGTTTTTGGGTGTGTTTTTTGCATGAGTTTGGTGTTTTCAGTTGAGCATTTCATATTAGTTTTGGTTGCTGCTATATTTCAGACTTTAAGCTGTTAAAATAGAGTTGAATATATGTATTGGGACGTGATTAAACTTCTGAGATAGTTTATTAGTGTTGTGTGGTGTTTTCGGGCATTTTTGTGTTAATTTCGGGAGCCCGATGAGCATAGTTTTTGTCCTACATTTGAGAACTATTGTGTAAAGGTTATATGGATCTAGAAATGTCATTTTGTAAGCTTTTATACTGCTGAAATTTCTGTAAAAATTTTCACTTTCAGATTTATTAATAATTGGTGAAGCTGTGAAGCTTTTGGCACAATTTCTGGCATACCCGATTTGGGGTTTCTTGAGAAATTTGGAGGATCTTTGTGATATTAGTTGTTTGATCTTAAAGATCTGATTAAAGGTTGGAAATATCATGTAAAATCAAAAAAGGGACATTTCAGTGGTATCAGAGCCATGATCTTGCCAGCCTGAGGGTTTGTAGAAGTTTGCAGGTCAGTTTTGACAACTACCCAGATCTTGCATTTCAGTTTTGAGAACTACCCAATTCTTGCATGTCATAATTTATGATTGCATGTTGCTTCTAATCAGATGCATGTCAAAATTTATGGTTGCATGCTACTTCTAATCATTTTCATGTTAGTTCTTGGTGAATTTGGTGGTTGTAGAAGTTTGCATTTCAGTTTTGACAAGTACCCAGATCTTGCATGTCAGTTTTGACAACTACCCAGATCTTGCATGTCATAATTTGGTGGTTGCATGTCGCTTCTAATCAGTTGCATTTCCAAATCTATGGTTTCATGCTACTTCTAATCATTTGCATGTTAGTTCTTGGTGAATTTGGTGGTTGTAGAAGTTTGCATGTCAGTTTTGACAACTACCCAGATCTTGCATGTCAGTTTTGACAACTACCCAGATCTTGCATGTCATAATTTGGTGGTTGCATGTTGCTTCTAATTAGTTGCATGTCCAAATCTATGGTTGCATGCTACTTCTAATCATTTTCATGTTAGTTCTTGGTGTTTGAAGAAGTTATATCCTATTGGGGTTACACTCTACTTTATCCAGAATGGACAGGTATAGTACAGAGTCTCAGAGGGAACGATCTTGGACAATTGATAGCCAGAGTCAAAATAGTAGAAAGGATGGTTATTTAGACATTCGAGATAAACTTATAAAAATAAGCCATGACATGTCTAAATAGCTGGTTGAGCACCACCGTATAATGAATGACATGCTATCTGACCCAGCTAAGGTGGATAAGTTGACTGGATTTCTATTTGGCAGATTTTCTCACAGGACAGATGACACAATTCCCAAGAACTTGCATGAGGAGTTTGAGAAACTAGCTGATAGCCAGGTAGAGGTCTCAGATTCTACTCTTCCACAGGAGGTGGTGGGAAAGGATATTACACAAATTGATAGTAACGGTCAACTTGATACTCAAATTGAGACAATTGTTTACAAGTTGTCAAAGGGTGATGCCACAGGTATTCAGGATGGTATAGTTACAACAGGCAGTGACTAGAGTGTAGTGGGTTCAGATGATGATTATGAGGATGTTGTTGTGCAGGATGGTGAGATACCTGGTAGAGATGAGCAAACATTGAGCATTCATGACTTTGCTGAGAAAGAGTACCAGGCACAGTTAGATGCTTCATCACATGAGGTTGAGGCAGGTAGTACTTCACATGATTTATCCCACCAGCTGAAGGTGAGTGAAGATAGTATTTTGACTTCATTATCTCATCATGATAGGTATGTGGAGTTAGTTGGTATTGGTCATATTACTCAAGTGAGGATTTTGCTTGAGTTACCAGCTGATTCTAGTTTACAGATATGGACTCAAGATTGTTATATTGGCATTTGGGATTCAGTTGACAGGAGATCTTTAACACTTTTTGGTAGCAGTGTTTGTTTGGGTGCTATCATGGATTTGATTAGCAGATTGCATGGTGTTGTCTTTTCTTGTGCTAGCAGCTTGTCCAATGTTGGTATTAGTTTTTATACACTGATGTTGGGCTTTGTTCATATATCCAGTCGACCATACTTTCTAGAATGTGTTGATGATATTTCATATTTGGCAGTGTGTATAGATGAGTCCCAGGATCATATTGGCATTGATGACATCCAGAAGGATGCAGTGGGCAATTTTGAAGACTTAGTTTCCTTGGGTATAGAGGAGTTGGACAGCAATGCTAATGTTTTTGATACTTCGTATGTTGATATGAGTTTTAGATTTGATTCACAGGATATGGATGGTAATACTCTAGGGACTAGTAACTTTGAGGATACTCCTTTAGACAGTGCATCAGAGGAGGTTTGTAGGAGATAGTCAAGCCAGTGCCATCATGTGTCTAATCAGTTGAGAGTTAGTGACCAAGACATTGCTATCACTTGCCAGCATTTCGATGTTGCTCGTCAGTTGTTAGTAGTTTATGGATGGGGTTCTCCTACTAGTGATGAGCAGGGAGGCAGTTATCTTTCCTTAACAGAGTTCCACTCTTTATGGGAGGCTATCTAGATTCTGAGACAAGATTATATGCAGTTGGTAGCCGACAAAGATTATCTTATGAAGTGGGGCAGTACAGCATATGATGCATTGTTGGCCAAGGAAGATGAGGTGAGTGAGCTTACTGAGCAGCTTGTGGTGACTTCTGAGATTCTTGAGAGTACACAGTTGGCTTTCAAGGAGTCACAGTTTCATTTGGCTAAGGTGACCATGGAGTTAGAGTGACTACAGTCTTCACTTGATTCTATACAGTCACAAGCAGTGGTGTTTGGTGATCCGAGGATGTCCATGGCCGAGATTGTCAGAGACAGTAGAGATGGGGATGCATCCATTCTTGATACTAACATTGGAATATCAGGTTCATTCCCACTAGAGTTAGGTTCAGTTGAGTTGGGTGTTGTAGTAGATTGTTGTATGCCTGACATGGTGGTGGCCTCTAGTATTGATGGCACAGAGACTAGAGATTTATCAAAGATCATGTGTGATTTTGGTGAGTCAGAAGTTGGCATGGTTCCTACTAGTAACACTACTCCCTTGGTGATATCTTCGGAGGTAGTAGTTAGTTCCAACATGGTTAATGATCAATTGCAGTTAGTTTCATCTGGATTACAGTCTGAGCCACTGACTGAGATTGGTGCATTCTATCGGCATTACACTGTGAGGTATGCTCATCAATTTACCTTTGATGACCATGTTGATGAGATAATGATACAGAGATGTACTTTGGTTCCTAGTGCTTATCATCAGTTATGGGACAATTTGATGCCTCAAGATGAGAGTTGTGATGGGCATGACATGGTGATAGGTTCTACAGTTGACAGCTTGATAATACATGACTTAGAGCAGGAGTTTCAGAGTGATGCTTCAGCGGGTGTTGTTATTGATTCTACTCCTTTGGCTATGACATCTCCTGACTTAGCTGGTGATCAGTCACAGTGGGTTGTATCACTTGTTCATGGTGAGTTGTTGACTAAGGTTGGTTTTTTTTATCAACATTATATTGCAAGGTATGTACATTAGTTATCATTTGATCCTTGTGTTGAGGAGTTGATGGCAGGAAGATTTGGTTTGGGTTCCAATTCTTGCTATTTATCTTGTGATGGTTTTTCACCATCAGGGGTGCATGGTAGTTATGGTTATGAGATAGTGGCCAGTGATTTGCAAAGTTGTGTTGACTGCAGGAGTTGTACAGTGTGTGGATTCTCCATACTTGGTACAGTTTCATTTGAGAGCATTCACCATTGTTGCAGAGTTGGATTGTGCATTCCGTATAGGCCAGTGGGATGCGTTGATGGTATTTACTGTGTTGGTAGTTTGATTTATCCACTTTGCTTGGGTTCTGATGTTCTAAGAGTTTGTGCCTCATGGGTTTTTGATTTTGGTAGTGGTGATTTCAGAGTTTGGTTGAGCTATAATTGTCAGTTTGATTATGGATTCCTCTTGGTCATATTGCAAAGGATATTGCAGGAGCCTGTGTTAATTGGTAGTAGTATAGTTCATGACTACATTTGGGATCTAGGTGGATTGATTGGTTTATTGTTCAACCATTGCTTGAGGACAAGCAATGTTTGGGAGGGGAGGACTTGTCATGTCCCCTTTTCAAATAATTAAAAAATAATAATCTTTGCTAAGCCAGGCAGGCCCAAGAAAGTGAAGTTTCAAAAAAAGGGGGTTAATCTTTGGAAACCGTTGGACTAATAAATGAAAATTATTATTAAAATATGTTTCATTAATCTCTCTTGGAAATGAGTTATAGTTATGCCCTCTTTTAAGGGGTTTGGAGGCATTTTGGGCTGATTGGAGAACTTGATTTTTGCTCATTCTTTGTTATTCTTCAGAGGCTGCCAAACCTGTGGAGAAGGAGACCCAAGAACGGGAGTTTGCAGGTTTCTAGGGAGACCCAAGAATGGGAGTTTGCAGGTTTCCAGGAAGGCTAAGGATGGGAGTTTGAAGCCATTCCATGTGCATGCTCATACAGAGTTTGCCTTTGTGCTGAACAGTGTAGATTTGTGGGTTTTTGGGTGTGTTTTTTGCATGAGTTTGGTGTTTTCAGTTGAGCATTTCATATCAGTTTTGGTTGCTGCTGTATTTCAGACTTTAAGCTGTTAAAATAGAGCTGAATATATGTATTGGGACATGATTAAACTTTTGAGATAGTTTATTAGTGTTGTGTGGTGTTTCCAGGCATTTTTGTGTTAATTTCGGGAGCCCGATGAGCATAGTTTTTGTCCTACATTTGAGAACTGCTGTGTAAAGGTTATACAGATCTGGAAATGTCATTTTGTAGGCTGTTATGCTGCTAAATTTCTATAAAAATGTCCACTTTCAGATTTATTAATAATTGGTGAAGCTGTGAAGCTTTTGGCACAATTTCTGGCATACCCGATTTGGGGTTTCTTGAGAAATTTGGAGGATCTTTGTGATATTAGTTGTTTGATCTTAAAGATCTTATTAAAGGTTGGAAATATCATGTAAAATCAAAAAAGGGACATTTCAATGATACCTTTAATTTCTTTAATGAAGAAAAATCTCCTTTTGAAGAACCCATATGATATGAGGCACCTGAGTCAAGAATCCATTCCATTGAAGAAGTTGAATTTTTCATGAGTGCTTGTCCTTTGCCCTTTGAATTTGAAGAAGATCCTTTCTCCTTGTAAGCATTAGGTAGTGGAACATTATGTCTCTTCATGATGGTCGTTAACTCATCAATCTTCTTATGATAACACTCATGTTCTTCATAAAGGACACCCTTCACACCTTGAATGAGAATATTGTCAATCTGGGGGACTATCTAACTACAACTAGCCTTGAAAGGGATGCGGAGTAGAACACAGAGCAAGGATTCAACCAGGATGAATTTTAGAAAGAGGCCAGTGGACAGGTGAATTAGGGGAACTAGATGAACACTCCTACTAGGATTCAGAAGGGCACGGCCAGTTAGAAGGACAATGATGCTGTAGAAACACTGTAGGCCATGGACACGGATGGCCACTAGCCTGTTCACCTAGCTTTTCTTTTCTGTCTCTGGCTTTTGTACTTTGGCTTGGAGCCTTATTTTTTCTTCGGCCTTTTGTGGAAGTTTTTTGTTTGTTTAGTCTGTTTCATCTCACTCTTTTCGTGTAAAAAATTGGGTTTCAGGATCCCTGTAAAACCTGTTTTACCTAATCAAAAACACTCATGTTCTTCATGACCCAATTTCTTGCAATAAGCGCACATTTTATTGTCCTTATTATTGTCCCCCTTCTTATTTGAATTTGAGGAAGACTTGCCTTTTTGATTTGATTGTGGTGTTGCCATTTCTACATCCTTTGATTTATTCTTCCACTTCTTATTCTTGCCCTTTCCTTTATTTGAAGATTGACCAATTGAATTTTGAGAACCCTCATTATTGGCCACCAACACCTTAGACTTAGGTGAATTGAGAATCTCCATTGATTTCAACTTCGTTTCTTCTTTATCCAACAGGTCAGCATAATCATCAAAAGAGACTTTCTAATAAGCAAACCCTAATGTAGTCTTTGAGGTGTTATAAGTAGAAACAAATGCGGAGTACTCAAATGGTAGCTTGTTATGAATGAGATAGATTAATATATAATCTTTAATAGGACTCCCACAATTAGTAAGCTTTGTCCTTAGTTCATTCACCTTAATGATGAAATCCTGTATATAATCAAATGACTTAAGATCTAAGGAGACAAGCTCGTCTTCAATTTTGAAAACATCTTCCTCAGACACTTTACCATATAGGTTTTGGAGGGTATCCCAAGCTTCCTTGGATGTATGAGACTTTTGAATCTAATACATGATCTTGTCTTCAACCCCCAAAAAAATATCACCTAGGGCTTTCCTATCCATTATTTGCCAATCAATGATTTCATTGGCAGATACTTGATCATCTGTTGGTTTAGGAAGGGTACCATCTACATATTGAGAAACTCCTTTATGCATTAAATGACACCACATTTTAATGGACCGTGTAGCATGGTTATGTGGAGTTAATTTTGGAAACTTAAAATTTCCCATGATGCAGAAAATGAAAAAAAATTGCAAAAAAAGAGGAACACAACACCAAGAACACCCCCCCTTTTCACTAAATCAAGAAACCCCCAAAAAAAAGATGCTTTGGGCACTTTATATGTAGTGTGATTACAATGGCCACTTGTCAATTTTTCCCTTCATGGACTTCTAATTTTACTTTTTACAACCTTCTTATGGAGTTCAAAACTAGAATATTAAAATGTCTCTTAGATATACAAAAATTTGGAAGATATATCAAAGCATTACAATGTAGACAAGGACCTAATTCTAAAAGTGATACTGTTGTCCACACAACCCTATAATCCAATTGTAGATCTAGAAAGTAGACAAAAAATAATGCACTTTCAAAAAAATGGAATCTATTTTCATCTTTAGATGAGCCCGTACAAAGCATTTGAAGTTGCAAAATGCAAGATTGGATAGGTACAATAACCAAAACACACAATTTCTAACAAATCCATGCACCAAAACTAGAAAAGAGCTACACCACTAAAAAGTTTAGGAAATTCAACCCAATTTCAAAAAAAATTGCACCTAATGTGGACTCTAGATGAATCAGATATGACCTCCCAAAGTCGGACTACAAAATCAAAAATCAATATGGAGAGGGGTTGGATTAGCAAAAGACAGGGTTGAATTTGACAGTCATATGACCATCACAGCAGTTCTATTTTTCCCTTGGATGATGATCAAACGATTGTCAATTTTAATGTAGTGGATTGTTGATGCAAGCAAAAATCTACCCCTTGATGATGTCATGCTAATGTAATGTTGATGTTAGCATTGTACGACATTGTGCAGATCATACAAATGAGTTTGACGTGGCTTCTTGCATGGTCTACTGATAGGGTGAGGTACAACTACTTAGGTGGCTACTAGCATGTCCATTGTGCTAAGGTGGCATGTGCAATGTGGTAGATTTCTTTATCACCACAGGTTGTCCATGTGTCTACAACATGGTTTGACCATGTGGTGGATGACTTGCACAAGGTACTGACTATATAAACAATTGGCGGGTGGACATGTAATCATCGTGGGCACAGGATGCCATTGCCAGAGGCTTGACTGTGGGCTCCAAAAAATTAAATGTCAGCAAGAGGGGGTAGTGGGAATAATCCTACATGCACCCTGCAAAGGTGCTTAGTGGTGTTTTTAAACACCAAGCCAGGGGAGGTGAACAAACTACAAGGGCACCGGTAATTTGAAAAAGGCAGTCACTAGAGTGGTGCAAGGTTATCTAGCCATCAGGTAGTGTATGAACTATCGGCTTTAATTGCAAGAAAGTTCGCGCTAGAAATTTGGAAAATGCTTGCCAGTGAAATAGATTCCATCAAATTGAGTATTCCCTAAAATAAAAAAATATTTCTCCCAAATTGCAGGGCCAAGGTGTTACTGTCCACTTCTGCAAAAAAAAAATTCTATGCTAGCTCGACTGGATGAATTTTTTTTTCAAAAATAGAAATTCAAAAAAATAATTGCAAAGAATTAAATTAATTCAGATTTGAAAATAAATGCATAGACCAATTAAAATGACCATACCCAAGTTGCAAATCGATGCCTTCAAATGCTAGTTTGTAAAAAAAAATTGCCTCACGATCGACTTTAGCCCAGCATAAGCAAATTTATAGCCAATTTTCACCAAATTGATGTTTCGAACACAATGGCGAGGTCTAATTTAGCTCTAGACACTCCCAATTTCTACGCATTTTTCAGATCTAGGTTAAGGTGTTGAAGCATCAATGGTCTCAAATGGCTATGTGAAGAGAATCTCCTAGAGCTTTGATACCATGTAAGAATTTGCCTTAGGGTAGAATTCACCCAAGACTAACAAACTCAAACATAAGCACAACAGTAGACCAAAGAGAGTATGATCAAAATGACAATATATTCATTCAATATTGATTGATATGAATTGATGTGAAAGTAAACTAGGAGTGCCTGTATATAAAGGCCTCTGCAATGCTTCTAGAATGCCTATAAATCAGCATCATGATAAGTCATACAACTAGGTACATGTCCACCAAATATGGATTATCCTCCATTAAGCATAGGAGTAAGTGCGATGATGAGAGGATAAGCCTACAAAGGTGTAGCACACAAAATAATGTTGTAGACAACATGTGCTAAGATGGGAGTGCAAATAACTATGTTGTCTACATGAAAACTAAGTTAATGATGCAAACTCCAGTGTTGTAGACACCATGTGCTGAATTGGAGTTGCTTACTCCAGTGTTGTCAACATGAAAACTCATAAGAGTATGCAAACTCCTAAGTATCTCACCTAAGAAACAATAAAATTATGCATAATAATAAAATAATGCATTAATCTAAGTAAACTTAAGTATAAATAGTAAATACTTATTTACACCAACAAATACCAAGTAAACTTCTATTGCTACTTGTTGTTCTCATTTTCTCAAATCCTCTTCATCAATCAAATCTGAAATCCTCTGAAACACTACTCTGTTCATCTTCTTCTTTGGACATCAATTGTTTACTTCATACTAAATAATTCATGATATAATAGGTGCATATTCTTGCATCTTTACATGAATCTTTCTAAATCTCCCTAAATAGATATTTCTCCCCCATTTCTTAGAAGTCCTTCTCATACACACTCTCCTCTATGCCTTAGGAGATGGTTTTCATGCCTAACTCTCCCCCATTGTCATCAATGTCAAAGGTGTCAATCACACTACCAATTATCACATACTAATTTCAAATCAGCTACTCAAGACATAAACTAGCTCAAGTGTCCAAAGACATTGTTCAATACCAAATACCAAGAGTCCTCCATGACTCAGTACATATCAAATACTCCTCTATTCAAGAAGCATTAGCATTCAATCCAGTCAAATAGTAGTTCTCTATACCGCTAGACTGATGCACTCTCTACATCACTTACTCAAAAGTAGGCAAGTGCATAATCCCAAGCATACCTCTTAATTACTCAAATGTATCTTTAGGCAAAGGATTCGTAAAGATATCTACAATATGTTCCTTAGTACTTACATACTCCAAGGTGATCTCCTTTTCTGCTACTTTCTCTTTCGGCACATGATGCTTAATTGATAAATGTTTAGTCTTAGAATGCAATACAATATTCTTAGATATACTTACTGTACTTGTGTTATCACAGTAAATGATAATGGGTTCTTCAATCTTAATTCTAATATACTTCAACATTTGCTTCATCTACATAACTTGATTACATTTATTTGTTACTACAACATTCTCTTAGTTGTACTTTATGAAATACAATCTTGCTTCTTTCTTAACCAAGAAACTAATCTTCCTCCAAGAAAGAATGCTCCACCACTAGTTCTCTTTTTGTCATCCATATTGCCTACCTAATCAGCATCAATATATGCACAAATTGTGAAATCATTTGTTCTATCATACCAAATTCCATAATCAGATGTCCCATTTAGATATCTAAATATTCTCTTTACTACTATAAAATGATATTCTTTTGGATTCACTTGAAATCTAGCTACTATCCCAACTACATTTTCTATATTTGGTCTAGTATGAGTCAAATATTGTAAATCTCCAATCATTAATCTATACTTCTTTTGGTCTAATGCAAGTGTCTCATCTTTGCTAGATAAATTATGACTAGTTATCATGGGTGTACCAATAGGTTTACAAATTTTCAAACCAAACCTTTTCAACAAGTCTTTCAGGTACTTAGTTTGTGAGATGATTATACCATCATTATTCTGCACAAACTACAATCCTAGAAAAAACTTCATTTCTCCTATTTTGCTCATTTCAAATTCATTATTCATATCTTTAGCAAATTTGTCACTAGTTTCATCATTGCCTCAAAAAATATTATGATGATCAATAAACCATCTTCAATTTCTTTTGGATACAAGTTACTATCTACCGTACCTTTAGAAAATCCAAGCTTTGCCTAGTAATTGTCCAACCTTGCATACCAAGCTCTTAGTGCTTGCTTTAAACCATAAAAAGCTTTCTTCAATCTGCATACCATGTCTTTGTCCTTTGATAAAGGAAAACCTTTAGGTTGCTCAATATAGACTTCTTCTTCTAATTCTCCATTTAGAAATGCAGACTTAACATCCATCTGATAAACCCTGAATTTGTTGTTCACTACATAAGCCGGGAACATCATTACTACTTCTATCCTTGCTACATGTGCATTTGTTTCCTCATAATCAATGCCTTCTTATTATGAATAACCTTTACAAACAAGTCTAGCCTTGTTCCTCATAACTTCCCCTTGTTCATTCATTGTATTCCTAAAAACCCATTTTGTTCCTATCATATTCTTGTCCTTTGGTTTAGGAACTAATTCCCATGTGTCATTCTTTATTATATGATCTAATTCTTCCTTCATTTCTTGGATCAATGATTATCCTTGACTGCTTTATCTACACACTTTGGTTCAACTTGAGATATCAAACATATCTCCTCATTTACTTTGTTCCTTTTTATTACTCCTTTGTCTTTACTTTTTTTGGTAAATAGATTTGTCCTTTCTTGTTTCTTAGGAATATGACTCTTAGTGCCCAAATTGTGAACAATATCTGGTTACAACAGTTGAAAAGTCATTCTCTGATTATTGGCTTTTCTCTGAATTGGTAGGTACAGCTCCCTTATGGAATGATATACAATGAATTGTGTTTGATCCTAAAACTAACACAAGGTATGCTCTTAACTTGAGAGCAAAAAAGGCAAACCGAATTAAGCCTAAACAGAACTTAATCCAGGCAAGTCAAACTTTCTAGTCTATGAGCCAAATGGTAGAACTCACACATCTTATGAATTCATACACTCAGCACTTAACTAATCTACATCAACTATTAATAGAGGTATAAATGAAATTAAAAAATTTCTAATGAGTCTTTCTCTGAATATTCCATAGCACATCCTACTGGGTTTATTCACAACCTCGAAACAAAGGAATGAAACATCCTTTCCTTCCTACTATAATTTAGTTTAAGAGAAAGAATTAGCTAATTAACAACTATCAACTTACCGGAATAGAAAATAATTGACATAAAATACTCTTCGATTAACTCTGCAACATCAAGTATCCTACCCAAAAAAATTTCAACATCTCATTAATCATTCAACTTTATACATATAGAGTTTGAGAGATGACCATTACGATAGGAATTTTAATCGGTTCATCTTTTGAGGATGAAAAATGGCAAGATGCCAATTTGTCATATTACAAAATTTACAAAATTTGCAAACTTTACAATAGAAAATGAAAAAGGGAGTGTCAACTAAATCACTTGGGCTTCTTTCCCTTTTCAGTTTTCACTCTATATGCCTTAGCAACAACTATAATTGGAATCATTTCTTCGTGACTAGGCACATGTACATTAGTGAATCTTAAGAGCCACTTCGAATGCTCTTGAGCCAGCACTTTTATTGCATAAAGCTGACTTGTCAATTCTTGAGCAGCCACATGTATGCATCCACCAAGCATCTACAACTCTAATACTCTATTTTGACTACTTGAAGTCATTCCAGTTAGATTACTCAAGTATGTGGAGAAGTTTTTCTTCATTACTTCTACCCCAATAAGAGCTTTCCCTTGCCCACTAGTTTTTGGGTCAGTGTGTAATCCTTGCATGAGTTTGAATGCTCTATCTTGGGGCTTCCTCACCTTTTCCCCTATTTCTTTGAGTCCCTCTTCGGCTTCTTGAATCATCTCCAACTTAAATTGCATGCTTTGAAGCCATTCGAACAGAGGCTTGGTCCCTTTCTTCAAAATCTTTGCTTCAACCGCCTCTTTTGTCTTCATTTGGATGATCATTTTTAGGAGGGCAATGCATTCATCACATCTTGCCTTCTCTGTAGCCAAAGTGTTGTGATTAGATATGATATTATCCTTTTCAGTTTCCAATCGAAGGATAACATTTCCAATTTGATCGATCAGAGTAGTTCCATCTACATTGAGCTTTTCAATCCATTCTTTTTTGATCTAGCCAAAATGCCTATCTTTTTGAAGCTATGAGATGAAAGCTTGCACTTCTTCTACTATGGGGTTCTCAGTAGTAGGCACACTAGTAATGGTTGCCAATGGAACAACTAACTACCTGATAAACCTTTTCAATTCTTTGATCTCAGCCTTCATCTTGATCTTCGACGATTTGAGGCTCTCCAATTGTTCTTGTATCACCTCATTACTTGATCTCCATAGGCCCACCTTTGTATCATGTCTAGCTTCTCCAAGATCAATTGAATGTAGAGTGAAATCATCAAATGTCATGTCTTCAATTCTGCTTGCTTTATTTGGCTTTGCTGTTTCTAGATCTTGCCCAAGTATTGATAAAGTTTTCTGCTTCTTAGCTTTCACTATTGTAGACCCAGAGCAAACTACTTGAGACACAGTATCTTTTGTAGGGATGCTCTCCTCTTTCCTCTTTCTCTTCCTTTCTAGGGTTTCTTCCAGCCAGGACTTTGTACTAATCACTTTAGAAGCAGCCCCAAGTGATTCTATACTAAACATTTTCCTCTTCACCGGAGTCACTGCCATTGTAGTTGCAAAAAAAGGATTCTTTGGATCTTGAAAAAGAAGCCTAGATGAACTCAGGGCTTTCTTTTCCTCTTGAGTTTTCCTTGCAGCTTCATCAGATTTAGTGGACTCACTGCTACTACTCTTTTCATCCCCAATATCTACTATCTTAATGGGGGAACTAGTTGGCTTCAAAAGAGGAGCACTTGTAGATGGACCAGGGCTATGATGAGGAGATGGAGTTGGAGTAATGTGAGGAGGTGAGACTGGAGTAGTAACATGGGAAGGTGAGATTGAAGTAGTAACACCATGTTATGGCTCTTCAGTCCTCCTTTCTTCAGTGCTAGCTTGGGCTCCAATAATTGGTAGAGGACTGCCTTGGCAAGTTGGAGCAATTGAAATGTTTTTCTCTGGGGGTTGGTCACCTCCTCCTGCAGATTGAGTTGGTCCTTGAGAAGTTGTAGTTGTAACACTTGGTGTGGCACTCTAAGAAGAAGTGGGAGTAGTAGTGGCTGGAAAAGCTTGAGTAGTCTTG
The DNA here is from genome assembly GCA_028749045.1 of Cupressus sempervirens. NCBI lineage: Eukaryota > Viridiplantae > Streptophyta > Pinopsida > Cupressales > Cupressaceae > Cupressus > Cupressus sempervirens. The sequence continues at coordinate 313,243,042 of CM053788.1, forward strand.
CTCTTACTCCAACTCTTTTTTTTTGTCCACTCAACCCATTTTCCGATTCTCTTGATGATCTGGGCCTTCATAACATCAAGGTCTTCTTCCATATCAACATATGGCTCAGAACTAATTAGAGTATTTCTCAAATTGTTCAAATATGTATTACTATACATATTTTTCCATCATATTCTAGCCCTTCCACATCTAAGTTAATGCCATATGTCTTTATTTGATCCACTATCAATCTAGCAAAAGTCCGATCTCAACTTTCCAACTCATCTTTACAATCTGCCCAATAATCCTCCATAGTAGCAACATGCTTGATTACACTTCCAATTTGAAGCACATCTCTGGCATACCCATTTGGGTCAAACATAGGCCTCACCACTTCATACTCCTCTAACTTGTACTTTTTCTCAAATGTCTTCAACATGTTTTTAGCATCTGACCGAGTCTCACAACTGTAGGCCCCAACTTTCATTGGGAATTCATACCCCTTCTTCTTAAAAATTTTCACTCAACATGTTCACCTAAAGCACTTTCCTCACGATCTCAATGAGTACAATCATGTTGTTCGAGTATCTAGGCAACTTCAAAGGAAATCCATCAAACACTGCAAGACACAAATAAGAAAAAGATGAGAATTGAATGAAATAACTACCAAATTGACTGATGACTACCATTGCTTCTGGATTGAATCTCCGCTCTGGACATCCTTGGAGTTCCCTGCATATTCTCATTGTGAATGCATCATTTACTTGGATATACTTCGCATAACTATTTTGCAACTGCAGGCATGGATAAAATTCATATCTTTTTACATCATCAGGAAAATCCTCTAATCTAGGGATTCCCAGCCACAATTGTAGGAAGGCCAACATATATATCAAGAAAGAAGACATATAAAATGAATTGTAGAACTTAGCCACACTGAGAGCCCTAGATAGATGTTCACTTACCTCATACACCCAATCAATATATTGTGTATTCGAGAAAATAATTTTCACCAAAAAGAAGTATTGTTCTACAAAATTAAGGGCTTATACCTCACCTTTAAGTTGATGTAAGAGGACCAGAATGTCCACAATCTCAAGCTTGAGATCAGTGCCGAAAAGGGATTTAGGGACCTTACTCTTAGCTCCCCTTGCCTTTTGGAACCATGAGCTTGTGATCTCCTTTCACCACACCATATTCTTCAGAGAGAATTCAGACATAGCTCCTCCAATTGTTAATTCAGAGAACTCTTCTCATTCTAGAATTCATAGGCAGTTCACCACTGCTTGCCTATCAATTAAGATTAGCACTATTTGATCTGGTAGTAAGATTTTCTTTGTATCTAGATTGTAATGATTGATGCATTCAATAATCAACTCTGGAGCTTGTATAGCTACTGGAAATTCGGCTACCTCTACTAATCCACTTCCTCAAAGTTTCTCCATTGTGGGGTGAACTGGCTCTGTCCTTAGTCTCCTTTGGAAATCTCGCATATCAAAGAAGTGAAGTGAAGTGTCTATGATATTATGCCATATAGACTTGATTCCACCCAATCCATCAAAACTAGTGAATCTTGTTGCCATTTTGTCTGATATAAAAGGTCAATTGAAATCTAATAATTACAAATAGTGCAACGAGTGAACCTTGTAACTTTGAAAATTTTCAGAAGCACTATTCAGCATAACAGTTCAAAAGATAAAGTAGTGATTTGAAAATCTATTCCACTTATCTTTATATAAGAACCCTTGATCTACCCGTTGATTTTCATGATTTGCGCCACACAAGAAAATTTAAGGATAAATCCGTTGAATTAGTAAATATGAGGGTTCTAACGGATTTTTCTCTATCTTTTCTGTTAGAATTCTTTTAGAATAACTGAGGGGGGGGGTGAATCAGTTATTCAAAGTCCAATAATGTCTAATACAAATTTTTCTAGCCTTTTTACTTTCTTGTCAAATCCTTAATGGAATATAATTGAAATTATCATGCATGCAATTAAACATTAAACAATCATGACAAGTAAACATGCATCACCACATAACACAAAAGATTTTGGTGACCCAGAAACCCTCCAAGAATAAGAAGGTAAAACTGGAGTGGGGATGACACCCATAAAATTACTATGCAATAGATTTCAACCACTTCTTATGGTTTGCCCTATTAAAGGCGTGCCCTGTTAAAGGCTTTACACACTGTCAGATGTGACCTTGTTAAAGGATTTCTACACCCTATTAGGAGTGTGCCCTATTAGAGGACTTAAGAACATTCAACTTAGAATGTCACCTTGTTAAAGGATTTACATAGAGCTGTTAGGCCACCCAAGTCCATGGGATTCATAGTCACCTTCTCAAAAGAATCTTTTATCCCTCTCTAAGGATCTCCTATCCTTCTCCTGAGGATCTCTTATCCTTCTCTTGGGGATCTTCTATCCTTTTCCTGAGGCTTATCCACCTAGCTGTTAAGCTAACCTAGCAATGTAGGATTTCAATGTCTAATACGATGGTAAGAAAGTATTAGAAAGGTTTTGACCTGATAAAGATAGAAACTCTAACCTTGCAGATTTCAGATCACTCTTCAGTTCTTTTCTTTGCTTGGCTTTTCTTCCTTGCAGTGCTGACAGTTTGTTCACCCTTCAAGATCTGTCTCCTTGAGTTCTTCCACTCATTATTCCAATGCACTCTATGGTCACTTGATCAACTCAGAGTCTTGATGCTTTGTGCTTACTCCTCACTGTGTCCTCCTTTTGACACTTCACACTAGCCTTCTCTTGGCTTCTTCGCACGACCACACTTTATGACCAACTCCCTCTACACTTTCGATCTCTGACCTGTAACTCCTTATAAATAAGTTATGTTCTTCATTTCCTACTCAAATCTTCCCACTCATCAATTCGATTTGATTTGAGAGAATGATATTGTTTTCCTTCCAAATTATTTCTTCCAAAAACTTCATGATAAGTCCATCAGTATTTGTTCAAAATTGGTTTGCATGGTTTACATGAAATTCTCTGACATTTACTCATCATCCTTATCATCCAACTCATTCAAAAAATTCAATGTAACAAACTTATTGTTACTGATCTGGTAAATCTTTTTGTCTTATCAATAATGTAGCAACTCGGCATCATTGGTTTATTGATGCTCGGCACCTTCTGTATTACTCGGCTTCTACTTCATTTACTGATGCTCGGTACCTTCTGTGTTACTTGGCTTCTAATACATTTATTGATGCTTGGCACTATCTAGTTCTAGATTGCTCGTCATCCTCTATAGTTTTTGCTTTACTCGGCCCCTGAAGCTTTCTTGTATTGCTCGGCTTCCACTATTTTCTTGAATCACTCAGCTCCTGAATGATTCTTGATTTGCTTGGCATCCACCACCTTTTTCTAATGCTCGGTACTTGAAGGATTGCTTAGCACACATTGAAGTTGAACTTGCTTGGCTTTAACTAGCTTGCTCGGCACTCACAAATGAACTTAGTCAAGTTCTACAAATGACTTAGCTAAACCTTACATCTTTGATGTGTCTTAGTGTGTCCATTCCTTGTGTCTTAGAGTATGTCATCAATACATTATTTCATCAATGGCTTAGCTAATCCTTATACTTCATTACAACATCATAACTTCAAACTTTCTCTAGGTGCTCTAGTTACATCTTATTGATTGCCTCCTCCTTGTCAATCAACCAATTGATAGTATTTGGATCACTTAAGCAATTATCATTCCTGCAAGTAGCAAGTTTGACATCAATGACAAAACAATGATTGAAAACATTTTTTACTAGTTCCATTATTCTTCATTCATGATCTTTTCAATCATTTCCAACATTTTCACTATTCTCATTGGCACAACGGTAACTTTCTTTAATTACAAACTTTCTTCCCCATTTTTACCTTGTTTTGAAGAAATAGAAATGGAGTACTCCTTAGGAAGAAATCCATATGACTGGATTCTTTTTCAAATACCATCACAAACTTCACTGATTTGCTTCAATTATCTTTCCCAAAACATCCCATGATATTTTTACACAATTACTATGCTTTGTAGGAACAATTTTTCCATTATATGCGAAAAATTGCTATCGAGGGTAGAAAGCCCATAGAGGAGAAGGTGATTTCAACTTTTTTGCTTGTGCCCTCGTTTTACCTTCTTTGCCCTAATCACTTTACTTTAAGCCTCCAAAAAATATATAACTGACTTCACAAGTGAAAGATGGGACCCACTGACCCACTTTACCTTTCCACAAATGCCTTTCAAAAAACTGACTTCTTGGTTCGAAACCCACAAAGGAGAAGTTGTTTCTGAGTTTTCCACCGATGCTTTTTTTATCATCTTAGTGAGTTTTGAATGATTCCCGCAGTGAAAACATGGCAATACTTGAATGATCTATCCATAACATAATTTACCTCTTTTCATTTAGGCTTGTAAACCGCATTTATGAATCTCGACAGAGTTTCACCTTCGAGGTGCGAAAACCCGCCAAGGAGAAGACAAAACTAGATTTTCTACCAGTTCAACTTTCTATATGTTCGAAACAAAATGAGCTACAAGTAAGTTCATCTGAAGTAACATAATTCAAGAATCTCCATCGAGAAAGGTCCTAAACTACCAAAAAGACTCATGATGACAAAGGAAAGCCACACAGCCATACAATGCAGGAGAAGGGAAAAGATGAAAACCCGATGGAGATACTTATTACTTGAGCAAGAAAAGACCAACTCAACCAGACTAAACATAATACAAGCTAACTTCCACTTTGCAAAATTGGTGCATGATGAGAAGTGGGGCAACAACTTCCAATTATCTGCTCAGGAGGGTGATTCCTTGTTAGATTTCTATTAGGGGTAGGAGTTGACATCTCAACTCTTATCTCTTCACTAGGTTCACATCTCTGCTCTTCTCTTTGTTTAACAATTTGCACATCATTCTACAAGTCATTGTTAGCCTTAAGGGAAACTTTAGTATTCTACCTAATAATTCCATAATTAACCACTTCATCTGAATTATAATCTATCATCTTTTCTTTGGTTCCAAACTTCTCATCAATCCTTACATTTTCTCACTCAACTATTGTCTTAGTTCTATAGTTAGCCTTACTTTTCAAAGAGTAGCCAACATCATCTCTTTTAATGTAACATTTTTTTTCCAAATATTATGAAATATTTGACTGAGGATGAATATCCAAACCATAGTTCATAAGGTGTCTTGTCCATACCTTTTCTGATTTGTACTTCATTTAGAGTATACACTATTGCATTCACTACTTCTCTCCAAAATGTCTTAGAAACATCATTCTCAAATACCATTTCTCTAGCTGCCTCTACTAAAGACTCATTTCTTCTTAGCAATCCCATTCTTCTCACGTGTTCTAGGTGCAAATAGTTGGTCTTTTGATTCCATTTTCTTCACAAAATATGTTGAATTCTCTAGAGGTAAGTTCTCCTCCTCTATCTGATCTCAAAAATTTAATCTTAACACTAGATTCATTCTCAAATATATTCTTAAATATCTTAAACTTCTTAAAAGCTTCAAATTTCTCTTTAATAAATGCTACCCACATCATTCTAGTGAAATTTTCAACAAAAATCATAAAATACCTTTCACCATAGAATCCTTTGTTCTTGCAAGACCACTCAAATCTATGTGAACAATCTCCAATTTCTCTATAGTAGATAACTTCTTGTTAGGAAAAGACATTTTCATCTACTTAGCCAAAATATATTCCTTTCATACAATGTTAGTAGGCTTAACAATCTTAGGTAGATCTTTGACTACAAATTTACTACTAACCTTCATGATATTATCAAAGTTTATATGACAAAATATTCTATGCCACAACCAAATGTTATCAACATTTTCTACCAAACATGTCATCTCAATAGGATTCAACTGAAATATGTTACCTCTAGATCTAGTGCCAGTTCAAATCATCTTACCATTTTTGTCTTTAATAGTGCAGGTCTTCTTAGTAGACTATAGTTGATAACCTGTATCCATCAACTATCCAACACTCAACAAGTTATGTTTCAATCCATCAATAAAGTAGACATCCTTAGTTTTAGTTTTACCATCAAGAGTATTGGATCCAATCCTTGTAATATGATAGGCTGCATTATTACCAACTCTAACAATACCTCCATCATGATTCTTGAACTTAACAAACGTATTCATATCACCAATCATGTGATGTGAACAACCAATTTCAATTATCCAATCAAATTTCTTTTCCACTTGGGTAACTAGAGCTCTTTCTTATCTAATTTATTTGTCAAGATCATCTTCCTTGATATCCACAAATCCTAATTCATCGTCACTTTCACTTTGACCTTTTTCATTAGATTCTTCATCCTCATTTACATATAAACAATTTCTATCTCTGTCTCTTCTAGGATTAAACTTTCCTTCTTCTTTTTTTCTCTCTTTTAGGACATTTAGATGCATAATGACCAAATTCATTGCAAGTCTAACATTTAAAGATTTTCTTACCATCTTTTCCTCTTCTCACCAGAAGGGCTATTCCTTCCTCAATCTTCTTGTCCTCATCAGCTATGTTGCTACCAGTAAAATATCCAAAGGTGCTTGCACTCCCTGTCAAATTAGGTTGAATGTTTAGGGCACTAAAGGTTGTTTCAACTCTTTCCATTTGACTAGACTATCTCAAATCTACTACTACTAATTCCAATCTACCAAGAAAAGTTTTCTTGGTGAAATCCTTAATGCAGGGCATCACTAGTTGTATCATCTATGCTATAGGCTTGAATGGTGGTGTCAAACTTTTCAAAATCTTCCATATGACTTCATCATCATCTTTGGTTCCACCATAAGATCAAATTCCTACAACCATTTATGATATTCTACCAATATAACTTCTAATAGATTCATCTTCCATCATCTTAGCATCTTGATATGCACATATCCAACTTTGTAACCTCATTCTCTTAACATGATCATCACCTTCAAAAGTAGATTCTAATGCTTTCAAAATTTTATGAGATGTTTCAAGTGACTTTACTTGACTGTATTCATTCTCTAGAAGGGATGATAGTAGAACTTCTCTTGTTCTCATGTTACACATGAATATGTTTCTTTCCTCCTCACTACAATCTTCTAGCTTTGCTTCTTCAAAAATTGTCTTCTTACTCTTTGTCAAAATTCAATATCATGGACCCATGCACAATAGATGAGTCTTCATCTTCTTCTTCCAACTATCATAGTTGGCCCCATAAAATATAGGACTATCCTTTCTAAAAAGATTTTCCATCAATCTCTCAAAGTTGTTCAGCTTACCCTTCAAGGACCTGACACTTTGATACCAATTGTTAGAATATATAGTCCACTAATATAACTAAGAGGGGTAGGGGGGAGTTGAATCAATTATCCATTTAATATCACAAATAGAAACTTTAAACAATCTTTAACCATATGAGTAACATAAACTAAAACCACAACAAGATACTCATACACAATAACACCAGATATGTTAACTAGGGAAACCCTTGATCAGAGGGAAAACTCCAGTGGGGATGGTACCTACAAGATGATGTACTAATATAAATATTCCTTGTTAAAGGATAGACCCTGTTAGGAGTTTGTTACAACATTTAGTACATATGAGTCCTTGTTATGAGACCTTGAATCCCTATTAGGAGTTGTGGAAGACAATTGGACCCACTACCCATACAACTTCAAGGGAAAGACTAATGAACCCACTATCCAAATGATCTCTATATTATTCCTTATAGAATAATAGAACTAAATTGTACTTCCTTCCTCTATCTCTATCCTATTAACTAGACTTCTTCTCCTTCAGATCTTGTAACCAGATCATGAAGTGCACATCAAATAATCCCTTAGATCTCTTACACGCATTCAATCAACACTCTACTCCTTTTCGCACTTCGTAAATACAATTCACAATAGATTCTTTATACTACTTACAATCAACGAAAACATCTTTCCTTTATACCATATCTTGATAATAATTCCTTGAGTCAACCTTAAGGATTTCCCAATTAATTAAAATAAGATATATAATTTGTTGGCACTAAAAATTGTAGCTTGAATTTTGAGCACTGTTGAGAAAATTGAGCCCTATAAATGCTTTTAAATGAGATTGTACCTGACTATCAATCTGAGGCCTAAGAGGTGTTTAATGCTTCTAGCACCTTCAATTAGTGCATCTATGTGTTCCATGAAGTTAAATTTCCATTCTGAGCTATTATGTAAGATCTTGTTTTGAGCAATTGTTAATTTTGCATTTTCACCTATGTCAGACAGCGATAGCAGGTTGTGTTTGCCATTGAATATCTCGCACCCAAAAATGTTTCACAAATTATCACTTTGGAAATGTCTAGTGTCCATACCTGAGAGCCTATGTTTCAGATTTCAAGCCGTTTTGAGTTTGTTTGACTAGATTTGGAATCCCTCAAAGTTGGTCATTTAAATTTTTCATGCTGATGCACATTGTCCTAAATTCTAGGAAGCCCTGTTTGATGAGTTATAACTTTTGACCAATTGACCAAAATGATGAATTTTCTTTTGCATTGTATTGTAGAGGTTAGAGACTTGTCATGTTTCAAGTTTCAGCTTATGACGAATCCGTTTGATCAGTTTTCAAATGTGATTCAAACGCAATTTTTATCTTTTTACTGGTATCAACATTTGTAGATTTGTTGGAATCCATGTTCGGGATGTCATAACTTGAGATCCGCGATTAGTGAGATCGAATGGATTGTACCAATGTGTTTTCCTCCAAAAATACTTCAAGTGTGTCAGTTTTCAAGCTTTGACGAATCCGTTTGCACATTTTTATAGGTCAATTGCATTTGCAATAAACATTTTTCAAACATTGTTTCCAGTCAATAATTCTGAGTAGCCCACTTTGACTGATCACCATTTGCTCTTAGTTATTCATCATGAGCTCAAATTGTATATTCATATTCACCTCGTGACAAAGAACCAACGCCCCAATTTTCGTTTCCCTAAGTGTCCATTTGCCCAGTTTTCACAGCCAAATCTGAACCCAGTTTATTGCTTTCTAACATGTTTACATACAAGTAATTCTAAGAGGTCAACTTTGACAGTGAATGTCTTTTGACCTCGAATTTATCATGAGATGAGATTCGACAGGGTAGAAGTGTACGAAACAGACAATCAGTGGGTCAGATTCTAGGGCCCGATCAAGTGTTTAGATCAATTTTTAAGGCCAGCCAACAGACCTCCTGCAGCAAAAGTGACAGGTTACAAAAAAGGGATAAAATGAGTTATTAACGATGATTCAATGCTCGATTATTAATTTCAGTCAATTTGAAGATCTCAGTAGATCAATTTGAGACATCAGTTGTTTGAAAATGAAAAAAAAATTAGCCGGACCCACTTTGGGGTCCGACTAATTGCTCTAGATTGATGGGTTGATTTGAGATCATAAGAGTGTTGTTATCTAATGAAAGAGGATTCTCTACACATATTAAAAGAGACAAAACCCATGATTACACTGGCAAGGGTTTGTAGCATTATTAGTATTAAGTGATCTGGCGTGAATACCACACGCATCAATGTGAAGAGTTTCAAACTTGCGAGCACATTGGATAAATAGGGGTACATGATTGTTGTGTCAGTTTACACAAACTCTAGCATAGATTTAATTGTGTGAATTATTTTGAACTGCCTATTTTCTATAATTTTTCCATTCTTTCACCCATTGGCTAAATGGTTTCTTGAAGACTATACAAGGTTGATTTTTATGATAACAATTAAAAGGGAAACATAAGGAAAAGAGGCACCAAATAACTGAGGAGCTGTAGTCAAAAGAGAAGCCAATGTAGTGGGGCCACCAGTATCATGATTTCTTGAAGGTGAGCATGAATCACAGATTCTAATGACTAAAACTCTTGGCCGCTTGCATGTGCCTGATAGTAGTAAGGAAATTGTAGCAACTACTGAAACAATTTCCACTCTTATAAAGGTAGTAGTTAACGCCAAATACAAAAGGAAAAGCCATTAAAAGATGGAGCAAAGCTAACCCAATGGCAGGGTAGGGGTGTCCATAGCCCAGAGGAGTTTTGCCAGAACGAATTCACATCAGCAATATGCATTCTATCCTGTGTAAAAGCTAGTAGAGGCTTGCATTTTGATTTTTTTTTGGTACAAGCACCCAAATTAGGGGAATATGCATGAAGAATATAAAGGAGTTCTAAATTTTAAAAGGGGCTATAAAGCAAATAAAAAGGCGCTAATGCCATTAAAAATAGAGCAGGGGCAGCAAAACTCACATTATAAGAGGCATCTCACGGCCAGCATTTGGAAAGGAGGCTAGCACGTTTTTAAAAGGCAACACTGAAGGATGTATATACAGTACAAAGAGAAGCCCACCACCACAAGAAATTCACCATTTGAAGACAATCAATGCGAAATCAAGAGGAGTAGTAAGCAACCCATGCGTATGTTGAAGGAAAACCCGTGTGAAGAGGAGGAAGCAACGAAAGATGGATTCAAGACATGTTAAATTTGATTTGCAATTCACATGAAGACTGGATGTGACCCACGACTGGGAGCTAATGCGTTGAAAAGCAAAAAAGAAAATAAAATTCAGAAGGAGGCTGAATGGATTGAGGTAGATAGATGATATTGATAAGCTCTATTCTTTTGATGAGACATATAATGCTCATAAGATTGGAGGGAATCCTTTGCATGGTTTTATAGAAGCTCGTGCTTCCGCAACAGCTGCAACACTTTGTTGTGTCAGAAATTCTATTGGGATTGGGGTTGATGCAAGCCAACAAGCTTATTCAGAATTAGAACTAGGTGATATTGAGTCAAGTGATTGCATAATGCTATGCAGGAGGCAGAGAGAAGGCCATCGCTGCGTACAAGGAGTAGCTCACGGCAGTCATAGAGACGTCCATGCAAAGTGTTTGCATTGAAGTTCTTCAATGTAGGTGGCAGGGGTAAAGCAAAAGGGAGGAGGTTTGCGCATTAAAAAGACCCCAAGACTCACACCCAAGCCATGAAGAAAATGCAGCGCAGTTAGAAAGGGAGATTCACGCCAGACAAAGAAGCCATGTGAGGAGTAGCTCACATCAAATACAAGGCAGGGAACTGGCATTCAGAAGTAACATGCAAAGAAGGTCACGCAAGCAACTCGCAGGTAAAGGAGGAGGTGTCGACAATTATAAAATAGCCCACACGATTGCAGAAAGGGGCAAAGCGGCAGGGAGATTAAGTTCAGCCACCAAGCATAAAGGATACGCCCTGAGTTTGAATCAGACTCAGCTTGGAAAAGGCAAAGGAACAAATGGCGTGAAGAGGAAACCTGCACCAAACAACAGAGGAACACATAGCCGTGAGCACAAAGGAAGGGCACAATTAAGCGACTAGTCCCACACCGCCTGCGTGAAGGGGATTTTGAACCCGTAAATACTAACGTACACCAAATGTTTATTGTCCACCAATAAAAGCCTTCGAAAAGCTACGGCCATGTGTGGGGCCGACGGGGTTAAAGTATTGTATTTTGACGCTTCTCACGTGTGAGAGTAAGACAAGCCCATGTGTATGAGCGGAAGCTACTTCTAAAACTTCTACGTCATGTGTATGAGTGTAAGCTACTTTTAAAACTTCTACCTTGTTACGCTTGCGTATGGGCGAAAATTGAAATATTAGGTTCTCCGGTGCTACAAGGTTCATCCGCCTGAAAGAGCGTAAACAAAATTTTAGATGCTTTCAAGAATACGCTTGTGTCGTGAGATCTTAAAAGGAAGGCCCATGTGTATGAGAGTAAGCTACTTCTAAAACTTCTACATTGTTACGCTTGCGTATGGGTGAAATTGAAATATTAGGTTCTCCGGTGCTACGGGGTTCATGCACCCTAAAGAGCATAAACAAAATTTTAGATGCCTCCAAGAATACGCTTGTGCCATGAGATCTTAAAAGGAAGGCTTCATTGTGAGAACGTAAAAGGGTTCCGCGCCCGTATGGTCGTGAATGAAAATTTCAAAGAGCCCAGTCTTACGCCCTAAAGATGTAAAAGAAGCCCCTCGTATGAGCGTAAAGGTTCGAAACATAAGAATGTAAAGGAAAATTTGCATGCTCATGATTCTACAGGAAATGGATGATTGAATTTGATGAATTAAGTAATATATTAATTAATTAATTAAAAGGGGGTTTCAAATTATTGTGAGCCTATCAGGTTTTGACAAGTGGCGTGGACAGGAAACTTTGGAAATAAAGTGAAAATGAACATGAAAATTTGAAAAAAGGTTTCAAACGCATGGTTTCAAACATGGAAAATTTTAAATGATTTTAAAGTTTTATATAGTTTTGACTATATAAAATTTTAATTTTTTCATTTTAATGACTATTCATGGCTCATGACCCTGAATTTCAAACTACCATAACAGGGGTGATTTTTATCAGAAATATGCAGTGTAGCATACCGTTGGAACCAAGAAGAAGCAAATTTTCCAAATTTGGGGTCAGATTATGCACAGGTATTCACCAGTTCATGCTACAAGTAAATTTGTGTTTCCCAGGGTATTGGCAGCAGAACAAGTAGTTTTCACCATTGAGCACTTGAATTGGTTAGAGGGCAGATTTAAAAGCTTGTTAGGATCGGAATGTAGAGAGAATCAATTCTGAGATGTTTTCTTGGCTTCTAAAGGTCATATAACTGATTATCGCCTTTTACTGTGAGTTCACCTTGGCATCAAAAATCAGTTACGATGATGGATAAAATATCTCAGATATTTCTGCCTTGTAGAGACCAAATGATGAGATTTTGATATTCAGTTGAAGAGAGAAGGTAGAGAGAGGCTTTTCCATCTCCTTGGGAGGGAATTTTGGAGGGACACTTGTCGTCTCCTGATCAAATCCGAGAATTCACTTTTCCTATATTATTCCCTTTCTTTCTCATTGTACAGGTTCTAGTCTTTGGAGAAAAACTAGTCACTACTGAGATACCAGGTTTTGGATCTAGTTTTGATGTGTTCCCATACTGTGATACCATATATTTTTCAGCAATTTCTCTTGTATGAACAGCAGTAGGAAGATAAATATAGCAAGTTCATATATGTTAGGTTATTTTATGTTTTAATTTCATGCATTTGACTGTATAATTTCAAGGAAATAATACAAAGGAGCAAGGATTTCATTAGTTTTATTCTGATTCTTGTCTCCATCTCAGTGAATTTTCAATGTTTTATAATCTTTGAACAAAGAGCTTAGGTCATAGTTGCAGCCCCTTAAGGTTGTATGTTGTTTTATTGTTTCTTATGACTCAAGTAGTTATGTAAATGCTTCAGTGAATCAACAGGGTTGTAAGTTTGTTGAGAAGGATATCATGTAAGAATGAGGTTTGGATTGAGCATAGATGTTTATTTACAAGGTAAATAGATAGATAGCATATCTGAATATATACATAAGTATCAGATATACATATGCATACATTTGATTCATGGATTTTTCCAATAGATTAGGCACTGGTCAGCTACAGGATCATTAAAGTCTTATTGTTGCATATCTGAGGGTTTGTTGAATTCAACATTATTAATCAAACGATCTTTCCCTTTTGTGTTGAAGGACCTAAATGTTTAACCCTCACGAGGCTTATGAGATTCATAGCTTTGCATTTAGCTACTGTAGATCTATGTCATTTCATGAGTCATTAGGAGAAATAAGGGTAAAATCTGCTTAATAGATTCAGGGATATGTTTTTGCACTAGTATGGTATCATTTGAATCTGAGGTCTACCCGCCTAGGTTTAGCAGAGCCTGAAGTAGAAGAAGGGTCATGCCTTATAGTTGGCCTGTTGTCAGAAATGGCATGTTGAAAATGGGAGTTAGCTGCCCCTAGATATGTCAGTTTCTCAATGGGATAATTGAAAACCCGGTATTGTTTTCAAACACCAATATAATTAATTACAATTACAATAGCATTGTTGCCTCACAGTCTATACAAAACTTTATACATGTGACTCCATGTCTTGTGCACTCATTGACATCACCACCTAGTTGACCTCTATCACTAGCTAACTGCACATCTTCATACTGCATCTCAGATGTAATCTAGCTAACAAGCATCAGGAACTGTGTTCCCAATACTTTGTCTCTAAATTGCTCTTTGTAAATTAAGTACAACTTTTTTACATCTTCGATTCAAACTTTGTCCTCTTAACCACATCATTAGGACACTCTAAGGAACATGTCTTTAACTATGCATTAATTAACCCTTACTCGGTTACTGCGCAACATAAGATCTCTGACTGTTATTCTTCTAATCTCTAACAGAAACATTGTTATGTTGACATCAATGACAAATAAAATCATGAATGCAACATATCAATACTCTCCAATGCTTAGGATACTCCCCCAATGTAGTATCATCAGCATTCATGCTAACATGTAGGGCTTAACAACCTCAATCCTTCTTTTGGGAACTACAAAGTAGGTGTCATGAGTTGCTCATGGACTACTCAAAATAGTTTGAATTCAAATTTTGAACTTAGTAGCTTTGAGTAGGATATTGTCCAAGGGTGTCGACACCTATAGATTAAGGGTGACCTCACACATTCAAAAAAACTAGAGAGAGTGAGTGTGGACAAGCATGAAAAAAGGGGAGGTTACTAAGAAAGAAAGATTAAGAGTTGGAGAAGAAAGAAAAGAATGTCACTTTGAGATCGTGGAGAAGAAAATGCAGAATGATAGATGAAAGTTGTTGAGGGAGTTGAAGAACAAAGAGCCACACCTAACCAGAGGTAGTAGAGTATATGATAAGGACAAGTAGAGAAGAGAAAGGAAGAGTGATACAAAGGAGATCACTGAGTACACCTATTAGACAAAGGGAGATCATGACATCTCAAGGGTATTGACTAGAGATCTACTAAGCATGAAAGTGCTTCATGTTTAGATCATATTTGATTTCTCTCTAACCATTGTAATAAATTAGTAAGCTCCTAATAGAGCATTATTAAGAAGTTGTAAGCATATGTTACATCCAACAGATTATAGACATTCCTAGCAAGATGGGTTCTTAGAAGGAACAATTTATAGCTCTTAACAGGGCAACCTTTTATCTACAGTAAAAGGCTAGTGGGTATATTATCCCCACTATGGTTTTCATCCTCTCGTTGAGGGTTTGCATGTACAAAAATATGTGTGTTAATTGTTGAATTCTTTTGTATATGAACTTATATGCTTTCATTTCACTATTTTCATAATTTTACTAGCTATCTTTAGTAGTTGTTAATTAGTATATACAAAGAAGTGAAGATTCTAATTGGTTTAGAAGATGGTATTGATTCACCCCCCTCTCAATACCAATTGGGACCAACACCTAGTACTAGTAATGCATGTTATGTCACAATCATATTTACGAGACTGCAATGAAATATACTTCTATATGTGTAGGGTTGAGATTCCTCAATCCTAGAGGCATCACTAATGTATCTAATTACTCTTAGGGCTAAGAGACCTCAATCGTACTTGTGGCTATAGGGGATAGTTGTGAATAGATTCCCTTACTAGACACCTTACAATAGAAGCTATCTAACTCACCTCCAAAAGTAATCATAATCTTTGTGCAAGGAGGGGGGGATATATCTACTGAATATTACTCACCATAAGTATCCTCTTAAGAATTTGAAGGTCCCCAATATGGCATTGGATCTCATTGTGTGGTCTCCTTTGAATCATATTCCATTGAGCTCTCAAAAAAAGGAAAAAAAATGGGTTCCCTCGGGGGGTGGTATGACTATGTGAGTTAACTAGATATCTTAGTTGTGAGAAAATATTGCGATTGTTAAGCCAATTATATCAAGGATTTGTGTGTATTATATAATGTTTAGTCAAAGGACATCGTCACACCATGCTTTAGTTATCACACATATCAAGGATTTGTGTGTATTTTATAATTTTTAGTCAAAGGAGATCATCAATATTATGTTAAGACATGTATGAAGCTCCATCAAATTTACTTTAGATCTCCAACATTTTATTGATAGATTAACATGATTGTTAATAGTTAATATAGCTATGTATATTAGTGTTTACTGTTAACAAAACATTGCTTGCTAAAGTAGTGTTAGTTATTGGTTGTAGAATGTTTGAATAATTTATTTTATGTATTTCAGTTCACATAAACTATTTTTTTTTATCACAAATACAAGTAGTTAAACAAACCAAACAAATATTCACAACATAATTCAAATTATCAACATTTATGAAACTAAAGTAATTAATTTGAAAAATAATCCAAAATAACATTGGTTTGTTCACAACATTTTAAATACATGTAATCTACCATCCTTGCAACTATAGTAAGCTTTGTTAGAAACCTAAATAACATATCTATCAAAGTTATCTTAGTATATGGCTATTAAAATTTGTGTTAAAAGAAATTTGCTACAATCACTTAATAATAATATGCCACTTTAGACAAGGGCCTACAACACAACAGTAATTTGTAAACCTCTTATGTGGGAGGTCTCAGGTTCAAGTCTACTCAAAATTTAACACATAATAATTATAAATTACAACAAATGATAATTAATCTAGACACCGGCCCATTACCAAAATAATAATAATATGTCACTTTTAAGGGTAAAACTCCTAATCCTCTTTGAAGGGATACCTCCAATAGCCATTAATCAAACTAAAATACTTAGTATGATGTTGATAACCAACCTATAGTTTGATGATGATAACTAACCTTAACGTCTTATTTATAATCTACTCATACCTTGAATGTCGCCAAAATGGCCTAACTATCTAGATAAGAATATATTAATGATAATGTAATTTAAGAGCTTAGGTAGCTACAAATGTGTATATCCTTATGCACACTAGAGGATTTAGGGCACAATATGCTACCTTTTAAAAAGGTATTGTCCTTGATGCTAATTAATTGTGCATTCTATATATATATATATATATATATATATATATATATATATATATATATATATATATATATATATATATATCATCTTTACTTATGACAACTTCAACAAGAAAGTACTTCAATTTAAAGAAGTAATATATGAATGTTCATATCCTAAGTTTCTTCATGTTTTTTTGGAAAACTAACTCAAGCTCTGAGATTGGGTATATCCTTGGCGTCTAGTTTGTATCACATTAATTGTGTTAAAATCAATGATCCCTCTCCTTTGTTGATGTATTATCTTCATCAAGTTTTCTTCTAAGAATTATGGAAATTCATTTTCTTCTCTTTTACTAAAGCCCCTACATGACACAACAAATTAATTTTATAGTACATTACACAAAACAAATTGATTTGTAGGTTAGAGAATGAATTTGGAAGAAACTTTTAGCCTCCTCATATATTATTGGAAACAATTATTAATGCTTCCATGCACCCTTATCTCAACCATCAATAACTCATAGAAACAATATTATTTTCATCGAATATTTCTTTGTGAAAACCTTAACTCTAAAAAAATCTTTGAATTGTGTTTCGAGCAACCTAAAAACTATAGACCGAAAAACTCAATATGGCCTTAAAAATATATTTTAAAAATCAACAAACAAATCACCAAAATAATATAAACATTCTTTCGAAAATAACCTCTAGAATTTTGAAAAATTTGCTTTACATATTATCTATAGTGTCAAGATCATTGTTTTGCTCCATATTTACCAAAACAAACTTTATCACAAAAACTGTCTTACAAGGTACAACTTGCTAATCCATTTCCAAGAGGATGCCTCCAATAGTTTTCATTTAGAATATATTACTCAATATGGTAATTAAATACACCTACTTCTATCTTCCATGAAAGGCAAACTACAAAAATCTATGTCCATGCTAACTTGTTAATCTAAAGAAAAATATAATAATGATAAGTTATAATGATAATATAACTTAAACAATGAAGATGGTCATAAATGGACTACTTGAAATCACATAGATATTATAGGATTAAAGGTAGGGTTTACCTTCCTTGTATTGTTGTGTGCACTTTGCCAATCTACAGATTCTCTCTAGCCCCACCATAACCTTTCACGTGATGGAAACCAAAAAAATCCACTACTAGATAAAACAAAGTGAAGAGAACTATAAGGACGAACCCAAAGCAATTAACCTAAAACACCACCCCTTAGACCAAATACAAATTAAAGTTACTTAAAAGACTGCCTCAACTAGCCTAATAAGAATTTGCAACCACGATGTGGGGAATATCGGTTACTATTGTCTCATGATAGTTATAATACTGTACCCATGCAATCTTCTATGAATATTAGCCCGTCACTCAATTTATGGAATCAATATTAATGATCAGCGTACAAAATTGTTTGAATGAAATACCTAGACATGCCTAAAATTGCAGTGACAATGTACCACTTAAAAAGGCTTATTATTTGTAGATTTACAAGAACTATTTTGCAGCATCACAAAATAACATCGGATCTCTGAAAATAAGACTTAATTTTGTTAATTCATCAAGAATTGCAAGCATTTATTTCTCATTAAAGAATTACAGTGCAAGTACTTTACATGTGAATAAAATTCCAGAGGAGGATTATTCGAAAACAATAAAAAATATTCTTACATGCCTGCCTTATTTTAAAAGAATTATGAGCTCATATTTACATTATCCATATCTTAAAAAAATTGAACACTGGATCAACTAGTTTGATCATCTGATTTGAATTAGGGCTTGGAGTTTGAATCCCCATAAGGATCAATCCAACACTTGTCTTGCTCAACCGCCTCAGTCCACCTTTTCTCGAAGATATTCATTTCATTATATGATCGTCTTCTCGTCTGCCAAAATTTCAACAGTTAATCGTCAGTAATTCATTCATGGCAGACTTTCCGGCCTCTGAGGTTTTAAGGGAAAAAGATCTAAGTAACATACCTCTATTCTTCTATTAAAGCTCACTTTGCGATGACCCTAATTCAAACATACACAAGATTTCATAAATTGCACAAGAAATCTAATGTAATCAATAGTCCTTTCATACAAGATTTTTATTTCCTACAAGGATGGAAGGGATCCTTACTGGATTTTTCACATTTGATGTCTCCGGTTGAGAAAGAACCTCAGGATTCTTTAAGTTTTCCTGCATTTTAAAATAACAAATTAAACCATGATGCTGATGCAAAACCCTTGAAATAAAGTTGAAATTTCTAATGATATCTACAAGACTGGGCTCCCGAAAGTTGAAAATTGCAGTAAAAAACAAACCACAAGGCAAAATGCCATTGAAATAAAGTTGAAATTTTCTAATGATATCTACAAGACTGGGCTCCCGAAAGTTGAAATGTGCAGAAAAAAACAACCACAAGGCAAAATGTGCAGAAAACAATAGACCACAAGGCGTATTTCTATCTGTCTCCTATTTCCTTTCTGATCAGGGTTAATTTGCTACTATTTTTGACAAAGCCTCTATGAAGATTTTTGCTATCGGGCAATTACAGTTTTCACCTACACGGTAGAAAACTAAATACAAGACTATTTTTCCGAATAGTTTCAAAATATAAGGTACAGAAATATATCACAAGACAGTAGTGTAAAGGCGCTTAACAAAGTTACCCAACATGAGGTGTCTTGGTGACAAATGTGGAGAACCACCACTGACGAAAAACAAAACTACTAAACTGAGATGGACAAGTCACAAAACTACTATACTGAAACTTCTTGTATCTATAAAAAAAATTGTATCAAGTAGAATTTTGAGCTAAAATCTTATCATTTTGACTGAGTCTTAAGTCAAGAGTTTGGTTTTGTTCATTACATGTCTTTTGTCATTTCCACAAAGGTTCAGTAAATTGAGCTCTCAATGCATCTCACACGGCGAATAAAGTAGTGCAAAAAATAGAAAAGGAATGGGCATGCTCAGCTAATCTATTGGATTTTTCTCAATGAGGAAGCTTCCAAAGTTCCAAACACTCATTGTTTCATTTCTCTAGGATGCAGTATCAGCTGCAACAAATTATAAAATTTTACTTGAAGAGGCATTGAAATTTTATCTCCACTCAAAAGTTGTTTCAACACTTGCAGACATGTTTCGCAAAAATACTGCGCCTATGCAAGACTAGTCTGTGGTGTCAATACATTCTTATTCAGAGAAGGCAAAGATGACATTCCTTAGAGAGTGCAGACACTTACTATTATGGTTGAACATGGAATGGAGCAAATTATGATGGTGCAATGATTATTTGTTTTATAAAATGACATGAAAGTAAGAGAAGGATCAAGCAAAGAAGATAAAAGAAAGCATATTGCCAAACTAGGAATGGAAGAAGAAACACCCACCTGTGAGAAAAATGGATAAAATGGGCAGGAAAAATGAGAAGATTAGCATACAAATGGGCAATGAGAGAAGCAACCCTTACCCAACAAGAAAAAGAAGTTGGCAAAGATTCTTGTGAAGAACGAGGCAAGGCAAGAAGAATTTTGTCAAAGAGGATTGGTAGAGATAATGACCATGGTTCAGCTGGGGAATAGACCCAAGGTTCAGTGATAATGAAAGACTCGATAGAGGTCAAAAGGGGGGGAACACATACAACTACTATTGTCCCACGCACATTTGTCCACTACACCATAAGGTCCTGATAAAAGTGCTCAAAATCTTCCCAGGCATAAACGATTTGAGGGCAATTAACCTATTTTCCAACTTTTCTCATAGGCTAATTGGTGTACAATGGAGAACTCCAACTTTATTGGAATTTCCATGATCTTAGTAAGCCTCGTGATGCTTTCAAAATGTAATGCAAGTCCTTTTGGAAGCTCTCCAAACATCTTGGAGAAGCAGCCTATTATAGATTGTTGTCAAGTTGCCTCAGTTCATCATCCAGACTCCATTATATGTCCTCAAGTGACTTTATGATATTGTCAGCCTTTCATATCTATCTCTTTTTGATGCTTTCCACAACTTGGCTGAATGAATAATTAAAATAATTACAACCTAAATTGTCCCAAGGACAATACTAAATAGGCAACTAAGGTATAATATTTACTGGAAAGTGTTTTCAGTTGTGCCTTCAGGGGAATGCCTAGGCAAAGGGGGTCTTTGCTCTGATTTTAAAAAAACATTATTTTAATTTAAAAAGGAGCTTTTAAGGGAAATGAGAAACTAATATTTTATGTATTTCACAATGTTATAAAAGGAGATTGAGAGCTCATCATTGAGGGTGGTCATGTTATGATATCAGCACTACATATGAGAGCAATTACATCTATCTCTAAATTTCTTGGGGATCAAAACCCTCTTGAAAAAATTGGTTACAACGATAAAATCCCCTAGTTGATCTTGGTGCTTTCATTCAGGAGTCATTATTGCACGTACAAGTAAAGTTTTTTCCAATTTGTTGCAAAAAATGGAATGTATTTCAATTTGTTTAATGCTTTCGTGCTGTTTGTTAAGGGCTTCTAAAAATTGTTTGGAGGGTTCCAGGATAGGTTGTACCATCCTATTAATCATCATACCATCAATGTATAAGTAGCTTGAGGTATCTGTCCTTAATATTCAGCTAATTTTGGTTAATGACCTCATTCTTTCCAGGCTGTATTGATTTGTGGGCAGAAATCAAAGCTTTTTGAGTTGTACTTCTTCACAAGGAGGCCATACTACTTAAGTAAGAAAGCATGTGAGGTGTGAAGTAAAATGCCCCTGTTTGGAAGTCCTTGTCACCTAACTGAAGGCGCTGTGAAGGGTAAATGATAGTCCAAGTATAATAAAAATCGGGGTTTCAATAACAAGTTGACATGGTCTGCTTTTTAGAGAGCAGTGCTACATGCATGCCTAGATGTCAAAGAATTCTCATCATATATTGGGCAATTTGCTTGTATGAAGATCATAAAATATCTATGGAGTAATATTACAATATAGTAAAAACTTGAATAAGCGCCATGTTAGATCATACACATACGTCATCATTTCCCAAAGATGGTATTGCTTGATGCACTATATATTCACTATCAATCACCCCAACATTCTTGCTTCTGTTTCCCTGTAAGACACAATTTTATACCATGTAAGATTCCACATGAAACAAAAGCAAAAAAATTACATTATTTGTCTAGACTAATGCAACTTTTGAACAATATATTTTGGTACAAAGGAAACTAGTAGCATCTATTTTACACGAAGGTAAACAAATGAAAATGTAAAAGCATGCTCAAAGATCTAAAGAGGCTGCTCTTTCATCAAATTGAACAGAGATCAAGTATCTGAGAGGCCCTCAAATCTAGTGTTATAAGGTATCAATTAAATAAATGAAAACCTTTTGGCTTTTTGTATCTCCTAAACAATAAGATGCCTATAAGAAAAAATGGCACAACACCATCAATGGCCTCAGGTGGAATCCAACTAGGTACTTTTTAGTAGAAAATAATAGATTTAAAAGAGAATGAATAAAGAAAAAGAATAGCATGTGATACATAAGAGGTCATTTTTCTTCATAATTTTAAAATGTGATGATTCTTGTGACCAAATAAGGATGTGGAAAATAGACATGACCTATCTCAAAGGAAAGTGAAACCCATAGACAAAGTGAACATAATATAATCAAGAACCCTTTACTGTTATACCTGTACGCAATAGCCAAGCTTCATATCAAGTCCCCAACCATGGATCAAATCATTCTACAAAAACCAAAATATTAGTTAAAAAAGTTGTAATGCTGGCAGCAGATGCAACTAAAATTACTCACAAAAATTTAAGAATGCTCATGCACAAATTTCAATGAAGAATTAAGTTTATCAAGCTAAAGTTCTATAGTTTCTTAGTTTTAAATAAATTCCATAAAAATTACAATAACTTTTTCATGAATTTAAAATCATTGAGAATATGTGTGTGTGCATTAATAACTACCACAAAAGGTTAGCTTCTCCACTTCTAATTCCCAAGCTTGACAATCCTTGCAATGAAGATGGAAAGATAGAGAGTTCAAAGTCAGACTTAGTAGAGCATAAATAAGCTGGGTCATGTCTTGGTCCAATCTTTTTTTATGAAAGCATTCCCATGTTAACTTTCTTTCATTCTTGTCAGTAAATTGATTATTCTTCGATTGACACCACCCAAACTAAATTCAAATCTACTTATTTTCAAAAAACAATGCTGGGAAGCAATGGTTCTCGCACATGGGGCACTGTGGAATGTGTTTTTGTATTTTCATACTAATCACAATTAAATCCAAATGGCAGACTAAACAATAACCAACACAATTATAAGAGTTACTATATAGTTTTCCTGTGTTGTTACAAAAGTGAACTAGGAAATTGAACCATTTATATTAGGCATTCTTGAGGACTGAAGGGTGAAAAGCATTTCACAGAACCAGGAACATTCATGTTAGAGACATGCATGAAGGTAAGAGAAACTACAAGCTACAAAAATTTCAACTAGTGCAAATAGTGCTGTCAACTTGTGTACAAGGAGGTTTCTTCTAGTCAATAAACTACAAAAGGCAAGAAAATAAGAGCTTTGTGTGGACATATGTTGCATAGCGATTGGTCTCATCTAATGCAAAAATGGAATCCTAAAGTGTAGTATCATTTCTTGATTGGAGTTGATCAACATATGGGTGGACAAAGAATAGTAATGTGCCCACCCTCTTTGCAACTTGTGGCCTTCAGCTAATAAGTGTTTGGAAAAGGAAACCTGAGTTTGGATTCCCAACAATCAATAAAGGGCATAGTTTTAGCATTGGATACTTGAAGAGCATCTGTGAAATTTGACATCTAAAAATAAATTAACATTGGAAAAGTTTTTTTATTGGATATTTTTTAAAATAACCAAAAACTTAGGCCCAAAATGGGCTACACAATTAACCATGAACTTTCACACCCAAATTCCTCCTAAAGGATTGTTGAAGGAAAAAATGCTCACATCTAGAACATTTTGTAACTAGGAAAAAAACTCAAAAGTCCTAGCATTGGTATTTCACACCAATATACAGTCCCTCTAATACTTTTGGTCTTAACTCAAAAAATTTCATGTATCTTTGTTTTAGTATGCTATCTCAACCATAGTTGGGACTTCAAAATTCATCTCTCTTTTTCCACCTACATATCCACAAATGGAATGAAAAGTAGAGAGTGTTCTACTCTTATTCAACAAACACTTTTCCATTGATATTTGTTATTGGCCATAAAGATTTGTGTGATTTGTTGAAGCAAGCATGGTTTTCTGGTACCCCTCTAAAGATCTGTCTTTAATAAGTTTGTGGTCATGAATCAGGTCATTCTTGTCATGTTATCAATGTCAACTACATCTTTTTCTTGTCTAGTTATAAGGTTATCAAATCGTGGTCTATTTTTTCAATTAATAATAGTTGTAGGTTACTCAAGGATAAACTATATAAAATGAAGATTAAGTCCCTGAATGATGGTAGCACTCGAAAGGAAAGAAGGAAATGGGGATGCCAAAGACTTGAATACAAAAAAAAATTGGCAAATGGCTGAGAAAAAGGCCCCAATACATTATCTAGGTGGAAATCCAATACAATGTCTGCAGACAAGTTTTAGCAAAACACAAAATCCTGCTTAAGCAAGATGAAAAGTCACACTTAGTATTAAATTGAACAACATAAATCAAAGAGGTGCTATTTAAAGGTGGACAAGCCATTACAGAATCACACAAAGTCAGAAATTAATGAGAATCAATCCTTAAGGCTCCATTTTGAAGTGGCATTATCCTCTCAAAGTTCACAATGTTTCTTCTAAGTGTCAAAGTGACTTGAAAACTTTTCCAATGTCTTTAAAATGACAAAAGCATTAAGTATACCCATGAAAACAAGGTAAACTAATTAAGTTGTTGGAATTGGCAACTGGAGGCAATGGCAATGCCAGTGCAAAAAGGGCCCTTGGGAGGGATAAAGGACTAGTGAAAAGGCACCAAACTGATTTAAGTATCAGAAAGTTGTATCTAAGTTGAGTGGAAAATCTAGATAAAATCACACCCATGGTGGTGGAAAGCTAAGCAAATATGCCTATCATGTAATGCTCTTTTTTCGGTCATAAGATAAGGTCGTAGTATCATCATAAAATTCGTCTATCATCGAAAGTGACAAAAAGATCATAAAACCATGTCAATGGAGTGCCACCACATTTAGTGATTAACATCTAGGAATTGATAATGAAATAAGCTAGAAAAGGGGGTGCCTTTAGGAAGTGACTTTGCCACCAAACAGTTCTACCTTATGTCAAAAAAGGTTGGAAATGCATTATGAAACTCCACCACAATGAAAAAAAACACAGGTATTTAGGCACCATCTTAAAATGGCTTATCCACCTAAAACATTTACTCAATACTTGGGATAACAGAAAATAGATTAGTCATGTGCACGAAACATAAAAGTGGTTAGGAGAAATCCATGCCCAAACCAGTGTTTTCAACCCTACATTTAGTCAGCCTTGAAGCAAGTATAAAAGTAGAGTTTTGAAGTAGAAATGCATAGATCGAGGATAATTCCCTGTCAAGCTTCACAAGTAAACTCTTACCTGCTATTCACAGTTTACTTAAGGCATTTTCCTTATACTTTTGCAGGTCTGTGCGGGGAGATTTTCAATTCCATCAGAGAAATTTCACAGATAGTGAAATCCTTTGCAATGTCTCTTTCCTTACCTCCTTAACAGTACTAGGAGTTCTACATAGACTTTTCATCTCTCCCCAACACAATTTTTATCTCCAGCAAGGTAATTGCCAAATATTTCAATACCAGAGTACTTGGACTGTGAAGAGGTCATTTTTCAAACCTTGAGTTATTATCAAAGCACAAGACTTCCAAAGTATTGCTGAGGGCTAATTTTTCAATTAACTAAGCGTGCCAATTTATTTTGGATCTATACTATGGTAAGAGCACTAGAGAACCTTAGAGAGCATTACGATAAAACCACTTACCATATTAGCACTATATGGATAAGATGCACCTAACTTCGCTGATTTAGTGTTCACTAGCAGTCATGTACCAGCAGCTGATAAATTTTTGGAGCATAGTAGAGACATTTTGAGATCACTTAAAAGCCATTTGCAATGGGCACAGAATCAACACACCTTGTTGGTATTAGTTTTTGAACCCCTAAACTTTTCCCCTTCAATTATATTTCCAAGTCTTTTCTATCATGTTATCAATCTCAATTACTACCTTTCTAGTCAAGGCTATGTCTATAGGTGTTGAAATCTCTTGTTCCTAATTATGTAAATGAAGAATGTTTGTCCCAAAAATGTCAAGAGATATTAAGACTAAGGAGCGCTCTATTATACACCAAATAGAGAAAGATAAGGAAATTGTTAAATGATAGGAAAATTTCTCTAGCACAATAAGATGTGTTCATATTTTGCCCCCATGTAAGATATCAAACTTAAGAAAAGTTGTTTTTGACTCTATTTTTCTTTTGTTATGTCCCGAATTCAAAAGGTATATCAAACTTAAGAAAAGTTGTTTTTGACTCTATTTTTCTTTTGTTATGTCCCGAATTCAAAAGGTGAGCACAAAATTTACAACTTTATATTTTTTCAAATTGTATTATCTTCTTTTAAATAGATAAGTAGTGAATGGAAATGATAAAAGTTCAACATTACAATTTCAAGCTTCATTGGGGAAAATGGTTTTAGGAGACAATTAAGGAAAACTCATCAAAGACAGATATTACGGTACAACATTTGACAACAGAAAAATAGAACAATGTTAATAAAAGCTTAGAAATTCTTACAAAAAAATTTAAAAATTCATCAGAAAGTCTCCAATGAGAATCAGATTAGAATGTTTTATGATGCTAAGATCAAGTTAAAAAACAATCCATCACTAAAGTTCTTTTGAGTACCTGAATAGCATCTTTTTCTCATCAAAACCAAAACATAAACAAAAGAAAGCGCCCAAATTTGTATAATGCCCTCAAGTGAATATTGGAGAGAAACTAAAGCGAAAAAAGGGAAGAAAATCAATAAATCTGAGTCTTTCATTCAAACTGATGCCCAACTGAACACTGAACTCCAATCAAAGCAGAATGAAGCTTTGGATTTCATCTATTTATCACATGAAACTTTGGATTTTACCTATTCATCACATTATGCTTCATCCATTTATCAAACTCTTAAAGCTTCTAGGCTTCAGAATCAAGCTTCAATTCGATTAATTTTGCAAGCTAAAGACCATTTTCAGCACCATTCAAGTTGAGATCAAACACAACATTCTTGGAGACCATTCTTTGACAGTATTAACATTCTATATTGCTATTCAATTCTTGCATGTTTCCTTCTAGATTCCAGTCCTATATCATAATATACTTTGAGAAAGCAGGATTCAAGATTTTGTTACTTCACAAATAATCAAACTGCAACAGTTTGACATTACTTCTAAGCATAAAAAAAGTCATGACAGGAGAACGAACAATATATAGTGCCATTCAACATACCAATATCAGGTGCTAAGGTTTCGAACTCATTTGAGCAACAGCTTCCACAATTTCCATTAGCTGGTTCAGGCCTAAGGTTATTTGTCAACCATCATAACCAGCAATACTTGGCACCTTTCAAAGAAATGACAATAAGATGGCTGTACTGGGGTTTCAAACATCAAGTTTCACCTGCTTCCAAAGGTTGCTAGCATTTTCCAAACACCTATCCGAATTGATACGCAGGAGATTATTTCCACAAGTAGTCAAATTGTGATATTCCTATCAGGATATAACTGTGTGATTTTGAGTCAAACTCATTGACCCATGTTTCATGAGTAGTGATTCAACATGAATCCATCTCTCATGAGAATAAATGGAACACTTAGCACTCATTGGATCTAGGTGATTCTCACAGGGGTGAAGCATTGGGATTCCCGAGAGGTCACCCATCCCAGTACTACTCCAGCTTGAGTGTGCTTAACTATAGAGTTTCCTCCATGGTTAAACCCAAAGCTTGCAACCCCATGCAAGCTTTGGGTCCCGGTGCTTCATCCCTATGAGCATCACCTAAATCCAATGAGTGCTAAGTGTTCCATTTATTCTCATGAGAGATGGATTCATGTTAAATCTCGAGAGGTCACCCATCCCAGTACTACTCCAGCCCGAGCGTACTTAACTACGGAGTTTCCTCCATGGTTAAACCCAAAGCTTACAACCACATGCAAGCTTTGGGTCCCGGTGCTTCACCCCTATGAGTATCACCTAGATCAAATGAGTGCTAAGTGTTCCATTTATTCTCATGAGAGATGGATTCATGTTGAATCACTACTCATGAAACATGTATTAATGAGTTTGACTCAAAATCACGCAGTTAAATCCTAATAGCAATAGTTAAGCGCACTCAAGCTGGAGTAGTATTGGGATGGGTGATCTCCCGGGAAGTCCCAGTGCTTCACCCCTGTGAGCATCACCTAGATCCAATGAGTGCTAAGTGTTCCATTTATTCTCATGAGAGATGGATTCATGTTGAATCACTACTCATGAAACATGGGTCAATGAGTTTGACTCAAAATCACACAGTTAAGTCCTAATAGCAATATCACAATTTGACTTCCTGTGGAAATTATCTCCTACTTATCAATTGATGAGCTTAAGGGGCTTTCTAATCAATGGTTCATAAGGCACAACAGTTGGTGAAGGTTTTGCAAATGGGGTTGCAAGCTTAGGGTTTAACCATGGAGGAAACTCCGTAGTTGAGCGCACTCAGGTTGGAGTAGTACTGGGATGGATGACCTCTCGGGAAGTCCCAGTGGTTCACCCCTGTGAACATCACCTAGATCCAATGAGTGTTAAGTGTTCCATTTATTCTCATGAAAGATGAATTCATGTTGAATCACTACTCATGAAACATGGGTCAATGAGTTTGACTCAAAATCACACAGTTAAATCTTGATAGCAATATCAAAATTTGACTTGCTGTGGAAATTATCTCCTACTTATCGATTGATAAGCTTAAGGGGCTTTCTAAAAAGGTCCATAAGGCACAACACTTGGTGAAGGTTTTACAAATGGGGTTGCAAGCTTTGGGTTTAACCATGGAGGAAACTCCGTAGTTAAGCGCTCTCAGGTTGGAGTAGTACTGGGATGGGTAACCTCCTGGGAAGTCCCCGTGCTTCACCCCTGTGAGCATCACCTAGATCCAATGAGTGCTAAGTGTTCCATTTATTCTCATGAGAGATGGATTCATGTTGAATCACTACTCATGAAACATGGGTCAATGAGTTTGACTCAAAATCACATAGCTAAATCCTAATAGCAATATCACAATTTGACTTGTTGTGGATATTATCTCCGACTTAACAATTGATGAGCTTAAGGGGCTTTCTAATGAATGGTTCATAAGGCACAGCACTTGGTGAAGGTTTTGCAAATGGGGTTGCAAGCTTTGGGTTTAACCATGGAGGAAACTCTGTAGTTAAGCACGCTCAGCCTAGAGTAGTACTGGGATGGGTGACCTCCTAGGAAGTCCCCGTGCTTCACCCCTGTGAGCATCACCTAGATCCAATGAGTGCTAAGTATTCCATTTATTCTCATGAGAGATGGATTCATGTTGAATCACTACTCATTAAACATGGGTCAATGAGTTTGACTCAAAATCACACAGTCAAATCCTAATAGCAATATCACAATTTGACTTGCTATGGAGATTATCTCCTACTTATCAATTGATGAGCTTAAGGGGCTTTCTAATGAATGGTTCATAAGGCACAACACTTGGTGAAGGTTTTGCAAATGGGGTTGCAAGCTTTGGGTTTAACCATGGAGGAAACTCCATAGTTAAGCGCACTCAAGCTGGAGTAGTACTAGGATGGGTGACCTCCTGGGAAATCCTGGTGCTTCACCCCTATGAGCATCACCTAGATCCAATGAGTGCTTAGTGTTCCATTTATTCTCATGAGAGATGGATTCATGTTGAATCACTACTCATGAAACATGGGTCAATGAGTTTGACTCAAAATCACATAGTTAAATCCTGATAGCAATATCACAATTTGACTTCTTGTGGAAATTATCTCCTACTTATTAATCAATGAGCTTAAGGGGCTTTCTAATGAATGGTTCATAAGGCACAACACTTGGTGAAGGTTTTGCAAATGGGTTTGCAAGCTTTGGGTTTAACCATGGAGGAAACTCCGTAGTTAAGCGCACTCAAGCTAGAGTAGTACTGGGATGGGTGACCTCCCGAAAAGTCCCGGTGCTTCACCCCTGTGAGCATCACCTAGATCCAATGAGGCTAAGTTTTCCATTTATTCTCATGAGAGATGTGTTCATGTTAAATCACTACTCATGAAACATGAGTCAATGAGTTTGACACAAAATCACACAGTTAAATCCTGATAGCAATATCACAATTTGACTTGCTATGGAAATTATCTCCTACTTATCAATTGATGAGCTTAAGGGGCTTTCTAATGAATGGTTCATAAGGCACAACACTTGGTGAAGGTTTTGCAAATGGGGTTGCAAGCTTTGGGTTTAACCATGGAGGAAACTTTGTAGTTAAGCGCGCTCAGGCTGGAGTAGTACTAGGATGGGTGACCTCCCGGGAAGTCCCAGTGCTTCACCCCTGTGAGCATCACCTAGAACCAATGAGTGCTAAGTGTTCCATTTATTCTCATGAGAGATGGATTCATGTTGAGTCACTACTCATGAAACATGGGTCAATGAGTTTGACTCAAAATTACACAGTTAAATCTTGATAGCAATATCACAATTTGACTTGCTGTGGAAATTATCTCCTACTTATCAATAGCTTAATGGGCTTTCTAATGAATGGTTCATAAGGCACAGCACTTGGTGAAGGTTTTGCAAATGGGGTTGCAAGCTTTTGGTCTAACCATGGAGGAAACTCCATAGTTAAGCGCGCTCGGGCTGAAGTAGTACTGGGATGGGTGACCTCCTGGGAAGTCCCGGTGCTTCACCCCTATGAGCATCACCTAGATCCAATGAGTGCTAAGTGTTCCATTTATTCTCATGAGAGATGGATTCATGTTGAATCACTACTCATGAAACATGGGTCAATGAGTTTGACTCAAAATCACACAGTTAAATCCTAATAGCAATATCACAACCTATCCCAACGATTATACCTATACATTAGTGTTATTTTAGATTATGACTAACATTATACAGCCTCCAAATTATGTTTTCTAGGTCTAGCTACTGACTGTGCCTACAATATATTTTCATAATCAATACATAGCAGCAGCCAAATCCTTGAAAAGCACTGTTAGCAAACTGACATCACAAAATTGCCTAATTTCAGTCTGCTACAGAAACTTCAAACCCGAAAGTAATTACTTGCAAACTGTACCTGCAAATTATCATTGTTCCAGTTTGTTGCAGTGATTACACTTCAAAAGCTTCCATGTCAAATTGTTGCAGGGCCACAAATATCCAAACTGTTACAAGTGGTTGTACTTGTAAAGAATTCATTGTCCAAATGTTCTAGCAATTTCATACCTTCAAATTTTTCAGATTCTGAGTTATAAAACATGCAGAACAGTTTAGCATGATAGAGTTGTGTGGAGGAGTCATCAAACCAATAGATCTATTTGCACTTGAGATATTCATGTCTAAGTAGCTTACAAAACATCACCATGACTGATTTGAAGACATATGATCATGGAAGAAATAGTGACAAGTTACTCCATAGACTGGTAGATATCAGACTCTTACAAGCAGCAGCATTCGCTATTACTGTATGATCCTTAGATCTGGTAGTAGCCTGCGCTTATCACTGTGATCCAAAGATGCAAATACAAACAAAAAGTTATTTCTCAATAAAAAGGTTGAACAGAGCCACTTATGTCCCATTGTATTAAATAGTTTATCTATATTTATAGTTTATCCCTTTTCATGTGTCTTTATACCCACCTTCATATATCATTTTCATAGCTGTGAGTATCACCTAGATGCAATGAGGGCTAAGTGTTCCATTCATTCTCATGAGAGATGGGTTCTTGTGAACCACTACTTATTAAACATGGGTCAATGAGTTTGAATCAAAAAATATACAGTTGAATCCTCACAGAAATATCACAATTGTAAGTCCTGATGCTTCATGCTGTGAGCATCACCCAGATGCAATGACTTCTAAGTGTTCCATTCATTCTCATGAGACATGGATTCTTGTGAACTACAATTCTTGAAACATGGTTCAATGAGTTTGACTCAAAAACAACATAGTTGACTTGTGATAGTAATATCACAAGAAGAAATAAGGATTTCATACTTAAGTTTAATCGTGCAAACCATTATAATTGTGAGCCAAGGTTTGTTATAAAATTTTAATGGGAAATTACACTACTTGTTGACTTTAACATGAAGGTTCATAGAAATTCACATGCAAGTCAAAGTTGAGATAAATCATAAGGGTGAAAATTGCATACCTTGCAAGCTTGCACTTTTCCCCTCTATTTTGGGGGCTCACTTTGACTCAATTGTCCCTAGTGCAAATAATGCATTACAAGTAGCATGTTTCTATTTAAATGTTGGTAGTTAGATTAAAACTAACCTAATTATATCTCTACACATTCTAAGAGTTTTACTTCAACATGTGTGTTGCATTCATTGACTTAAGGAGCACTCGTAGTGTATAAATGACATCCTAATTCCCAGGTTTGATTTCAACTCCAATCCTAACCCAGCTCCCTACTATACATTACTTTTCAATTGAGCATGAAATGAGATTTGTATACTAGAAATACGAATAGATTGTCGATAATAATACTACAAGTGCAAGCTCCCATGAACAAAAAGAATGTGTGTCCATCTAATTTGCCAAGGTACTCTTAGAAAGTCTATCCTATGCTTAGGATGCCTAATGTCTACCTACTTTAAAATGTGTACATTTAGATATTCACACATGAATATACAATAGGAATGACAAGAGCTCTCAAACTATATGGTGCCAATTGTCAAAATTACATGGAGCTGAAATGCAAGGCACAACTGTACAATGTTAATTCAATTATTGCATAAGTATGGCCCAATACAAAGTCATGAAAGAAGAGCATGTGCTTGCATGAACAATTGTGCACAATATTCAAAAGCATAAAAATTTGGAGTGGACAATGTGTGAGGAGACATGGTAAAGATGCCAAAGCTTGCACAAAGAACCTCTAATGTGGCATTGTTGATGGACATGAGATTGTTGCATTTACAACTAAGTTGTGTTGAGTTGTATTGTTGCTCATAACTAATGACA
Organism: Cupressus sempervirens; assembly: GCA_028749045.1. Taxonomy (NCBI): domain Eukaryota; kingdom Viridiplantae; phylum Streptophyta; class Pinopsida; order Cupressales; family Cupressaceae; genus Cupressus; species Cupressus sempervirens. The sequence continues at coordinate 313,276,144 of CM053788.1, forward strand.
TTGATGATTAACATGTGTGACCATACTACTAGCTTTACATTTATGAATTATGCATCATGGTGCTATCTAGAGAAAACATGTTAATAGCACAAGAGATGTAACAAAATGAGCATATGTGCAAGACTTGTGGTTTGAAGCAAATGCACAACTTGCACTTCAATCATTGCCATCAACTTACATCAACATCTACTTCATAAGTGACAAAATGGGCATAACACATGGTTGCTTGGCATGTTTCGGCCATTATACAAAGCATTAGTTTTTGTCCAAGGATTTGACCAAGAATAAGACCTCACATAGAAAGCTCGTAAAGACATCCATTAGCATTGCCAATTTTAAGACATAGATGGACAAGCCAAGAAAAAATCAGTTTAGACATAAGATCTGCACATCATTTCCACAATTAGGGTTGGATTTTCAAATCAAGCTAAACTCTATATGCATGAAGATCATTCCCATGGTGTGGAATGACCAAATGCAAAGAAGAGAACAATCAACAATTTATCAGAGTATACCCAAACCATAAATAATCACAAACACTAACTGAGGTCACTGAGGACAATCTTCACCAAAGAATTCCATTGCCGCAATTGAAGCCAAGTCCGCATTCCTACTTTAATGTTACCATCTCACCTCATTATATTAGGATTAGTTGCTCATCATTGTGTGATTTATTGCTTTAGCATAGAATCTTAGTAAAGAAATGTGTTTTATAATTTATTTCTTTAAACAAGTCAAATTCAATTAGGTAAGTCAAATACATATTCCTTCTCGACATGTCCAATATTTCTATTTGCACAAGACTATCAAGTTTGGTTACAAACAAACATACATCAGCCTTACAGAGTAAACCCCAGACACACCAGTCTTACCTCACTTTAAAACAAAACATTGAGATCTAATTTATTATTTAGAATGATGAATAGAAATCTCCACGAGCTTCTTCTGGGGCTACGATGACCCACTTTCCGGTTTGAAAATATTTTACTGTTCAGATGTTCTCTATCCAAAAAAGAAGCTTATCAAATAAGACTCCTCTTTCTAATCCGAAACTGCTTTAGAACTCAAAAAAGTTCCCTGTGTGTACTCTTCTATTTTGTTTTTAATTCTGTTATGTTCTACATTTGTTCATTCTTTTTGGTATTCTTAATTCTGTACAATTTAGATTAACACCAAATGGCACCATAATTATTAAGTCGCTGATTTATGAAACTAAAATTTACTCCTACATAATATGCCAAACATCACAATACACTATATGTGACATTGTTATATGACTTTTATAGGCTGTCCTACCAAAATGACTCCCTAGAAGTTGTTATCTACTTTTAAGATGCAGGTACAGCATTATTCAATTATCTACAATTACAGTACATTCCTGTGCTTAAAATTTGCATTCAATGGTAGTTCCTATTTTCTATTAGTGCAACAGATCACCCAATCCCTTAAGAACACACAGTGTATACTCAAGTTACCCTGATTTTGAAAATGCCATTCCAGTACCTATACCCGCATTGCAAACAAGAAAAACATGGTTTTGAGTGAAACTCATTTCTATGGATGGTTAACGCACATTACATCATGTTCTGAGGTTTTATTAACATAATAGAATCCATCCTACTTACTAATGTGGTTCTCAGTATATGCTTTCAAACTCTAGAATTATCATATATATTTTGATGCAATTATCAATAAAAATATAATCAAGTGATCAAGTTAGTTCTGAGTTTTTCTTGGCATAAAAGCATTATTTCACTTACTAATATGATTCTCATTCTATACTCTCAAGCTCCAAATTTCTCAATTGTATTTGATAAAAACATCAATGGAAAATGAAGTGAAACGGAAAAAAGGAAACTTTGCTAACTGCAAGAAGTCATCCAATCCCTATAGACACAAAAAAGTACACCCAGGTCGCCCTAATTTTGAAAATGGCATACCAATACTTATATCTGTATACATATACAAGAAAGCATGGTTTTTAGTGGTTTTCCATATCTAAAGATAGGTGATTACATCAATTTTGGATGTTCTGAGGTTTTATTAGCATGATTAATCTATATCACTTACTATTGTAGCTTTAACTCTGTCATTTCTATTTTGATGAAACCATCAATAAAAATTAAACCAGTGACCAATTTGAAAATCCTGAATTTATCTTGGCATAATTACAGCGATTTGGGTGTTCTAAGGTTTAATTAGAAAAGAAAGCATCTATCCCTCTTACTTATGTGATTCTCATTCTATGCTTCCAAGCTCTAAAATCACAATTTATATTTGATGCACTATCAATATAAAATAAACAAGTGGAACAAAAAAGGCATACTTCAACATATTGAAATCAAACGTTTAGAAACATATACCTGGATCATACCCCATGTACAGCGCCATGCAGCCCGGGAGAATACAGGAGCCATCATCTCTACCCATCTAAGTATGAGGTAGAAAAATTGCAACAAATTAGTACAATTCACCACAAAAATTGTTAACATATATGTTGTAATGATCTCTTTAACAATGGATTTAACTCATTCCTAAGTCTTACCCAGTACAAGGAGGTGCAGTGCTATTTTCAGAGCATCGATGACCACCTCGACTTTTATACATCCTCCTGAAGACCACACACCAAATTTATGATTGGACAATATCCCATACATAGAATTTCTAGATTCTCTAAACTATGGACTGATATTATTCAAAGAGTGAATATTTGACAAGTTTATTCTAAATCCAAAAAATAATCATTTTCTTCTCCATGGAATTTTTCTGTAATGCAGTTTGATCTAACAGCATATAACTCTATAACAAATATAATCAATAGACTAGAAAATCTTACCTGTGGACCCTTGACTTTTTAACCCTTGCTGTGATTTCATGGTGAACCTCTGACTTAGATACATCCAAAGCAGGCTGTGAAATTTCCAATCCTTCTTCCTCCATAATAGCCAAGTATCTACTGGTTTTACATATTAGTAATGTCATAAAAATATTTACAATTAAAAAAATTGTACAGAATCCATTAGCGATGCTAGCACTATAGGATATTAGAAAATTCTTGTCCACTCATTCTAATGCTTAATTTAGTCTCATTCCTATGCTTAATGCTTAACTTATGAATGAGTTAAACCCTTTGCAAATTTAAATAAATACAGTGTAAGTTATGCATACCTATCTGCATTGAAATTTTCAACTCCAAGATCCTCATCCCAAAGGAAGATATAATTGTAAGTGGCAACTATATCTGGATGCAAGAATCTTTTGGCAAACCACCTTGAATGGAAATGCATTCCAACAATCAGAATCTCAAAAATTTTAAAAATCAAGAATTCATTAACCATGCCTTCAGAATGCATTTTATATAATATATCATAAGAAAAGCTCTCATAATTCCCTTTGCCAAATACTTCATTGCTAAAGAAAAAGGAACTTTGAAGGCTGGTGGTAGATTGGTTGTCAATATTACCACTTGGTTTGATTAATTGCAGCCACATGAATAGCCCTCTCACTCCCTTCCAAATCACTCCAATTATCTATTACCCCATCATAATGGAATAGCATCACAGTAAAGTTCTTTGGACAGAACTGGAAACAGAATCATCATGAACTATAAAATTAGTATCATAATTTTAAACCTGACTCGATTCCCTTTCAGAGCAAAGTTCAAAAGTACACAGAAAAAGCTATTCAATAAAATATATAACCAAAGATATACCTTCTCAAGCATTTTCTTCACATTTTCTTTCTGCTTTATTCCTACTGCAATTGCAAGCAAGTTCTCCGGACTTTTTCTTTTATCCTGTCAAAAACATAGTGGTGCAATAATCAATGGATATGTCACAGATGATGATTATGATGAATCAAGAGAATACACAATTTCATGGCATACTCAAAACCAAAAAGTATTTATAAGTTTCCAGCTACCCAGATAACTAGAAAAAATGCAGGAGTTAAATTATGTTGACTGCATTAAAATTGCCTATCTAAAGCGTTATTTGTTTTTATTACCTGAATGTTAGCCCAAGACTGAGAAACAAAGGTCGTGGTTCAAAAGCATGGATGTTATGTTTTAAAAGGATGCAAGGATGCAAGTGAGGAAGAAAATAAAATCAAATCCCTAAATTATGATATAATGAACAAAAAACAACATGAAAAAAGTTCAAGCAATGGAAAAAAGTTCAATGCCCTTTCTAATCTATTATATGAACATTTCTTAGCATCTGCATAATTTCAAAGGTCAAGTTCAACTTACCTCCACCATAGGATCACCCCACAATGACCGCATCTTGAGGTCTGAGGTTTCCTGCACAACTGCTTTTGGCAAGGCTCCGCTTCCACCAATGCATTTCTCTTCATACTTTACCTGACAAGTCAAAGGTTACTGAAATATGACACTCAATTTAATAGTCCATTTGTTAATATCAACTACAAGAATAAGATAGAAAATCAAACCTCAATTCCTTTTGAATCAGTCATCTGCATAGTACTAGGGGCAGACTCCTGCATCATATTAGGAGCAGGCTGCTGCAGAGGACTAGAGACAGCCTCCTCTATAAGACCAGAAGCTGGAGCCTTGGCAAAGGACACATTTTTCTGTATACCATTAGACTCTACAGATAAGTGATCATGTATGTCATTGGAGCTCTGCCATATTGACGATATCTGTTTATGTAATATCCACATAACAGCATTTAGTATTTCTCAAACCCTTAAATTCTCAACAACAAACTTACTTCAATATCTTTTATATCCTAAGTTCAGAAGCCAGAACCAATGAAGGAAACCATCTTTATGGTACAGACTGACTTCAGTGACAATTTGTAGCTTGTATATGTTAACTTCTAGCTATCGGCAAGATGCTACAAATGTGCTCTGTCAAAGCAACTTATGTCTGATAATGAAATATGAAAAGAATAACAAGAAAAAATATTGAAAGTAGTGAATATCGTACTTGTGTATTTCTATTGTAAAGAGCAAAGCTGCCAATGACAAAAGCTAGTAGTAGAAGTCCTGTCACTGAAAGAAATCTGTGGCGGCAACAAATATTTTGCCATGTCCAATCTGATTGAGATGGGCCTTCAATCTGTAAGCAAAGAGTAAAACAAATCTTAAGAAATTAAACAGGTTCAAAAATCTGTCTTCCACAGCAATCCACCACTTACAAATTATTAATGTCCAGTCCATCTTAACTTCAGAACAAAATCAAGTCTGTTTATTTGATCTACTCTAACTGTAAGAGTTAACATTCTTTTGAGCCCCAAAGACGTGCAGAAATAGTATTCTTTCAAGCTCTGGGACCCAGACAGAGTGCAGGCACCACAGATTATTTAACTATGTGCCATAAGATCCTCAAGCTCAGTGCAACCACAATGAAGGAATAAAAGCATTGCTTGAAGTTGAGATAGAGAAAACAATCAGCGTGAGTTTAGCATTTACTCCTTGAATCTTTAAAGCATTAATTTTAAGACAAGTTTAGAAGTTGAACATAATTCAAGCCTTTCATTTCTGCTGGGTGAACTGTTAGAATAGTTCTCTAGATGTTAATTTGGGAATGGAATTAAAATTTAAATGTAAAATTTGAAAAATTGGTAGGCAAATGAGCTTCCTACCCAACGTGAGTTCTTGACTACAACTTATTACATGTCATTAAAATCTAGTAACAGATAAGTGCATAGCTCATCTTCGAGGTCTTCTATTTTCAACTATCACTATCTTAAACTTTAAGCTATCTGTAGCTGCCAAATTCATTTGAAGAACAACGCTTGTGATTGCATTCAAGTCCTAGTTTCCTACAAAACAAAGCAAAAGAATTCCGTGGCATCTAGTTTCCAACAAAACAAGGCAAAAGAATTCCGTAGCATCTTGTATTTTCCACATAGTTCAATTGTAAGCAGAAACCAGAAATGAACAATTCTGATCACTTACAGCCTCTGAAAACCATTTTGACAAGAAGCCCTACTGGGTGATTTATGTAGCAATTACAAATAAGCGTTGGTCCACTGGAATGGATTGCCCTTTCAGGGCAGGTACACATCATAAATTGTGATGCATTCCCTTCTGGTAAATGGTTTTGCAACTGGGCTTCTTAGCTCGGGTATTTTGACATTGTAACAAATGTATTGGATCCCTGAGATTCACCACCTCCAAATATAGATGAAAAGAATGGAATGCAGCAATGATAGCCATGCCAAATCTATTAAGGTGAGCACCGTAATAGTTAAATGAAGGATATGCTTCTAGTGGAGGTCCAGAAAGAATCCTTGAACAGTTTCTGCACTAACATGAGGAAGTATACAGTTGATAGTACCTTCATGTAGTATGGAAACATTTCGGTTTCAAGATTTAGATGAAAAACTAATCAAATGGGAATCTGAAAACCGCACAAACCTGCACAATGCCAGATTCCCATACTATGCCACTCTTTCGTTTGCATGAAGCTAAACAACAATTTGCCACTAATACAACCAGTTCTGAGGATTTGAGCTAGTGGAAAACGGCAAACAGGTTACTTACAGATAATTGTTTGCAGCTGCATTTTCCTGCTATCTTCTGCATCAGGCAAGAGAAGCCCATTGTCCCTCGCCTCAGCTCAATGTTCAGAAAAAACGGCTCACGTCATCAACATTTGCATATCCTGGACCGACGATGGCATAACATCTACAAATTTCGACTCAATTGGATATAAAAAATAAATGAGCGGCATACAGTCTGACACTTTTAATTACATTACGGGACCTAATTAGTTTTACTGAGCTGTGTTTACTGCAGCTCAAGTGGCAGTAATTCCGGGAAAACAGACAGTTCAACAACCCCTTCACATAATGTGATAAGCATAACTATACACTTACGGCGTCATATACCAGTAGTACAAACATCATGTTCTTAAGAAAAGATGTGAATTTTGTATATGCATTCAGACAAAATTAGAAAAATCCAAAAGCTTTTCGAAAATAATTGAAAAAAAAGAATGGAATGAGTAATGAGGGGGAGCTCAACCGAATAGAAAGGGAAAGAAAGTATATTTTTGGATGAAAAATCATCCATATCACGAACAAATTTGCGGGCAAAAATAGAGGAAGAAAGTCTTCGGCACCATCACATACAGATGAACTGGGACGCACAATACAGGACTACTCGACTCTGATTTCGAATTCAAAACGGGAATACTCAACTTTGATATCCAATTGAGCGAATCTGCGATCAAAAGCTAAGAAATTTTTCGACATCGTTCTGGTCGCAATGCAGAAAGCATTGCTCTTAGACCCAAAAAAGGGAAACGAGAATCGTACAAGACGCGGTATCAAAGAAAGCGAGCAGGGTAAGCTATGAAAAAGGGGTTAAAGCTTAGTCGATCTGGCACTCACATGGACATTTTTGGAATGGGATTCTTGTTTGGAAGAGAAGCCTCAGTCCAAAGTCCAGCTCCGACTGTTTTGGATGCTCAGCTGTCTGCCAGATGTTAGAAAAACCAGTACTCCAACTCCCAACAACCTCTACTTACCCAATCCTTATTTATATCACTCCAAATTACATCATTCAAATAAACCTGCGACAGATTCGGTTGTCAGTTCGCCGAGACGGCGACTTCTATTAATCTAAAATTGCTTATGTCGGTTGCTCACATGTCGCTTCTTTTCGCATCCAAAAAAAGTGAGTCGCGCTAAAATGGTGACTCGTGGTGGATCACTTTTGGCAAATTTTTGGTACGGGCACCTCTCTTCTATATAGAGAGAGGAATATAATGTTTAAAAGCTTCGTTTATTAATGGCGATTGATGGCTTCTCTGTCTAGGGAGAACAATATACAGCTCTTCACTTGAAACACATAAATTTATACAGTTCCACCGCCCCGAGATCCAATTATTTTATCTAACCTGCATTGGTCCTCCCAAAATTTGAGGTTCAAGTATCGAAACACCTAAGTCTATGAAGGACTTGGGATAGTCTTCCTTACAAATGCATCCTTGACCCAATTTTTTAAAAATCTAAAAACACAGTGAAGTTTTTTTAAAATTTTCAAGACTTGATTTTCACGATCTGCATATTTTTGTGATTGAAAACAACAAAAATTTTGAGAAAAAAAAATTATATTTGACTTTTTTTTAACTTTAGTGCATGTATGCCAAGGACTTGAGGGTGAAATTTGTTTTGAAAAAATTAAAATTTTAAAGATTTAGTAGTGGAGCACATGCTTCAAATTTTCAATTTACATTTAAATTTTTATTCTACTTTAGTCAATTCTTTGCTTACAATATGATGTCACATCAATTGGTTTATTATCAAGGTGTTCAAAAAGAATACACTAAATGAATACACTTCATTCAATTATGAGCAATCATCATCAACACTCACAACTTTAAAGTTACAACTATTGGTACAATATTGTTAAAGATATTGCATGTTAAATAGTCTATTAACCTTATTATCGGGTACTCAACTATTGAATCCTCTCCCCAAGTGATTATTTTTGTAAGGGGTTGGATAGAAATCCATGTGAATCATCGAAGAGTTGATCACAAACCTTAGAAAACACATAAGATCTTAAATCTTAGCAATAAAGTCTATATAGCACAAGCAAGAATAAATGAATAAACAAAGAATAATACCTTCATTGTTGTCCTCAATTTTCGTAGGTTGTAGTTCTTGAATGATGATGAATGATTGATAAGAATTCGAGTATGATGACGACAATGATCCATATTGATTGTTTAGTTATGATTTGGTTTGATGACAGATGATTGATTTATAGATTGTTTGATATAGATTAATGGTGGAGATCTAATAAAAGATTGAAAATGAACGAATGAATTCAATGAGACAAATTGATTGTTATATTTAGAAGACAATCGATTGCATGATTTACTTAGACTAAGTTGATTGAACTCACACTAAGTGAGTTGTAGTTCATGGGAAGAAATTAGGATTAAATAATTATAAAATAAAATTTTGATTTCATTTTAGAATAAATGCATTTAGAAAAATGAGTACTTAACTAAATTAAAGAATCATTTAATTATAGAGGACAAATAGCTAATCAATTGATTGAGAGGAAGAAATTAAGATTAAATAATTAAATGAATAAGCATTTTATTTATTTTAAAAAGAAATATAATTAGAAAATTAAATAGTTGAATAATTTAGACAATTTATTTAATTAAAAGTCATAGTTATCAATTTAAATAATAAAAATTACTAATTAATTAATTATAAAAATTTAAAAGAGTAAAATTAACTAAATAATCAAAACATACAAATCAATTAATCAATTTACCAATTTAATAATTTAGAAGAAGAATAATATTTAATAATTAAAGCTATTGATTATTTAATTCTTAAGAAGAATTCGAAAAGGCATCAAATTAGTTTATTATCCAATTCATAGAAAAGAATTAGTTACTTAATCAAATTAATAATTATTATTATTTTTAAATAATATTAAATAACTCAAATTATTTAATCGCGTGCGTGAGAAGAGAAGTATAAAAGAATCAAATAAAATAGTAGTTGCTTAAATCGTATGCATAAAAAAAAGTTATCTAAAGTAATCAATTTAATAATTATATTTTCTTAAATATAATTATTTAAACTTGTTCATGAGAATGAATTTTAAAAAATCAATAAGGTACTATGTAATTTATATTTCTCAAGAAAATATTTCAACAATTTAATTAAATAATAATTTTATTTTTAGAAAATAAATTAAATATTTTTTTACCATTCAAAGAGATAACTAAATTAAAGTAATTCGTTGTGTTATAAAAGAATATATAGTTAATTAAATAATTTTAATTATTACTTAATTATAACATATTATAAGAAAAATATATTTAAATTAATAAAGAGTGGAATGGAATTAAATAATTATTATAATGCAAGAATAAATTGATTAAATAATAATCATCATTATTTAACTAGTAGTTGCAAGCTATTGTGCTTGCAACGATGAGTACTAGGTGTTTACTTTAATTAAAATAAAATTTAATTATGTAATAAATCAAATAAATAATATTTATTTATTTAATTTATCATATACTAATAAATTATCATCTAAAAATTATTCCCATTAAAATCTATTATGAAAAAATAATAAGAAAAAGCAATAAAAAAATAACACGTATAAAGTGGAGCAAAAAATATAAACTGAAATTAATTATAAAAACTAAAAACTAAACTAAGGGAAGTCTCGGTGCTTAACCTCTATGAGCATCACCTAGATCCAACGATTCCCAAGTGCTCTATTTATTATTATAAGAGATGGATTCTTGTAAATCACTACTCATTAAACATGAGTCACTCAAAAACTACATAGTTAAACCCTTGTCACAATATCACAATTTAATTAATTAAATGAGACAAATTGATTGTTATATTTAGAAGACAATTGATTGCATGATTTACTTAGACTAAGTTGATTGAACTCACACTAAGTGAGTTGTAGTTCACAAGAAATTAGGATTAAATAATTATAAAATAAAATTTTGATTTCATTTTAGAAGAAATGCATTTAGAAAAATGAATACTTAAAGAATCATTTAATTATAAAGGACAAATAGCTAATCAATTGATTGAGAGGAAGAAATTGAGAGGACAACAATATCACAATTTAATTTGTTGTGGAAAATATATCTTGCTTATTAATTTAAAGTCTATTAGCTTAAATATATGAATATAATCATTAAAGAAATTTAAAAATAAACTAATTTAAAAGCTACAACTTAAATATATGAAAAAATTAATCATTTAAAAATAATCTCTATAAAAAAAATATTATGAAAAATTAATATGAGAAATATTTTTTAAAAATATTAATAAATAGTAACTCCCACAAATATCATATTGGCTAAACTAAAAATCAATATTTAAATGAAAACCTATACTAATTTAAAAAATAAATTAAAATAATTTAAGAACTAAAACTTCAATCATACACATATCTTAATTGCTAATCATATTTGTTAAACTCAAAATCAGTATTTAAAGTTTTAAAAAAAAACTAATTTAAAAAATAGATTGAAAAACTAAAACTTAAACAAATAATTTAAAAAATTAAAAATTAAACTAATTTAAAGTTTATTTACTTAAATATATGAATAAAATAATTATATAGAAAATCTCCTAAAATTAATGTGAGAAATATAAATAAAATATAGAAAAAATAGAAACTCCTCCCACAAATATCTTATTGGCTAAATTAAAAATTAATATTTGAAGTAAAAAAAAAATTAAACTAAAATATTACAAAATGGCAAGCAGAGCTAAAAGAGTGAAAAATGTGAAAACTACGAATTGTTCAAATATTGCCAGACATTTTCCAAACAAATTTGCAAATTCGAAAAGACATAGGCATCTGCACTCTTACATACCAAACACCCATTGCCTGAGTAGCCCTAATGTGCAAAAAAAAGTGGATGATTTAGGATATGTAGGCACTATGGTATCAACTTCAAACAATTTTTCTCTGTTGGCAAATCTGCACAAAGGGAAGTTTGGTAATTCCCCAATTAAATGCCCTAAACAAGATCCCTTCTAACATCCTATGGAATTCTGGAGCAAAGCAGAATTAGTGATACACTCTATGGCTAGTTTAGACAAGCAAATCTTTGTCTTCAATGCCACAAAATATGCCAACCGAAATTTGAATCCTATTTTCTTGAGGCAAAAGGGTTTTTCTTTCTATCCAACTACAGAGTTTCCATCTCATTTGAAGGTTCCCCTGATGCTATATTCTTTATCTATTTACATCCCTCCACAATGCAGGGAACCCTTCTCTCATTAGTTGTATTCTGAGCTTCCTAAGGCTATTCATCACCACTCAATAGATCATGAAGACAAGGTCCTCATCATCAGCAATCAAGATAGTGAAGAATGCTGGCAAGAATGTCAAGAGGTGGGCCTATTTGCTTATTAGAATGGCCCTAAAGCAGAGTTGCACAATTTGATTGACTGGTTAGAGGATTTTTGTGGCTTCCAGGTAAGTATCTCGTATTACTCTGATAAATTAGTCTTTATTCATTGTTGTGATGAGGATGTGAAAAAAGAATTTCTTAGGGTTTCTAAATTTATGTTTAAGGGTCATGCTATAAATTTCTTTGATTGGACTCCAAATTGTAAAGAGGAAAATTTAGATCTAACTATTCCAACATGGTTCATTACCAATTCAATCCCTCCAGAGTTAAATCAAATAGGAATTTTAAAAAGAATTGGCAGATCATTAGGTGAGCTAATTGATTTGGATGCTTCATTCGAAAGATGTAATAATATAAAACTTCTCATCAAATGTAAAGCCAACAATACAGATCCTAAACCAATAAAGATAATCACAAATAGATCAACTTACAACTTAAACTTTCAAAGATATGAGGGTAAGATTTTAGAGATAATTAGGTTGGATGATGAGAGAAAGTTGTCCTTCAAATTTTTACCTAGAACATCAAATCTCATTAACTCTTTGTCCATGATCAAAAGTAGGCATCTAAGTATGTTACAGGAAGAACAAAAATCTGAGGAAATGCTAAAAAACATGAGTTATGCAACAAATATCTCAAAGGAAGATAAATCACAGGAGGAAGCAGGAAAGGGAAATAATCCCTTATGCCAAAAGAATGAAGGTCAGCAGGATAAAATTTTCATATCTCTAGAATATTAAAAAGGAAGTCATCAGTTGGACAAGATTAATTCACTAGACAGGAGCAAGGTTAATGGGTCCACTTTGCAACCCCTCGAATAGGACAATAACTTTTGTAGCATGGGAATGTCTCCCAAAGCTAATAATAAACCAAAATTATAGAGTATAATTGTTGATAATAGAAAATAGAAGAAAAAAGAAAGGAAATGTAAGAAAAAGAAAGAAGTTAGAAGGGCAGAAAGCATATCAAAGATTCCACCAGTACCCAATATAGAGAGCAATAAGTCTACAACCAACTCTCCAGGGTACATGGAAGATATAGAACAAGCACTCTTATTTGAAGTCTCAGCAAAGAAAGAAAGAGAAACAAATGATAGATCTCCTAAGCTACAAGGGGCAGAACCATCTCTGGCAAGACCAATTTCAGATAATAAGTCTTCTAAGCGGTTTTCCAAATTTTGGTAAACTCCCTCTCCAAAAAGAGATTATTCAGAAATCAAAACTAATGAGTCAGATGTGTTCATTTCAAAAAATATTTTGATTCAAGACTTTCAAAAAAAATTGAATCAAAAAGTGGACAAGAAAGAAGAGTTAGAAACATATTTTCTCAAAGAGGAGGAGAAAGACTATATAGAGAAGCTTTTAGAAGAGCTAAGCGGGGTATTTGTTTTTGATAATGAAGATAATGATAACTTGACTTAAAAAGAAGAGCTTCTGCAAAAAATTTTACAGCTAGGAGGAGACAATTACACTTTCACAAATCTCAAAAGGGACCTACTAGCTTTTGAAGAAGAAGATAGGAAATTCAAGGATACATCGATAGAGGATAGAATATATGAAGATGAAGATAAAGTGACTGAGGCACAAAAAAGCATAATAGAGAAAGTACTTAAAGAGTTGGAATTCGAGGAAAAGGAGATTGAGGACAACATTAAAACATAAACTCTTAAGAGTGCACAGGAAAACTTGGATTAGTTGGGCATAATAAAGAACTTGGAAGGAGTTAAATTTCCTAACTATGGCAAGACGTTAGCAAAAAGAGGCAAAACATCTCTTAAGCAACTCAAAGAAGAAGATGGTAAAGCTTGAGAATAGCAAAAAATTATTCATCTGTTCAACAAAGGGAAGGAGAAGAGCCTTCCCATGGAACCATGAAGATTACAACATGGAATGTTAGGGGCCTAAATGCCCCTAACAAGAAAAGAATTTTAAAAAAAAACCTAAATAAGTTTGAATCAGATATCATACTATTACTAGAAACTAAGTTGAATAAGTTAGAATGAATTCGTTTAGGCAAAAAGCTAGGTAACTGAAGTTGTTTTATGCATGAATTTGTAGGTGCTTTCGGGGGTTTAGGGTTCATTTGGAATCATAGAAAAATATCATTAGATATATTAACATCAAAGAATAATTAGATTAGTGGCTTAGTTAATAGTGTGAAATGAGATATTAAGTTTATCTTGTTTAATATATACAGGCCAGTAAGTAAAATAGAGAAAAAACTAGTTTGGAAAGAAATCAACTAGCATAGGGAAATTTTCATAACATTCCAATAATCTTAGGAGGAGACTTTAATACTATATTAAATTTGAATGAAAAATATGGGGGTGTCCAACAGATTTCCCAATCCATGAAGGATTTTAAAGAATGGTGTGAAGGTCTCAACCTAATAGATATTCCATGTAGCAACGAGATGCATACTTGGAATAACAAATGGAAGGATTTTGCGTATATTGCAAAAAAATTAGATAGGTTCTTTATCAAAGGAGATTTAGAAGTAAATAATCTTAATATTTAGTCTTCAAATCTTCTAATTGCTGGTTTTGATCATCTCCTAGTCAGATTGAACCTTAACAAATCATAGAAACCCTCTAAAAATTTGTTTAAATGCAAAAAAAATGTGGTTTTTCAACTCTAGTTTTTTAGCTAATATCAAAGAATGGTGGTCACATGGTGATTTTGAAGGGTCAAAAATGTTTATTTTCATATCCAAAATGAAAATACTCAAAGAAAAAATTATAAGATGGAATAAAGATCACTTCAACAATATTTTCAAAGAAAAATTAGAAATCGAAGATAAGCTGAAAGAATTAAATTTAGAAGTTATCAAGTATGACATGAACAATGATAGTTATAAGTTAGAAAAAGATCTGTTGGCTAAACAAGAAGAAATTCTGACCAAGGAAGAAATTTTTTGGAAACAAAAATCCTGAGAAAGGTGGTTATAGGAAGGAGCTCGGAATACTAAATATTTTCATAATTCAGCTCTCTATAATAGAGCTAAAAGCACTATAACTAGTATTAGAAATCATGAGGGTATAACGACAGATAAACCTAAAAAAATAGCAGAGATTTTTGTGGATCACTCTTAAAAAATATTGAATAATTTTGAAGGGTCTAATAGAATAGAGCAAGACAAAATGTTGGATGTTATTCCTAAACTGGTTACCCTAGAAGATAATAAAATTTTGAATAATCCAATCTCGTTAGAAGAGGTAAGGAAGGTAGTATTTAACATGAATCCAGAGAAATCTCTTGGTCCAGGTGGTTTCCAGGCCTTTTTTTATCAGAAATGTTGGGATATTATTGGTAAAGATCTTTGGGAGGCAATCAAAGCTTTAAGAAGGGGTGGATCTTTGTTGTCAGAAATTAATCATTCCTTTCTTACCTTGATTCCCAAGAAGTCTAAGCCTGAGAATCCAAGAGATTTTAGGCCTATCGCATTATGCAACACTATTTATAAAGTCTTTTCTAAAATTTTAGCTAATAGACTTAAATTAATTCTACCAAAAATCATCTCCAAGGAACAAACAGGTTTTGTTCTAGGTAGATCCATTCTAGATGGTATCATAATCATTCAAGAGACAATTCATTCAACAATTAAGAATAAAGAGGCTTGTATGTTTATGAAATTGGACATTCAGAAAGCCTATGATATGGTAAATTGGTGTTTTCTCTGCAAAACCTTAGAAGCCTTTCGCTTTTCATGTCAATGGATCAATCTTATTTTCAAATGTATTTCGACTACCAAGATCTCAGTTCTTATCAATGGATCATCGGAAGGTTTTTTTGAGATATCTAGGGGACTAAGACAAGGAGACTTGTTATCCCCATTTGTATATATCATTATGGTAGAAACTTTCGAGAGAGCTATAATGAAAGCATATAATAGTAAAGAAATTTAAGGTCTCACTGTTACTAAAAATATTCTTAATATTACTCACCAACAATATGATGATGACACGATCTTGCTAGGAGAGAGCACTCAAAGGGAGGCACTTAATTTAAAGGTGATAATTGAGCAATACATGAGAGCCTTTAGAAAAAAAGTAAATGATGCCAAATTAGAAAAAAAAATTATCAACACGGATATCAAGGTGGGAAACCAAATTTTTTAGATAATGGGATACAGAAAAGGTTCATTCCTGTGTAAGTATTTTGGTATAGAATTAGAAAAGAAATGTAAATTAGGTAAGGTCTGGCACAACACTTTGGAAAAATTGGAAGCCAAGATCGAAAGATGGAAAGATAAATGGCTCACGAAAGCTAGTAAGAGCATGAAGATAAGATCAGACCTTTCTGCCATCCCGACTTATCCTCTTTCTTATCTTCCTCTTCCTAAACATCTTCTTCATAAGTTCAAGGTCAAACTTAGAAATTTCCTATGGAATGATTGTGAGGAATCCAAAAAATTGGCACTCATTAAATGGAATAATATTTGTAAACCCAAGGAGTTTAGTGGGTTAGGAATCAAGAACCTCTTATGGCAAAATGAAGCATTAGGGGCTAAACTGATATGCAATTTATATTCGAAAAGAGAGGATAAATGAGCCAAGATTTTGTATAATAAGTGTCTTATTACGGATGATCCCAATTTGATTTTTAGAATGAAGTCCCTTCCGAAGGGATCAGAAAGCTAGAATTTTATGGTTAACTATTGTCATCTTGTAAGAAAATATCTTACTTGGGATGTAGGTAAGGGAGAAAATGCACTCTTTCGGGAAGACTTGTGGGATGGGCATCCACCAATTGACAACAATCTTGTTCCTATAAGTCTCAAAGGAAAACTTATTAGTTGTTGGGGTAGGAGAGTTAGTGAATATAAAATTAAGGCTAACTCGGGAAATCAATCGTCATGGATATGGAAATCCTTGGAAGATGTAGACCTAGATCCTGAGGAGATTAAGGCTTACAAAAAGATTATTTCCACAAGAAAATTCAAACAAATGGAGAGGAAGGATAAATTGATCTAGGTAGCATCAAATGATGGCAAATATAGCATTAAAAATGGATATAAAACTCTGATTAATTCTAAAAGATGGGATGAAGTGGAGATGCCTCTTAATCTATGTTGGGACCCAGTATGTCTGCCAAAAGTAGGCTTTTTATTATGGTTAGCTTTTCAAAATAGGATTTTAATGGTAGACAGGCTTTGTAAAATCATTCTAGCAGGGCCATCAAGATGTGTTCTTTGTAAGAATGAATGCAAAAATGCTGACCATCTCCTCTACAAATGCCCTTTTTTGAGAGTGTGTTGGGAATGGCTCATTCAAAAATTAGATTGGCACTCTCTTTTTTCTAAAAATCTTATGATTTTCTTATTGGATGGCCCTCTCATCTCCGTAAGGGCATCTATAGCAAACTTTGGAATATTAGTCCCTCTATATTTATTTGGGAAATTTAGAAAGAGAGGAATAGGAGGATTTTTTGTGATAGAGAGATGTGTGCAGATGAGCTAATTCCAAAAATTGAAGCTAGCATTGTGGAAAATATTAATTCCCATCTCAGGAAATCTAGTAAGGAAGACGGTTCCTTTTCATTGTGGGATGGTCGAATCAAAAAGTCATGGCCTAATCTGATCAATCCTCCACTTGCTTACTCTAAGAGGAATAAGGAAGCAAGGAGAATTTGTAAATGGTCCCCCCCTTTGAAGGGTTGGGTGAAGCTTAATTTTGATGGAGTGGCTAGAGGCAATCCAAGGATTGTAGGCATCAGATATATCGTCAATAATGACTCAGGAAAGTGCGTGGCCAAAAAAGCTATGTCCATATCCCCAACTACTAACAATTTGGTGGAGTTCGTAGCTTTGGAAGAAGGACTAAGATTATGTCATCAACTAGGTATATCAAAACTCATAATTGAGGGTGACTCAAATTTTTTTAAATGCAATCAAGGATAGATCAACTCCTAATCAGATACTCAGTTCAAAATTAGAAGAAGTCATCCATTTGATCGATAAGTTTGAGGAAACTAGGATATGTCATATTTATAGAGAAGGTAATTATAAGGCAGACTCCTTAGCCAATGCAAGGGTGGATGGCACTAATTTTCAGGAATTATGTAAAGGGACTTAATGTATTGTCGTGTCTTTGTTTATTCCTTGATTTATCACTTATTTCTTTTAACTACTCTTGGTGTTTTGTAATAAGTATGTTTAAGGAATTATATAAAATTATTTATAAGGATAGTTAGTCTAAGGGATATTAATCATTGTTATTAATGCATCGCTTCAAATTATATTGGGAGTTGTTGGTATTCGAGAACTACATTATGTTGAAATATCTTAATGGAAAGAATGCTTCTGAGAGGGGGGGGGGGTGAATCAGAAGTATTAGCTTTTAACCTATTTTTTCACAAATCCTTAATAGCATAATATTGTAATGTACATGCATGCATATCATCATTAAGCAATTATGAAAAACACATGTACATCACCACATAACACTTGAAATTTTGATAACCCAGAAACCCTCCAGGAATAAGAAGGTAAAACTGGGGTGGAGATGATACCCACAAAATTACTGCAGCAATAATGTTTGACCACTTCTAATGATTTGCCCTGTTAAAGGCCTGCCTTGTAAAAGGCTACAACACATTTTTAAATGTGACCTTGTTAGAGGATTTACAAACACTTTACATGAAGTGTTACCCTGTTAAAGGATTTAATCACCTGTTTAAAGGATCTACAAAATAGATGTTAAGCTAACCTATCACCATAGGATTTCCTTTCTAATACAATTGCTAGAGAGTATTAGGAATAATCAACCTGAAAGCTTACAATCCTTTGATTGCTGAATGCAGGCACTTGATCTACTTTCTTTGATCTTGATCCTCTAAGATCTGATACTCTTCACTTTGAAATAGTTTCCCTTACACACCCTCGTCCGTTTTTTTTTCTTCATATAATGAATTTTAATCTTCCTTATAAAGACATTCAAAGACTTAGGGTTAGATGTGGATCTACGATCCATATTGAATCTCTATTTCCTGCTCATTCCTTGCACTTGTATTATTGGTTGCATGCCTTCTCCATTTTTCTTATTGGTTGCATGTAGATTGCATAGGAAATACAAAAGATTTGATCTTATCATTTTAATTCTTTGAGATTCATCATATGTCAGCCATGAAAATGGTTTACATTTGAATTAGTAAAGTTACAAACTCATATGTACATTCTATGTTACTCGACACTTACTGATTCTTGATGCTTGACACTTATAACCAACTAGCTTACTCGGCTCCTGTTGTATTTTTGTATTGCTCGGCATCGTCTGTGACTCAGCACTCAAATATCACTCGATACTTGTATAGCGCTCGGCACCTAAAGTCATTCGGCACTTGATTCTCACTCGACACCTATTAGTTTTTCTGACTTGGTACATATTGTGGCTCGGCATACATAGTGTGCTCAGCTCCAATCTAGAAAATGGTTAAGCGTGTTGGAACTCAAATGTCAAAACCATTCTGAGACTAACAATCTCCCCCTTTGACATGAGTGACAAAAACACTTAACTGACCTTATGAGTACATTCACTAATCTGCTCGGTATATATAGAGGTTCTAAAAACTTGATCAAAATTGTGTAACTTACAATGTATACCTCAAAACTATTGTAACTCCCCCTAAGTTGATTGTGCCATTTTGATAACCAAAATTGATGTTGTATATCATGCTCCCCTTTTATCTTGTCTCCCCCTATTTAACTTGTCTCTTTGTCTCCCCATTCATCTTGTCTCCCCCTTTTTGACACTTATGTCAAAGGGTTTTAAGGGTTAAGACCATATTTTGCCAAAAATGTGTTGTTTACCTCCATAATCATCCTAAGAGTGGCATCCTAATTATGCAAAGCAATTTCTAATAATTTGTGCTGGATGGAAATCTCTGCAGCAAGGTGAATAAGTCCTTCTGAAGTAGAAAGATTAGGATCTTTCTTGAGAACAATTTCAACATAGACCTGTTCTTTATGGAATACTTCCAAATGTGGGGTTATGGAGGATTGGAGTTTTGCCTTGATGGTGGCCTCTTCTGCTATTAATACAACTATTTATTTTTGAGTGTGAAGCGTTTGAGCAAAATGCTTCTCACTTTGAGCTAGATCTTTGGGTAGTTGCATGCTTGAAATATTTAAATTCCTCTCCATGCTCATTATCTTTTGGCTAGTTTCCTATGTGAAGTATGAAAAGTCACACAACTTTGTGTACAATGAGAATATATTCTCAAGTACCTTTTTCACTTTGTCTATTACCTTTGCCAATTTGACCTGTGAAAGTGCTATTTCACTAGATATTTTCTCATTAACTTTCCCTTGAAATTTTCTTTCAGACCATTCTATAAGTTTTGCATTTGTCTCTTGGTCTGCATTGGTCACTTGGTCAACAATATCTGTCAATTGTTCCATTATATGCTTGGACTCATCTGGTGACTGAATATTGAAGGCATCCATAAAAATGTCTTTAATCTCATGCAGTGTTTGTTTTTGTTTATACTCCTTCCTGAGTATCTCTTGCCTTTTTCTTCTATTTAAGGCTTCCTGCACTTCATTGATTTGATCAATGCTTATTGTTTTTGAGTCATAACTTGGTATGACTATCTCCTCATCTAATTTAGGGTCTCCATAGTGAAGTACCCTTGCAACTTTTGTAGAACTTGATCCTAGTGCAGATATTTGTAGTGGTTGTTGTGAAGGAGTCCCCGAGGTAGGCAAATTTATCAATGTTTATATTGCCTCCTGCTCTTTAGGGGTTTCCTCTGTTTTCTCCTCCCGCTGTCTACCTTGATCAATTATAGTAATTTTAGGAAGTGCACCTTTTGTTTGTGCTATAGGATCAGATGTAATAGTTTGTCATGTTTTTTCTATTTCTTTGTCTACTACTGTACTCGGCTTTTGTATTGTTGTGTCAACTATGCCTGATGAAACAACTGTTGGCATTTGAAGTTGACCACTAGTAGCTATAGAGATGAAGGAAGGTGGTTCTTGTGGATTCACCTTATCTCTAATTGTGTTTTAATTCATCCATACTGACCAATACTAGATCTGCACATAATCTTGCTTGTTGCGTGGATTGGTCAAGGATTCTTTTGAGATCCTCTACAATTAATGGATTGATGTTCTGAGAAAAAGTATCAGGAACATCTTGGACTATTATAGTTTTTGCAGATGTGATGGGTATATGAGGAGGCCTAGTAGGTGGCAATTGTGTGTCTTGCACACTCTGGTCTAGTTGCTGCTCTTGCTCAGCTGTTGTTGTTTCATCTTGCTTTTGTGTCTCCTCCTTCTTTGTTTCTTTCTCTTCTTCTTCCTTCTTCTCTTCTTGTTTCTCTTCTTCTTCCTTCTTTTCTTCTTTTCCTTGCTCTACTCCTGTCTTCTCTTCTCTCCTTTTTCTTCTTTCTTCTGATGGGGTAGTAGCTTCTTCCTTGTATTCTTCTTCAAGAAAATCTTCAATCTTTTTGTACAAGTTCTTCCATGATTTTTTTGTTCTTTGTACAATTTCTTCCATTTTGTTTTGGAGAATGAAGAATGCCCTGTACTTAGGAGTAAAACTAGCATTATGCCTTTTGACTACTTTCTCTATTTGCTCCTTAGTCAAATCATGCAGTATGCTTGCTAGGGTTGATTCTCTCATCTCCTTCTCCATTTTCAAACAAAAATGCCATCTTTCTTTTACAATTTTAGACAGTTCATTTGGAAATTGTCCATCTAGTTCAAGAGGAGTATACTTGAACTATGCCATCATTCCATAAATTGATTCTTCTATTCTATTTTTTTCATCTGTAGTGAACTTATTGAAATCAACTTTATTTATGTTGCTTAAGTCTCCATTTTCAATCTTTTTACATAATGTATCAACTGAAAAATGGCTTACCTTTTCAAATTGATCTTCTTCATCAGTATCAGGTTGAGCCACATATTTTCTTCTTTTCCTTGGCTCTTCCTGTGTCTTCTTGATTGTTTTCTTCTTTGTAGCATCTTCTTTAGATTTTTGAGTGGAGGCCCTCGTTGCAACTCTGGTTGTTGGCTTTTGTGGTGATGGCATGGCAGTTTTCTTTGGTTTGGACTAAGCTGGAGGCTGTTCTGTTGCCTTTCTCTTCTTTGGCTCGGCTTTGGTTGGTGCATCCTTGGCTTCTTGTTCCTCAACACCTTCCTCCTTGTCTTCACCTAGGCCTTGAGTTAATTCCATTTGGCCTTGCTCTTATTCATCCTCATCATCATCATTGTCATCATCATCTTCTTCTTCTGCTTTAGCCTCTATTCCTTCACCAAATTTCTTCATCAATTTATCTTTCTTCTTCAATGTGGAGGCAGTCTTTAATTCCATATTTATCTTTGACCTTACCACATCATAAGTGCCAAAGTGTGGGGCACTCTTATCTGTCTCTTTTGCCAATAATGCAGTTATGGTTGCAGATGCTTCATCTATGTTAATCTCATAACCAAATGGCCTTAGCCATCTCACCCTCAGAGTTGCTGCTTGGATATAGGTGAAGTCAATATCAACTAAGAAGCATATATCATCAATATGTTTTTCCACTAAGGAAACTGGTATTCTCACCCTTTGCTTTATGGATTTCTTGAAATCCTCAAAATAGCTTGTCATCGGGGTATCAAAATTGTCTCCCATTTGTTCTATATATTCATTAATTTGGGATATGATAGTTCTATCATTTCTCCATGTAACTTTTCCAAAAGAAGGAAATTCATTATGAACATAAAAGAATACACAAACCAGAATTGCTCCAAATTTGCATTGTGCACCCTTTGTCCTTCTTATGGCAGCTAGGTTTTCATTAATTTGTTGTAATTGCAGTTTTGCAAGATCATAAGTATGATCCTTTTTCACCAGTTTGTAGCCTACATTTACTGCAATACATGGCACACTGCTGGATTGATAGAATTTATGTGCAATAACTCTAATAGCAAACTCAACTAGAGGATCCTGAATGGTGTGAATTGTCATTCCCCTTTTGTTCCACTGAGCACCTGTGTTCTTTTTCAATAACCTCCTTGGATTCACTTCTCAAGGTCTTGTGCTGATCTAGGGTAGGATATCCAGTTACCCTATGAATGATTATTTTTGTGATTTTGACAGGGACATCTTCTAACCATAGACTACCATCATGAATTCTGCTCAACACAAATCTGATCCATTCTTTTTTAAATATGGTGGGAAATCTCAAAACTCATGTTAAACCCTTCCTTTCAACAATTTTGTATTCATCTTTCAAGACTCCATCGACACACAGCTTTGCAAAGGCTTCTCTTATTTCCATGTCTCCTATGGCTCCTATCTTGCAATTATAGCATCTCCTTACATCCTGAACCATAACAACATTTCGGGGTATGCAAGAAAGGGCTCTGGTGGGATCATTCTTATATGCAACTTCAGGGATGGGACAAAAATTAGGTTGCCTAACCTCATTAGATACTATTTGGAATTCAAACAATTCTTTGTCCTGGGTTTTCTTAGAACTCGAAGCCATTTATGCAAACTAGGGTTTCCTTTACATAGAAATATGAAATTGCGTAGCTCGGCACAAATGAAAATACCTCAAGATCAATGAAAATGCATTGTAAGAGGTTGAAATCTACTAGGAATGCTGGATTCTCTTCTATGAAGTTGCTCTGCTCTTTTTATCTTCTTTTCTTCTTGATTGCGATGAGGAAAAATGATTGAAATCGCAATAATATACCCTATTTCCATCGCATTAATGCTCAACTGCAAACTCAACCTCTAAAGGATTTTTAACCTTACTCAAATTGTACTATATTTCCACTTTACTTGGCTTCCATAGGAGTTACTCAACTCGGCATCAACTATCAACTTGATCGCTATTAGGAACTCGACATGTATTGGAGTTTTACTCGGCATCCAAAGACAACTCGGTATCTTCATTTGAAATTTTGTCTTGGCATCTTGTTTCTTGTAGATTTATACTTTGCATTGCTTCTTCATGGTTTAGGGCTGATGTATGATACTTCCTTATATGTATCAGCCCTGCAGGCTCTTTCTTGTGTTTAATTGAATGCGAAATGATCACTTGACCTTGTGGGTGAAGTGACCCTTTCATTGGATGAGCTTGATTCATTCTTTTTCTGCCATGTTTTTTTCATGTCTGTTCTTATGTGTTCCTCATCAATCTTTTCTTTTCCCTTGTTTACTTCAATCTTTGGTGCCTCTGACCTTGTAGGACAGTTTTTGCTGATATGACCAGTTTTCAGGCAACTGAAACATGTGGTTTAGTTTAACCATCTTTTATAGTTCCCTTTGAAATGTGTTCTTATGCAGTTCTCGGGTATATATCCATATTCCTAACAATAATGACAACTATACCTGGTGTTGTAATCCCAATGGTAGTGACTTTCATTTCCTTTTGTTTTTGCTGGTTGATTTGATGTCCACATAGGCTTTGATCTGCATTCAAATGCTCTATGTCCATACTTCTTACAATTATGACAATATCCATCAAATCTTTGTGTCCTTGTAACTCTGGATCTAAAATCTTATGTCATATGTCCTTGCATGTTGCACTTGTGATAGTAACTCTTGTTTTTGGGTGTGTTTGGCTGATTGATTCTTCTACTCCTTCAAACATTAGCAGTATGCCCCTTTTTATTATAGTAATGACAAGTAGGTTTAGAATCCTTACCTTTGTCAATTCTTTGCTCAACACTCTTTGATGATTCTCCTACTTCTGTGTTGTTGTATCCAAGTCCTGATGTATCATGGGCAGATCTTGGAAATTTCATCAACTATTTAAAGTACTTGATGGCTTCACTTGACTTGTTGAGATTCTCTATTACCTCTTTTCTCTGTTCAATTCATTCTGTAGTTGTTCATTCTGCATCTTCAAAGTAGAGATCTCAATATCTTTCATATTGAGTTCATGATGAAGGTTCATCATTTGGGTAAGTGTATCCATCTGCATGTTTGAGATCCTTGTTAATTCAGTACATTTTTCTTCAAGTCTGTTTGTAAGATTTCTTTTGTCATCTTCCATCATGACTCTATCCTCAATTGCTCTTTTCTTTTGTTTAGTGATTTCACATAACATTATGGCCTGTGATTCATGTCCCATCTTGAGAGATCTTATCTCATCTGCTTGAACTTTGTTTTTCTCCATCAGTTCTGCTATTGCTGCATCAAACTCTTTAGTGTCTCCATTGGCAAACAATTTTGTGGTGTCAATCTCCTTGTAGTTTGTATCATTTTCAGCTAAGGCTATATCCCTCCTTATTTTAAAGGATTTTCTCAGTTCCTCCCTTGCTTCCTCTACTTTGTGTAGAGCCAGTTGCACATCAATCACTTGATTGTCAATAATCTTTCCAAGGTTGAAGACTTCTATATTTAGACCTTTTTCTCCAAGCTGTTAAACTTCTCCTTGTGAGAACCTTGCAGCTCTGATACCAATTGTTGAAATATCTTAATGGAAAGAATGCTTCTAAGAGGGGGGGGCGGGGGGGGGGTTGAATCGAAAGTATTAGCTTTTAACCTATTTTTTCACAAATCCTTAATAACATAATATTGTAATGTACATGCATGCATATCAACATTAAGAAATTATGAAAAACACATGTACATCACCACATAACACTTGAAATTTTGATAAACCAAAAACTCTCCAGGAATAAGAAAGTAAAACTGGGGTGGGGATGATACCCACAAAATTACTGTAGCAATAATGTTTGACCACTTCTGATGATCTGACCTGCTAAAGGCCTGCCTTGTTAAAGGCTACAACACATTTTTAAATGTGACCTTGTTAGAGGATTTACAAACACTTTACATAAAGTGTTACCCTGTTAAAGGATTCAATCACCTATTTAAAGGATCTACAAAATAGCTGTTAAGCTAACCTATCACCATATGATTTCCTTTCTAATACAATTGCTAGAGAGTATTAGGAATAATAAATCTGAAAGCTTACAATCCTTTGATTGTTGAATACAGGCACTTGATCTGCTTTCTCTGATCTTGATCCTCTGAGATCTAATACTCTCCACTCTAAAATAGTTTCCCTTACACGCCCTCCATTTTTTGTTTTTTTTTTTAATACAATGAATTTTAATCTTCCTTATAAAGCCATTCAAAGACTTAGGATTAGATGCGAATCTATGATCCATATTGAATCTTTGTTTCCTGCTCATTCCTTGCACTTGTATTATTGGTTGCATGCCTTCTCCATTTTTCTTATTGGCTACATGTAGATTGCATAGGAAATACAAAAGATTTGATCTTATCATTTTAATCCTTCGAGATTCGTCATATGTCAGCCATGAAAATGGTTTACATTTGAATTAGTAAAGTTACAAACTCATATGTACATTCTGTGTTACTCAACACTTACTGATTCCTAATGCTTGGCACTTATAACCAACTAGCTTACTCGGCTCTTGTTGCATTTTTGTATTGCTCGGCATCGTTTGTGACTCGGCACTCAAATATCACTCGACACTTGTATAATGCTCGACACCTAAAGTCATTCGGCACTTGATTCTCACTTGGCACCTGAAGGCTACTCGGCACTTGAAGATCACTCGGCACCTGTTGGTTTTTCTGACTCGACACATATTGTGGCTCGGCATACATGGTGTGCTTGGCTCCAATGTAGAAAATAGTTGTGTGTTGACACTCAAATGTCAAAACCATTCTGAGACTAACACATTATTGGCTCGCTATAGTTTAAGATTTGATTTAGGAATGATAGTATGACATCAATATCCTTTAAGGTAGATAGCACTCTCTATATTATAATTAAGACACCTAAGGTTGGGGCTGAGTGTTTAATTAATTAAGCCCTATGTTGATTGCCTACCCATTAATCATGGCATGGTGATGGATAGCTCACATGTTTATCCAAGCTTTCTAGGTAATTCAAGATCATTTGATCTAGTAAGTCATGTGTTATTAGATTTTTCGATCACTATTAGGTAGGGTTGCAAAATTTGAAGATGGATACCAATATTTTTGTGTTTCACACCTCAAAAGTTTGTACTATGGTGTTTCGTGGTAATGTGAAGCCAAAAAGGTGGAATAGAATTCTTAGGGTAGTAGATGGCATGGCATGACTAGAATTGCAGTGAGTAGGGCAATTGGAGAAGGTATTTTTAAGTATGAATTTTCATAGAGGACTAACAGTGATGTTATAGGTACTTTTATAGGCTGCATGGCAAAGGTTAGTTTTAAAAAGTGGGCCATGATTTGGTCATGTCTAAACATCTTCGATTCAACCTAGTGCAGAGGCATTAAGGAAGCTATAATAGGTTTGGATAAAGAAATGTGTGTACCTCTCCCTGAGATGTACATGGATCAACCCCCAGGGAGTCTCAATATAGCCAATATTCCCAGACACCCAGCCCTAATTATCAGGGATAGGGTTGCCTTTAACATGGAATGGCCCAAAATGGAATCTTATTTCCATTTTTTGATGGGTTGGAGAAAGATCTCTGCTGTGATGGGTCATGGGTGGCTAAAAAATTATCTCAGTCTACAAAAGGCTTATATCCACCCTAGTGTGGTGTTTGATAATCTTGAAAATGTGGAGTTTTGCACTCCTAACATTGAAAAATTCAATAGAGAGAAATCTACCTTTGAGTTTTCACCATTCTTCAAGGCTAAAAGGCCTAGTGATGTGCTTGAAGTCATTATGATCTATTGGAAAAAGTAAGAGATGCTGTGGAGAGGGAGGGAGCTTATATCAGTATGATCCTTGGTGAATGACCATAATCAGTTTCGGATTTAGTGTGCTGAGTTGCTAGATGTATTTTGCATACACATCATTTTGTTTTAGCAACAAACTATGCTTTTAGGTATTTTAGTCATAGTTAGGTTTTGAGTTAGGGTTTCTTTATGTTAGAATTGGTAATTACCTTGGTTTTGGTATATGGTAGTTTGGATTTCCTATTTTGAATACGGGATTATGTGTTTTATGTCATATATATTTGGTCAAAGACATGTTAAGTGGTGGAGGTATGTATCATTTTGGTTAAGGATAGAACTCTATTTTTCTTATGCATATTGGGTAAAGTAACATAGTATTAATATGAATACTTTTATATTATATGTTATTTTGATTCTAGCTATTAGGTAGCCTTTTTTGCTTCATTGCTTCTCGCATGTCTGGTTATCATCTTTTGTTTTCGGTAGGGTTTATGGGTGTATGTATGTAAGATAGGGTTGGATGGCTTATTTTTCTTGATACTCTCAGATTCTTATTCAGTGTATAATGGGGATGATGGATGATAAGGTTTTATGTTTTAGACTTGATCGCCAATGACTTGAAGTGAATGTGGTCTAGTAGATTCTATTTATGCTGCTATTTAGAGATTAAGCCTATTAATCTTAAAGGTAGTTAATTGAAGACATGGAATGGTTTCCTTACTATAATACTACTGATTTATGAGGTTTTTATATTTTCTTAGCTTGAAACTTGCAGAATTGATAACTTATGCCTTTAAGCATATTGGCTTGATGGCTAACTTGGACAAGTTAATTGTTCTGGATTTTATATTCTCCTTTTGATATCTTATTATCAGATGCATGATACCTGTATCAAAAGAGGGGAAAGATGTTTTTTTTTTTTAGTTCTGTGATTCAAGCTATGTAAATTTTGTTTAATATAAGATGGATGTCTGAATAGCTAGCAGATAGGGTTTGTGCTTATGAAATTGTTAAGCAAGTTTGGCTACTAAATTTCCTGCTAGATTCTTTGCAATTTCTAGCTTCTCAGATCTGTTATGATATTTTGGCTCTCTCTATCTGCCTTATTCTAATAGTGTTAGTTGTTTGGCCTTTGTTGTAATGTTGTGTGTGATTGGTGGTAGCTAGATTTTTTTTGTGTTATGTTATTTTTGATGCGATGTCTAGTATTCTTACTTTGGAGTTCTCTATTTGGGAGTGTTCTCCTATTCTCAATAAGTGTTGTTTGTAAATCTCTTAGGTTATTTATGAATATTAGGAACCAGAGTTTGGTTTTTGAGTGTTTTCATTTCAGTCTAGATATCTAGAGATTTTGTGCTATTTGTTTCTTCATCGGTGTGCTAGGCACTCAGGGTTCTATTTACTAAGCTAATATTTTGGATGAAGGATTCAGATATCATTTTGTAATTTGTTTCTTTCTCATAAACTATGAAGTAGGTATTTCTTTCTAATCATTAGTGTTATTATTATGCAATGTGTTGGTGGTATTTAACTAATATAGGCAGACTAATTTTGGTGACTTTCCAAAGTCTTCTTTAATCAACATGGATATTTGTAGTATTTTTTCTAACCTTGTTGATTGACAAGCCAAGAAGAAGGGATGAGTGCCTTGCTCTGTTCGGATAGAATGTTTAGCGCATTGGCAAGAATGGCTCCAAATAATTGGCCATATATGGTTTTGACAAATGGATTGTTCGACTTTGTAATTTTTCAATTGAAACAATAATATATGATGTAATTAAAAATGATGTAATTTTGACTAGGGTATGCCCCTTTTATTATGTAATAATATAGGAAAAATGTCTTGGGCTAGACTGGAGGTTTTCTTCTCTGTTCTTTCCTACCAGTGCCCGTTTGAATGGAGAATTGCTATTGTAATTTATTTATTTAAATTAATAAATATAATCAAGGCCTTGGCCATTTACTGATAAAAAAAATTAAAAAATTAAACTAATTAAAATAATTTAAAAATTAAAATTTCAATCAATTTTAAAGATCAAAATTAAATAAAAAGAAAGAAAAACATGAGTTAAAAGTGGAGATTCTCTAATTAATTTTCTAAATAAATAGAAAAGAGAGAGTTCAAAGTATAGATTAATTTATAAATTAAATACAAGAGTTAAAAATTAATATAAATAAATAAATAAGAGAAAAAAAGAGTTAACACTGTAGATAATAGCTAATTAAATTAAATAAATAGGCAAAAAAATAAAAGTTAAAGTTGGAGTGAGATAAAATTGGTCAGGTTTCTAGTCAAAGGCAGACAATTTTCCAGCCGAAAAAGTAATTTTATAGAAACAAAGTTCCCACATATAGCCTATTGGCTAAATTAATTAAAAATATTAAATAACTAGTAGTTGCAAGCTTTTGTGCTTGCAAAGATAAGCCAATAGGTGTTTACTTTAAGTAAAATAAAATTTAATTTTGTAATAAATTAAATAAATAATATTTACTTATTTAATTTATTATATACTAATAAATTATCATCTAAAAAATATTCCCATAAAAAAGGGAAGTCTTGGTGCTTCATGTGAGCATCACCTAGATCCAATGACTACTAAGTGTTCTATTTATTATCATGAGTGATGGATTCTTGTAAATCACTACTCATTAAACATGAGTCAATGAGTTTGATTGAAAAACTACATAGTTAAACCCTGATAACAATATCACAATTTAACTTGTGGAAAAATATCTACTACTTATTATTTTAAATTCTATTAGCTTAAATATATGAATAAAATCATTTTAAAACATTAAAAACTAAACTAATTTCGTTAGAGTTTTAGGTGACTCTACAACACCCCCAAGATCAAATGAAAGACCAAGATAACGTCCACAAGAGATTGGCAAGACATTTGCATGAAGATGCAAGAATCCTATTATTGATGATGGACTTGATTGACATTCAATGGATTGATTTGAAATGTACATGATAGGCCTCCTTATATAGGAGAGGCAATAAGAGACAATGATAAGAAGAAAATAAGGTATCACCCACAGAAGGTGGAATCACATGTCCATGAAAGGTGGATCATCCTCCATTATGCAATGAAGTATGTGTGATGATGAGAATGATAATGTGATATGTGCACTAAAGGTGGAATGAGATAACAACTATGACCACCTAGAGTGGAATTCTCCTACACCATGTGTTTAATTGAGGTGCAAACTCTTAAGTGTCTCAATCACAAACTACTATAAAATGCATTATCCTAAGTAAGTTTTAAGTAAGTGTAATTAGTGAATATTTAATTACACCAACACCCTCCCTTAAGTGCAACTTAGGGGAATGCACTTAAACTCACAATGCAAGATGGGTCCCAGCTACAAGGCCATTTTAGGTACCCATGTACAATAAGCAAAGAAATACATGAAATGTAATCTCTCATAAAGTGGAGAAAGAAAGAAAACCTCATGGAAAAAACCCTCCTCCAAAAAGAGAGATGAAAACAAGATGCATGGATGGATGGAGTACTCAAGATCCCCCCAAAATTGCATACATCGTGTATATACAAAGAATAATGCCCCCATAGGAAGGAAATAAGGATACATGATATCACCCACATAATGAAGAAGCTTCAATGTATATGAAGAGTACCTACAAGAAAAATATAATTCAATGCCTACAAGAAACATGTCTCTCCTTAGGAAGAGATAAATACATCAAATGATGGAGAAGCCACTGCATGTAAAAAGTGAGGAAGGAGGAAGTAGTTTCTCCATGTATGAAACTCTGGAGATTGAATAGGCCTCTCCAAGCTCAAAGATTCTATCACACCATCAAGTTGACCTATGAGATGTGAAAAATAAAGAGAACATGAAGAGTTGGGAAATCCAATCTTCAAAGAAGGTGAAGAAGTATCTCGAAGAGAAACTCCCTCAGATTATTAACCAAATCTATATTATGAGACTCATTTGAAA
Source organism: Cupressus sempervirens (assembly GCA_028749045.1). NCBI lineage: Eukaryota > Viridiplantae > Streptophyta > Pinopsida > Cupressales > Cupressaceae > Cupressus > Cupressus sempervirens. Next base: position 313,307,664 of record CM053788.1, read on the forward strand.
AAGCATCTAGGAATTCATCCCACATTGCAAGATATGAAGCATAAAGATCAGCCTAATGAATAGTAGAGCTCATGTCTAAAGAAGCTGGAGGTGGAGTAGGAAGTTCAACACTTGTCTCAAGAAAAAAATGATTCAAGTGTCCAATTTTCTCCTCACATGAGTTATTTAACCTTGATAAAAGGTTAGGTACATCATGAATATCATCATCATTATCAACAAAATGTGCAAAAGAATACAAGCATGATGTATGATCAACAACTCCCATAACTATGACATCTCCAATCTCCATGTCCCTAATATAGACATAATCAAGAGTGAACTCAACAATTTTACCTTGTGCCCCATGAGTAATTTGGTAAATGGAAAGGATAATAGTGGTCAAGGATGGTACTCAACGAACATCATTAAATGCACCCCATCCCATAGGAATAGAACCTTTCCCACAAACCTTCATGTATGTATTATTACCCATCAATATATGTGGAGAAGTACAAGGCTCAATAGAAGAAAACATATCCATAGAAGATGCCATATGATGTGATGCACCTAAATCAAGAAGCCATTTACCTTGCTCAGGATGTGTGGAAGCAATGAGTGTTTGTCCTTTTCCTCTAGATGATGATGTCGATGTAGCAGTTGTCTAATATTGAGAAGAAGGAGAAGACAGTGATGAGGGCAACTAGATATTGTTCTTTTGAAGAATCTGAGTAAGCTCATCAATCTTCTTATGGAAACATTTATGCTCATCATGTCCTAACTTTTTGAAATAGGTACATTTATCTCTTTTTCTTCTAGATGCTTCCTCTCTTGAAGAGGACTTGGATTCAATATTATGTTGTGAAGGAGATTCATCACTTTTATCATGTTGCTTAGGATCCTTGTGTTGTTTGTTTCCTTTTCCTTTGGGAGCCTTTGGAGAGGAGTTATTTGCAACTAATGCTTGATGCTTTAAAGGCTTCAATTGACCCATGTGTACTAACTTTACTTGTTCCCTTGTGAGTTGAGCTACAAGTTCATCAAGAGAAGGCATTTTGTATGCACTACCAAGAGCATCCATAGTAGCATAGAATGTGGAAACAAAGATTGAATATTCTGGAACTAGCTTGGAAAGAATAGATAATATCAATTGGTCATCATCTTTAGTAATACCAAAATTAGAAAGCTCCAATCTAACAGAATTGAACTTAGAGAAAAAGTCTTGAATATTGTCAAAATCACATGGACTTAGACCTATAAGCTCATTTCCCAATTTGAATTTTCTTATTCTGTTAGGTTTACAAAATATTCCTTCCAATGTAGTCCAGACATCATGAGGATGTGTGCAAGATGCAATATGATATAGAAAATCATTGGAGATGGTAGATCTAAGAGAGCTAGGTGCTTTATCCCTTCTATCAAACCATTTCCTTCCTTCTACAACAGGTGTAGTTGCTTCTAGATCTTGTCCAAGAATCATTCTAAGCAATTCAAGACTCATCAACTGATTAGAAACTACTTGTTTCCATTCATGATAGTTGTATGGAGTGAGTAATGGAACTTTTGAAAAATCCATAATGAAATCAAATGATGACTGAAATCAATTGATAACTCCTTCAAATTACTAACTCAATTAAGAAAATTGCAATCCAAATACTCACTAAGTGCAAATATAGCCAAAAGAGACCTATTTTTAAAAGTATTATGTCCACTCCAAATCACTGAAATCTAATTACAAATCTAGAAAGTAGAGGAAAATTCATGCACTTTCAAAAAAAATTGCACCTGAAAATGTTACCAAATATGCCCAAATAGAGTCTTGAGACTTGCAGAAAATGGTATTTGTGCTTTTTAGAAAAATTCAGAGACAGAGATCCAAAATCACCTACACCACTATGTAGATTGTGAAATTCTACCCCAAAACAAAAAAAAAATTGCTCGAAAAAAGGAGTTCATATGAGGGAGATATTGCTGTTTGAAAATCACCTCTACAATTATTTTTTTTGAATCGCTGCCATCGCACTTTCAAAAATCAAATGCCTCTAGATTTGGCCTCAGATGTCCAATTTGGACGAAACAAAATTCAATTTAGGGGTTTTTGGACCTCCTCTATATGATGCCAACCTTTGATTTGCACTAGCAAGCTCAAATTTTCACCTACAATAGAAGGTCATAAAATAGGACTCTTGAAATCTCCTCCAAATTGTGATGTCCAAATTGCCAATGTTGTAGCAACAATAAGTCAAGCCAAGATTACACTTCTTGAGAAGAGGTCTTCACACCATGAGAGCTTTGATATCATGTTAGAGTTTTAGGTGACTCTACAACACCCCTAGGATCAGATGAAAGACCAAGATAACTTCCACAAGAGATTGGCAAGATAATTGCATGGAGATGCAAGAATGTTATTATTGATGATGGACTTGATTGACATCCAATGGATTGATATGAAGTGTACATAATAAGCCTCCTTATATAGGAGAGGCGATAAGAGACAATGGTAAGGAGAAGATAAGTTATCACCCACACAAGGTAAAATCACATGTCCACAAAATGTGGATCATCCTCCATTATACAATGAAGTACGTGTGATGATGAGGATGATAATGTGATATGTGCACTAAAGGTGGAATGAGATAACAACTATGACCACCTAAAGTGGAATTCTCCTACACCATGTGTTTAATTGAGGTGCAAACTCCTAAGTGTCTCAATCACAAATTACTATGAAATGCATTATCCTAAGTAAGCTTAAGTAAGTGTAATTAGTGAATATTTAATTACACCAACAAATTTAAAATCTACCAACTTAAATATATGAAAAAAATCATTTAAAAATAATCTCCATAAACAAAAGTATTATGAAAAATTTATATGAGAAATATTAAAAAATAACAACTCCCACAAATATCATATTAGCTAAACTAAAAATCAACATTTAAATGAAAAATTGTACTAATTTAAAAAAATAAATTAAAATAATTTAAAAACTAAAACTTCAATCATACAAATATCCTAATCACTAATCCCTAATCCCATTCGGTAAACTCAAAATCAATATTTAAAATGAAAAACTAAACTGATTTTAAAAATAAATTGAAAACTAAATCTTTAAAAAATAATTATATAAATTAAAAACTTAACTCAATATATGATAAATATATTATTTTTTAAAAAATTTCAAAAATTAATATGAGAAATATTTAAAAAATAGGAACTCCTCCCCCAAATATCCTATTGGCTAAACTAAAAATTAATATTTAAAGTAAAAAAATTAAACTAATTAAAATAATTTTAAAACTAAAAATTTAATCAATTTTAAAACTCAAAATTAAATAAAAAGAATAAACATGAGTTAAAAGTGGAGATAATAACTAATTAATTTTCTAAATAAATAAATAAATGAGAGTTAAAAATATAGATAAATTAATTTATAAATTAAATACAAGAGTTTAAAATGGAGATAAATAAATAAGTAAGAAAAAAAAAGAGTCAACAGTGTAGATAATAGCTAATTAAATTAAATAAATAGAAAAAAATAAGAATTAAAATTGGAGTGAGATAAAGCTGGTCAAAAAATAATTAACAACAAGGCTGACAGTTTTTTGGTCAAAGGCTAACAATTTTCCAGCCAAAAAAATAATTTTATGGGATCAAAGTTCCTACATATAGCCTATCAGCTAAAATAAATTTTTAATAAATATAATAGAGGGAAATTTAAAATTTGAGTTTGAGTTAAAAGAATAATATTAACCTATAAGAAAAATTTGTAAGAAGTGACAGTGATTTCATATTGCACCATGATGCAAGTGCATAAATATATATACACCATTGGAGTACATGTCTTAATATCACATACATATATGTGTCCAAATAATTATGCCTATCATGTACACATGTATTTATGTAAACATGGAAGATTCTAGACTATCATTTTTCAAGGAAGCATATTATGTGGAGACTTTGTAAAGGGAATGTACAAGTTAATGGTGGGGTTTGAATGCAAAAAACAAGACTATAGCTAAAGACCCTATTTATGTTTTTTAAAATGTATCTTGTAGGATATTACATTAGATCAAGATATTACATAGTGGTAATTCATTCTCTTCTAGATGATAAATGATATGTCTAGGGTACCTTAGATAGACATTGGTTCATCATCAATGTACTCTTGGTCTAGTTATAAGTGAATAATTTATGGAGAAAGTAAATGCTTTGTTCATTCTCACAGACCATGAAAAAAATCTAGTACAAACTACTTGTCAATTTGACATTCTAGTCTAAGTTGATGTTGATGATGCTAGAAGTGTTAGCAATGTAGTGAAACACCCCATTACTAATTATGTTTGTGGGGTATTACAACACCATGGGGATACAATGGAAGAATAGTTCTTCTTTCTCAATTTATTGATGATGGGACTATTGGAAATATAAGAGGAGTAACTGAGAGGAGAGGGGTGAATAAGTTACCATAGAAATAAATCCTAGATCCCTTATATGTTAGAATAAACTTTGATTAAACTATATTTTGTTGTTACCTGGCAGACACATAGGTACTCGGTTAATACTAGCAAATACTGCAACTCAATAAGCACTAAGAATCAACTTTAACTTGGCAATAACTGATTGAATTGATCTTAATGTGATTAACCATAAATTTAACTTAGTTGCATACACATAAAAGAAATAGCATGAACACAAGTGACACCAAGATTTAACGTGGAAACCTAATTTGGGGAAAATCACCAATTGCAACTAGTTACTAATTTCCACTCTTCTAAAGTGAGCCCTATTAGGAGCCAACCTTGTTAAAGGTTACAAAACACACTGTTAGGTGTGACCCTGTTAGAGGATTTGACCACCCTATTAGGAGTGACCTTGTTAAAGGTCTTTAAGACACTTCAAATAGAAATGCCACCTTGCTAGAGGATTTACAAATAGTTGTTAAGCCAACTATGTCAAGAAATTTAGATCATTGCTACAATGGTTAGAGAGTAACAATGAAATGACCTGATTTTTGGTGCAACTAAATTGCTGATTATAGATCTCAATTCTAGCTTGTATACTTGATCCTTTCTGATCGAATGTATCTTTGTAGCTCAGCAAGGATATTCTTCTTATCAATCTAATTATCTTCCTCTAAGCATCTTCAAAGATCTTATTATGTTCCACACATTCGATTCTCAACTTGACCTTATATTTATATCTTACACATTTTCAAGTCATCTTGAATACAACTTAGAAATGTAATATCCATCTCCACAGTCGGCTAGAATCAACAAAGAAATCAATTGAAATCAATATGCCAAAACAAGAAAATTCTTTATTAGCCGACCCTGCTCGATAGATACTAACTTAGAAACAATTTTCCTATGTTAACCAAGTGAACTCAGTTAAGACTACATATCCATAAAGTTCCTTTGATAATCGAGTGAGCTAAGTTAACATTGGTTCCATCCAACATTTCCTTCATTAACTGAGTGAGCTTAGTTACATTCAACTTCTGTAAACTTTCCTTTGATGCTCGAGTGAGCTTGGTAGACATTATCTTCTAAACTTGGCAAACTCTGGGATGCTCGATAGACATAGGAAACTATCTTCATCCCCCTGAGTGAGCTCGACATACATTGACTGACAATGATATGATATTTTGTGTAACATCAAAGACAATACATATTAAACCAATTATTTTCAACAATCTCTCTATTTGGCATTGATGACAACACAACATGTCATAATACAATGAAATTTTAGAGAAAGAATAAAGTAAGGAACATATCCTTAGTTTGATTCTAATTTTCATCCATGAGAACTCCCTCTATTAGTGTGAAATCTCTCTACCTTTAGTATCTTCTTTTGATAGAAAACTCTCCTTTGATACCAAACCAAGTTCTCTATCTTTGACATCTCTAAAAGTAATAAAATTTTTGTGAAATATATACTCTACCTCTTTAGAATTTTTTTGTGAGATATGACAGAAAACTCTCCCTCTTTGACATCTCATGCCAAAGACAATAATTAGTGAATATCAATGTACCCATGTATTGATTCATGTGCAATGTGCCCTTTTTCAATACTACAATTGACTGATCTTCAAAATGCTCTAGTTGATGCATCACTAAACTACATTTAGTGAGCTTTAGATGGGGGAATGACTCCTAATTACCTCTTAGAAACAAAAATGCATCCTTAGTTAATGGCTTAGCGAATATGTCTGCAATTTGTTCTTTAGTATTCACATATTCCAATCTTGTCTCTTTATCTTGTACCAATTCTCTCAAAAAATAATATTTCATAGCAATGTGCTTAGTTTTAGTATGCATCACAAGATTCTTTGATATATTAATTGCATTAGTATTATCACAGAATATAACTACTGGATCCTTGATCTCTACCTTCATACTTGCCAACAATTGCTTGAACCAAACAACATTGGAACAATTAATTACTGCTGCCACATGTTTTTCCTCTAATGTGGATTGAGAAATACAATTTTGCTTCTTACTTGTCCAAGATACTAGTCTTTTACCAAGAAAGAATTGGACACCATTGGTGCTCTTTCTATCATCAATACTTCCTGCCCAATCAACATTTGTGAATACTTTCAAATCCAAATTGCCTCCTTTTTATACCATAGTCCATAGTCTTCACTACCCTTCAGATACCTCATGATTCTCTTGATTTCCATCATGTGATCTTCTTTGTGATTTGTTGAGAATCTTGCCACCATACCAATTGCTAATGTAATATCAAGCCTTGTGTTCACTACATATTGTACTTTTCCAATCATTGATCTGTATGTGGTTTTATCTACCTCTTTGGAATCATCATTTTTGGAAAGCTTATGTCCAATAGACATAGGTGTTTCAACTGATCTTGAATCTTCCATTCCAAACTTCTTTAGTATCTCCTTAATATATTTGGATTGAGTTATACAGATACCATCTTTCTTCTGTTGGATCTGCAATCCAACAAAGAATTTTATCTCTCCAAACATGGACATCTCAAATTCTTTACTCATCTCTTTTGATAATGCCTTGCATAAGTCATCATTTCCTATAAATAAAGTCTCATTCTTATAAATAAAGTCTCATCCATAAAGATTTCTACCAACACAATCTTCTTGTCTGGTCCTTCCTCGATATGTAGGCTAATGTTATCATTTGTTATTTGAAAACCAATCTTTATTAAGTAGTTATGAATTCTTTCATACCAAGTTCTAGGAGCTTGCTTGAGACCATACAATGCTTTGTATAATTTGAAAACCATATCTTTTTTTCTAGGATCCACAAAACCTTTAGGTTGTTTTATGTAGACATCCTCTTCAAGAATTCCATTAAGGAATGTTGAATTTACATCCATTTGATAAACTTTAAATCCTCTATGTGTTGCATATGCTAGTAAAGTTCTAACACCTTCTAATCTTACAATAGGAGAAAAAGTTTCATCATAATCAATACCTTCTTCTTGAGAATAACTTTTACAAACTAACCTTTCTTTGTTTCTTGAAACTTTTCCATCTTCATTTAGCTTATTTCTAAAAACCCACTTTGTCACAATTACATTTTTACCATTGGGTTTAGGAACAATAGTGCAAGTCTTATTCCTCTCTATTTATTCTATTTCTTTATTCATAGCCTCAATCCAACTTTTATTATCCAAATTCTCTTTAATATTTCTAGGTTCAAATTCAGCAAGAAAACATGTACCTTTCAATTTGTTTCTTGTCATTGTTCCATCTGATTTGTCTCTAATGATCTAATTAGGTGCATAGTGCCTTTTGACATATCTTGTTGCAAAAGTATTTTGGATTTAGAACATGTTCCACTAACCTCTTCATGATCTTCTATATCAAGCTTGGGTCCCACTTTATGTGACTTGGGTCCATTAGACTCAGTTTGCTTTGGCAATAACTTGGTAACTTCTGACTATGACTCAAGTCCTTCAGACTATGACTTAAGTTGCACTAGTTGCAATTTGATAACTTTTAGAGATTTTGGGGACTCAAGAGGTGAAGCCTCCTAACTTCCAAATAGAGTTGGCAATGTATCAGGTTCATAATAAACAAACCTTCTATAATCCTCAGGTTCTTTGTGTTGGAAATGATTGAAAAACTCATGAAGGAAGAGTAATGGAACTGGTAAAGAATGTTTTCAATCATTATTTTTTCATTGATGTCAAACTTGCTACTTGCATGAATAAAAATTGCTTTAGTGACCCAAATACTATCAGTTGGTTGATTGACAAGGAGGTGGCAATCAATAAGATGTAACTAGAGTACCTAGAGAAAAGTTGAAGTTATGATGTTGTAATGAAGTATAAGGATCAGCTAAGCCATTGATGATATAGTGTATTGATGACATACTCTAAGACACAGAGGATGGACACACTAAGACACATGATGTAAGGATTAACTAATTTCTAGTTAGTGCCGAATAGATTCTTAGTTGAAGTCAAGCAAGTTCAATTTTAGTGTGTGCCTAGTGAAGATCAAGTGCCGAGTGATCTTCAAGTGCCGAGTAGTCTTCAGGTGCCAAGCAAGAAATAGGTGCCGAGTGAAGATACATGTGCCGAGAAAGATACAAGTGCTGAGTAACACAGAAGAAGCCTAGCATTAGTAAATCAATAATGCCGAGTTGCTGCATTATTTTGAAAATTGAAGATTCGCCAGATCTGAGCCGACATGGTAGTTATCTAGAATTTTGTGAATCAGATAGAAGATGAGAATGATGAGCTGGTGGTAGAGAACACTATGTAAAACATTTTTGGAAAATACAATTGGATTCTAGATGAAGTTTCTAGATAAGAGAAAGATATGGGACAGATACATTGTATCCTACCTAATCTATTGAAACCCTAAAGTTGGAGAGGGAAAATTGAGTAGGAAAGGTATCCTAGATTTCTATTTAAGGAGTCATAAGGTCATGAAACATAGAGATGGTCAAGCATGAAAGCATGAAGTGCTGAAGAAGGTGCTAAGGTGAAAGAGAGCATAGATAATCTACTTCAATAGGTGACCATAGATATGATTGCATTGGTATGATGAGCAAGAAGACTCAAAGTGACAAAGCTTGAGATGACAAGCTGTCAGAGCTGCAGTGATTAAAGCCAAGCAAAGGATTGAACTGAAGTGTGATCTGTAATCTGCAAGATATGTTGTAAGTTGTATCAGATCAAAAGCCATTATTGTTACTCTCTAGCAATTGTAACAGTTAAAATAAATCCTATGGACTTAGGTTGGTTTAATAGCCATGTTGTAAATCCTTTAACAGGGTGACATTCCAAGTGAATGTTCCAAAGTCCTTTGACTAGGCCCATTCCTAACAATATGGTGAAATCCTCTAACAGGGTCACATTTAACAATGTGTTGTAGCCTTTAACAGGGCATGCCTTTAATAGGATAGACCATCAGAAGTGGTTGAAATCAATTGCACAGTTATTTTGTGGGTATCACCCCCACTCTAGTTTTACCTTCTTATTCTTTGAGGGTTTCTAGGTTATCAAATTCTTAGTGTTATGGTGTGATGCATGTTTACTTTTCATGATTGTTTAATGTTCAATTGCATGCATGATAATTTCAGTTATGTGCCATTAAGGATTTGTAGAATAAGTTGCATTGGACATCATTGGACCTTGAATAACTGATTCACCCCCCCTCTTAGTTATTCTAAAGAATTATAACAATTGGTATTAGAGCTTTGATGCTGACTTAGTTTAAAGGGACTAGAAGCAAAAAATATCAAAATGCCTAAGAGAGAAGTTCCCAAGCTCAACAAAGATAACTTTTTTACATGGCAAAGCTTGATGAAGCTACATCTTGGATCCATAGGAGATTATGCCCAAAATTCAATTGTTACTGAACATTTTGATCCAACTGGTACTCTTACTGCAGAAGATTTGAAAAATAAATAGGAACACAATTAGACAATGCTAGAAATTGCTTCTGCACTCAACTATGTTGAATTTGATGATATCAAAAGATGTGACACTGCATTCAAGATGTGGAGAGCCCTATCAGACATTTATGGAGGAGATCAGAATGTCCAAAGAGAAAAAAGAGAAAGCCTCATAGGAAAGTTTGATGATATGAAAATGAAAGAAAGTGAGAATGCTTCTTAGTATGCCTCTAGAATAAAGGAAGTGGTAAGTGCAATAAGATGTTTGAGTGGTCAATTAAATAATGATACTGTTAATAGTAAGTTCTTAAGAACCTTACTCCCTATCTATGCTATTAGAGTATCAGCTATACAAGAGCTAAGATGTGTGCTAGGAAACAATCTAAGTTTTGAAGGTATAGTGGGTAGACTCACTGCATTTGAGTTATCTAACTTTGACAACTACAGACTTGAGAATGTTAAATCTGCTTTCAAGGCCAAGCTATCACTAAAAGATGCTAAATAGGTGAAATCAAAGAAGGGAAGAAAGATGAAATATGTATCCAGTGATAGGAACATTGATGAGGAAGATGTGAAACAATTAGAAGCATTACTAGCTAGAAGATTTCACAGAGGCAAAGGAAAATTCAAAGGTAAGCCACCTATCATTTGTGGGACATAGTGCTGCAAGGTGTACACAGAAAAAGGAATACAAGGAAGGAAACAAGTACAAACATAGAAGAGTAGATGATAAGAGAGATTACAAAGACAAAGGTAAGAAGTGCTATATTGTTGAAGATGATTCTAATGATAATGATGATGAAATTGTTTATGTGGCCATAAAGGACCAATCTGATGAAGAAGAGCCTACAACACTGGTAACATGTATGAACAAGAATGACAGATGGATCATAGACAATGGATGCTCACATCACATGACAGGAGACAAAAGTAAGTTTGTTAACTTTACTCAGTATGATGGAAATAATGTTAGATTTGGTAATGATGCTCCATGTCAAATCAAAGGAAAATGCTCCATTAAGCTTACAGAGAAAATTTCATGTGATAATGCATACTATGTTGAAGGACTAAACTACAATTTGCTAAGTGTCTCATAGTTAGGCAATGTAGGGTGCAAAGTAGAATTTGAAAATAAAACTGCAAAAATCTATGATATTGATGGTAAAGTGATAGGAAAAGGAGATCAAACAAGAAGTAATCTATTTTATCTCGATATGAAAAATGCTTTTTGTCTTGTTGCAAAATTTGATGATGTGTGGTTATGGCATAGAAGGCTATGTCATGTCAACTTTGATAATCTGGTCAATATCAATAAAATGAAGAAAGTCAGAGGTTTACCTAAATTGAAGAAGCCTGGCAATATCATATGCAAACAATGTCAGCTAGGAAAGATGACCAAGTCAAGTTTCAAGAGTAAAAACTATACATCTAAAGAAGTACTTGAGTTAGTCCATACTGACTTATGTGGTCCAATAGAAGTACAAAGCTACAAAGGAGATAAATATATAATGTTATTTGTTGATGACTATTCCAGGATGATGACTGTTATGTTCTTAAAGCAAAAATCTGATGCTTTTCAAATGTTTAAGTGGTATGTGGCTAGAGTTGAAAAAGAAACATGAAAGAGTTTGAAATGCCTGAGATCAGACAGAGGTGGTGAATTCACATCAAATGAATTTGCGACATTTTGCAATGACAAAGGAATCAAGAGACAAACATTAGCTCCTAGAACCCCCCCACAAAATGGAATTGCTGAGAGAAGAAATAGATTTGTGATTGACTATGCTAGAACATTAATGATGGAAAAGACTGTTGCTCTAAAATATTGGAGAGAAGTTGTAAGTGTGGTTTTTCATACATTGAACTGAGTACAAATCAAGAAAGGTACAAGTGCAACACCTTTTGAATAATGGTATGGTCACTCACTCAATGTAAAGCATTTCAAAGTATTTGGTTGCAAATGCTTTATCCTTAAAGATGCAAGAAATGGAAAATTTGATGCAAAAAGTGATGAAGGCATATTCCTTGGTTACTCCACTAGAAGTAAAGCATATAAGTGTTTAAATACTAACACTGACAAAATTGTGGAAAGTGCAAATGTAAACTTTGATGAGCATACAGATGTCCAAATTGAAAAACCAAAGAGAATGGATGACTAAAAAAACTTTGTGTATTCTTATGAAGGAATGCCTATTGATGAGGATGCTATCAATCAAATTGGAATTCAACAACAAGTTTTAGTTTCAACCGAGTCACAACTAGTAAATGCCAAGCTGCATTCAGAAGCCGAGTTGAAAAATGAAGGAAATGCACATTCTGACTCTGAAGTCAGTACACATGAAAGAGATGTAGAACTACCTGACAACGAAGTGCATAGTGACCCTAAATCTGAAAGATCAAACATGGAAACAAGGACAGAACCAAGATTATCCAAATATGTGAAGAGACATCACCCTGCTAAATAGATAATTGGTGACAAAGATGCAAGACCAATGACAAGGAATACACTAAGAAATGAATCATGTTTGTTAAGAAAATTTGAACCTAAAATAGTTTATGATGCATTAGAAGATGGTGACTGGTATAAAACTATAGAAGAAGAGATTGATCAAATAAAGAAGGATAAAACTTGGAATTTGGTTCCCAGACTAGTTGACAAGAATGTGATTGGCACCAAGTGGGTATTCAGAAACAAGCTAGATGAGAACGATGAGATTACTAGAAAAAAGCCAGACTAGTATGTAAGGGTTATGCTCAAGAAGAAGGATTAGACTATGGGAAAACATTTGCCCCTATTGCGAGAATGAAAGGAGTAATAACTTTACTTGCATATGCTGCATATAAAGGTTTTAAAGTCTATCAGATGGATGTAAAGTCTTCTTTTCTGAATGGTATATTGGAAGAGGAAGTCTATATTGAACAACTAGAGGGATTTGTTGATGAGAACAATAGGGATATGGTTTGTAAACTACATAAAGAACTCCATGGTCTAAAAAAAGCACCTAGAGCATGGTATGAGAGACTTCACAAGTATCTAGTGCAAATAAGATTTAAAAGAACTGATGATAATAGCAACATGTATATCAAATTAGAAGAACGTAAGGATATTATTATATCTGAAATCTTTGTGGATGACATAGTGTTTGGAGGAAAGGAAGTGCTTTGCAAAAGTTTTGCTGACAAAATGAAACATGAGTTTGAGATGTCTATGTTTGGAGAAATCAAATTTTTTGTTGGATTGCAAGTACATCAACTAAAACATGGTATATTTATGACACAATCAAAGTACATCAAAGAGATACTTAAAATGTTTGGATTGGAAGACTCCAAACCAGTCAGCACACCAATGGAAATAGGACATAAGCTATCAAAAAATGATGTATCAGCTGAAGTCAATCAAAAAATGTACAGATCCATGATTGGAAAACTATAATATGTTGTACATAGTAGACCAGACATAGCACTAGCAGTTGGAATAGTGGCTAGATTCTCTGCTAATCCTAAAGAGAATAATCTCATAGCAGTAAAAAGAATAATAAGGCATCTCAAAGGAACTGATGATTTTGACCTATATTATAAAAAGAATGAAAAGTTTGAGCTCAATGCATACACAGATGCAGATTGGGGAGGTAACATTGATGACAGGAAAAGCACAAGTGGAGGAGAATTATTTTTAGGTAAAAGACTAGTTAATTGGACTAGCAAGAAACAAACATGCACATCTCTGTCCACTGCAGAATCAGAATATGTGGCAGCAACAATCAATTCACAAACATTGTGTGGCTCACACATTTATTGAAAGGAATGAAAGAAGAGGTAACCAAACATGTGATATTGTATTGTGATAATACAAGTGCTATAAACATATCCAAGAATCCAGTAATGCATGCAAAAACCAAGAATATTGCAATCAAGTATCACTATGTCAAAGAATTGGTAGAAGACAAACAAGTAAAGATGGAGTACATTCACACAAAGGAACAAACTGCAGATATCTTCACCAAACCATTTCCCAAGGATGCTTATGAATATCTTAGAGGTAGCTTGGTGGTAATGCCCCTAACTCAAGCAGTTTAAAGCAACAAAGAAGTTGCCCTGCATCAACAGGAACAAATCATTGAAATATCAGAAGAATGATGCAGAGGATGATAGCAGGAACAGGAACTCCAAATCAGTCACAATCATGGTGAAAGAGAGAGAATACATGAGATACAAAGCTTATACTTCGCATGTTAAAGATGCTACATCTTTGGCATTTATGTCAAAGAGGGAGATATATGTAGAAAACTGATCAATACAAAGTAAGAGGGAGATTTATATATGAAAGCTGATCAATACAAAGTAAGAGGGAGATTTATATATAAAAGAGGGAGATTTATGAGAAACTGAAAGGTAAAGATATGGAGATATATGAGATCAGTAGTAAAGGATGCAGCAATCAAGAAGGGAGTAGAAAGTAGCAAAAAACGTATGTAATTTTGGTGGTAACTAAGTTGATCAATTGATCAGTTTGGTTTGCCATCAATGCCAAAGAGGGAGATTTTTGGAAATGATTGAAAAACTCATGAATGAAGAGTAATGGAACTAGTAAAGAATGTTTTCAATCATTTTTTTGTCATTGATGTCAAACTTCCTACTTGTAGGAATAACAATTGCTTTAGTGACCCAAATACTATCAGTTGGTTGATTGACAAGGAGGTGGCAATCAATAAGATGTAACTAGAGTACCTAGAGAAAGGTTGAAGTTATGATGTTGTAATGAAGTATAAGGATCAACTAAGCCATTGATGAAATAGTGTATTGATGACATACTCTAAGACATAGAGGATGGACACACTAAGACACATGATGTAAGGATTAACTAAGTTCTAGTTAGTGCTAAACAGATTCTCAGTTGAAGCCGAGAAAGTTCAATTTTAGTGTGTGCCGAGTTATCTTCAGGTGCCGAGTGAAGATCAAGTGTCGAGTGATCTTCAAGTGTTGAGCAGTCTTTAGGTGCCGAGTGAAGATACAGGTGTTGAGCAAGATACAAGTGTCGAGTAATATAGAAGAAGTCGAGCATCAATAAATCAATAATGCTGAGTTGCTATATTATTTTGAAAATTGAAGATTCGCCAGATCTAAGCTGACATGGTAGTTATCTAGAATTTTGTGAATCAGATAGAAGATAAGAATGATGAGCTGGTGGTAGAGAACACTATGTAAAACATTTTTGGCAAATACAATTGGATTCTAGATGAAGTTTCTAGATAAGAGCAAGATATGGGATAGATACATTGTATCCTACCTAATCTATTGAAACTCTAAAGTTGGAGAGGGAAAATCAAGCATGAAAGGTATCCTAGATTTCTATTTAAGGAATCATAAGGTCATGAAGCATAGAGATGGTCAAGCATGAAAGCATGAAGTGCTGAAGAAGGTGCTAAGGTGGAAGAGAGCATAAATACTCTACTTCAATAGGTGACCATAGATATGATTGCATTGGTATGATGAGCAAGAAGACTCAAGGTGACGAAGCTTGAGATGAAAAGCTATCAGAGCTACAGTGATTAAAGCCAAGGAAAGGATTGAACTGAAGTGTGATCTATAATCTACAAGATATGTTGTAAGTTGTATCAGATCAAAAGCCATTATTGTTACTCTCTAGCAATTGTAACAGTTAAAATAAATCCTATGGACTTAGGTTGGTTTAATAGCCATGTTGTAAATCCTTTAACAGGGTGACATTCCAAGTGAATGTTTCAAAGTCCTTTGACCAAGCCCATTCCTAATAGTATGGTGAAATCCTCTAATAGGGTCACATTTAACAATATGTTGTAGGCTTTAATAGGGAAGACCATCAGAAGTGGTTGAAATCAATTGCGTAGTTATTTGTGGGTATCATCCCCACTCCATTTTTACTTTCTTATTCCTGGAGGGTTTTTGGGTTATCAAATTCTTAGTGTTATGGTGTGATGCATGTTTACTTTTCATGATTGTTTAATGTTCAATTGCATGCATGATAATTTCAGTTATGTGCCATTAAGGATTTGTAGAATAAGTTGCATTGGACATCATTGGATCTTGAATAACTGATTCACCCCCCCGTCTCAGTTATTCTAAATAATTATAACACTTTGTTGCTCTCCTCTTCAATCTTTTATGAAAACTCATCAATTCTCACATGTACACTTTCTATGATCTTATGAATGGATAAATTCAAACATTTATATGCTTTACTTCTACAAGAGTATCCTAGGAATATGCCTTCATCACCTTTGACATCAAATATAACTTTCCTAAATTCTTTCAATATATAACATTTGCTACCAAATACTTTCATATAAGTTACATTAGGCTTGTAGTCATACCATAGTTCATAGGGAGTTTGATTTGAGTCTTTCTTCAACTGTACTCTATTCAAGGTATGCACTACAAAACTCATTGCTTCCTTCCAATATTTGATTGTAAAATTCTTTTCTATCATCAAGGTTCTTGCATAATCCATGATGGATCTGGTCCTTTTTTTAGCTATACCATTTTGTTGTGGTGTACCAAGGGCTAATACTTGTCTCTTAATTCTTCTTTCAATGTAGAATTCATTAAACTCATTGGATCTGGTCCTTTTTTTAGCACCTGTATCTAATCTTGCATATTTCAACTTCTTTTCAGTTTCTTTCTCCTTGCCAAATACCACTTGAATTTTTGAAAAGCTTAAGATTTTTCTTTTAGATACATTACAGTCATCATTCTAGAATAATCATCAACAAATAAAATAAAAAATTATCTCTACTATAGCTCTTTATTTCAATAGGTCCACAAAGGTCTATATGAACCAACTCCAAGACTTCTTCTGAATGATAGTTCTTGCTTTTGAAACTATTCTTTCCCATCTTTCCAATTTGACAATTTTTGCATAGACCCATATCAGGTTTCCTCAAACTAGGAATACCTCTTACTCTTTTGTTATTTCTTATCTTTGTTAGATTATTGAAGTTCACATGACATAACCTTTTATTCCACTACCAACTTTCTTCTAATTGAGCAATAGAATATAAACTTTCACTGAGATCTAGGTAGAATAAGTTACCTTTTGTTTGTTTGCCAGACCCAACTGGATTTCCCTTTCCATCTAGCATGTTGGCCTTCCATTCATGAATTCTACATTGAATCCAATGTTATTCAACTATGTCACACTCAATAAATTATGTGTTAGTTCTTCAACCCAATAAGCATTATCACATCTAAGTTTATTAGTTAGTGAGATACAACCTTTTCCCTTTATGCAACAAGGTTCATTGTTTCCAAAGCTCACACTACCACCATTATAATGTTCCATGTGTTCAAACATTTTTTTATCACCAGTCATATGATGTGAGCAACCACTATCAATAATCCATTTATCATTTTTGCTAACATGAGAGATAAGTGCCATTTTATCTCCATTAGATTAATCTTTTATAGCAATATATACCATTTCATCATCTTCACTACTATCTAAATCTTTAGCCATAAAACAAGATTTCTTACCTTTGTCCTTGTAGTCCTTGAAATTCTTGAAATCCTTCTCACCTTTTTAATTATTGTGCTTCTTTTCATCTTTGTCTTCTCTATTTGGGTACCTTGCAACAATGTGTCCAACTTATTCACAAGAGAAACAAATTAAATGGATTTTACCTTTATACTTTCCTTTGCCTTTGTGTTACCTTCTTGCCAACAATGCTTCAATGCATTCAAAATCACTATCAGAACTATCTTCCTCTTCAATTTTAGATTAATTTCTTTTAGATCTTTTAACTTTCTTCTTGAGTGATACCTTGGCTTCAAATGCAGACTCAAGACTGCTAGAACTAGGAGTATAGTTATGATAGTTATCTAGTTCAAACGTTGTCAGTCTTCCCACTAGAACATCTAAATTTATCTTATTATTTTGATCACATCTAATATCTTGAATAGTAGACACTCTAATTGCATAGATATGAAGAAGGGTTATAAGTACCCTGCTTACAATAGTTTTGTCATCAATGTCTCCTCCAAATGCTTTGATTGCACTCACACTTGCTTTAATTCGCTCAACATATTTGGTAATGTTTTCATTCTCTTTCATCTTCATTTGATTAAATTGGCCCCTCAAGCTTTCTGCCATGGCTCTCTTTACATTGTCATTACCTCTATAGATATCTTTTCATTTGGTCCACAATTCATGAGTTGTAGTATAACCTTTAACCTCATAAAATTTAGCATAGTTAAGCATTGATGCTATGTCAATCATCATGATATTATGATTTTTCTTTTTAGCAATTTCTTCCATAGTCACTATACTAATAGGATCTTTTTAAGTAGTGTTTAAATATTTCAAAATTGAATCACTGATGGTTGCTAGATGCAACTTCATAAGGTCTTGCCATGCTACAAAGTTATCTCTGTTCAACTTCAGAATCCTTATTTTTAACTTAGGTCCTTGAAACCTTCTTTGCAAGCACCAAAATCTCTGATACCAATTATTGAAAATATAAGAGGAGTAACTGAGAGGGGAGGGGTGGGTTAGTTACCACAAAAATAAATCATAGATCCCTTAAATGTCAGAATAAACTTTGATTAAACTATATTTTGTTGTTACTTGGCAAACACATAGGTACTCGACAAGCACTAAGAATCAACTTTAAGTTGAAAATTACATAATGAACTTATCTTAATGTGATTAAACTTACATTAAATTTAGGTGCATACATATAAAAGAAATAACATGAACACAAGTGACACCAATATTTAACATGAAAACCCAATTTGGACAAAACTACCAATTGCAACTAGTTATTGATTTTCACTCTTTTGAAGTGAGCCCTATTAGGAGCCAACCTTGTTAAATGTTACAAAACACACTGTTAGGTGTGACCTTGTTAGAGGATTTGATCACCCTATTAGCAGTGGCAATTTTAGAGGTCTTTAAGACATTTCAAATAAAAATGCCACCTTGTTAGAGGATTTACAAATAGTTGTTAAGCCAACTCTATTAAGAGATTTAGATCACCACTACAATGGTTAGACAGTAACAATGAAATGACCTAATTTCCGGTATAACTGAATTGTTGATGAAAAATCTCAATTCTAGCTTGTATACTTGATCATTTCTAATCGAATGTATCTTTTTAGCTTAACAAGGATATTTTTCTTATCTTTCTAATTTACTTCCTCTAAGCATCTTCAAATCTTTTGTTATGCTCCACACATTCAATTCTCAACTTGACCTTATATTTATATCTTACACATTGTCAAGTTGGCTTGAATACAACTTAGAATACCTAATATTCTTCTCCATAGTTGGATAGAATCAACAAATAAATCAACTGAACTCAGTATGCCAAAATAAGAAAATCCTACGTTAGTTGACCCTACTTAATAGACACTAACTTAGAAATAATTTTTCTATGTTAACCAAGTGAACTTAGTTAACACTACAGATCCATAGAGTTCCTTTGGTAACTAAGTGAGATCGGTTAACAATGGGTCCATCCAAAATTTCCTTCATTAATCAAGTGAGCTTGGTTAACATTCAACTTCTATGAACTTTCCTTTGACACCCAAGTGAACTTGGTAGACATTGTCTTCTGAACTTGGCGAACTCTAGAATACTTGAAAGACACATGAAACTCTCTTCATCACCTGAGTGAGCTCAACATACACTAATTGGAAATGATATGACATTTTATGTAACATCAAAGATAATACATATTTAACTAATTGTTCTCAACATGGAGTAATCTTTGATTCTCCTCTGATTAATAATGGGACATAATGGCTCTAGAAACAAGTATACGGTTTCTTTTAGGTTGTATAAACTTTGATGTAGAAAAGTTATACTTTTGAGTCAATTTTTGTAAGAATTGCACCCACAAAGTAAGTGCAACATTAACAATCTCCATAAAATGTGAAAAGTTTACAAGAGTCAAGATCATTTTGAATATTGACCAGTCAACAATAATATTATTTATTAATTTGAAAGGAATATATAAATAAGCATGGAGAAAGAAGTTAAATGATAAATTCTATATTTATAATAATAGTTTATCAAGATTTATGGATCTACTATACCAAAGAGAACATGAGTCAATTACTAGAATACCAAGAAGACCACCAAGCTAACAAGAGCTCCAAAACTTGCTCAAGAAAATAAAATGGTGAGAATGTTGTAGGAGTTCTTTATCACCCTACCAAAAATTTGTTAAGCTTTCCTATAATCTTCGTAGAATCTTTCTTGACATGAAAGATACCTAGCCCAAATTCAAGGATGTCTAAAAAAGAAAACTACAAGTAGTTGGAGGGTAGGAAAATGGAAGAACATCCAACTCTACATAAATGAAAGGGGAAAGACCAAGATCTACCTCTTTTGATTAAATTGGATTGATACCAATGAAAGTATCAATCCAAAATCTAATGTAAGCAAGAATGAATGACTCAAATCTATTTCACTATCACCCCCACCTTAAGAGGATTTGTGTAAAAGGGAAAATGAAGTAATGCTGAAATGGAAAATATGGAAGATGATATACCTTGTGTTACCAGTTATATTTTTCTCATGTCCTAGGGCAATTCAGTCATGAGTAATTTCTTAATCGTGAAGTTAAACTTGAAGTTTTAATTAACTTCAAGTTCAAGTTCAAGCTCCCTTCTATCTTCCATATGAAAAAGTCCACTTTCTCTACCTGAGTCAGTTTTGGTGAGGTTGAAGTCAAATTTGAAGCCCGATCATCTCAAACTTCAACTTGAACTTTGATATTGATTTTGTATACTAACATTATGTTTTCATGCAGACATTCAATCTTTGAATTAAAAAAATGAGGTGGGTCCCAATAAAGAAACTTCCCAAGGCATGCAAGATAATAAATAAGAACATTAAGGTGGCATGTGTTTTGATACAACAAGATTTGGTGAAAAGGAAAATTTGTCATTTCATGATGACATGGAGCATTAATAGGCATGTGAATTTGATGGGCATTTATAACAAATCACTTAGAGGGTCTTTTTCGATGTGCGACACATGAACAATAATTATTATATTTACTTGCCATATTTGTACTATGATTTCCTTTGTAAGTTATCCCTTAAATGCATTTATTTTTCCATTTCACTGCTCATTCTACCATTTGCAAAAGAAATTCTAGCATCATCTAGTAGGGAGAATGAGTCGCTGGATATAGCTCTGTCAAATTGTAAGTGCATCGCCATTACCCTCTACAATTTTATTTGTGCTTGCTTTTGTTTTGAAATATTTCCATTTTTATCTCTTAGACCTTGTCATCCCATAGCAAGACATGAGGTTGTTTCAGCCCAAAATGCCCCAATCTGAAAAGCCATGTCTCCTTAGCTCTTTGCCTGAAATTCATGACACATTTTTGGCTAATAAAAATTTAACCGATGTCATTGAAAGACCCAGAAACACCCAGTTAGGCCCCATTTACTAAAGACTAGTTAATAGTGGGTTACTTGAAGCCATTTCCTTTCCTATAGCAATCACTTGCCCAGAGCTAGTTATTGAGTGTACAAATCATTATGATCCTAGCACAAGGTGTATCAAGATTTTTTTTGGTGAAGTGATAGTTAAGATCAATAGAATAAGTGTTTATTCGGCCTTTAGGATCCCTCACAAAGAACCCTATGAACCATGGACATTTGAGGAAGTAGAACATCTATATGCCAAAAGAAAAAGCAATTATGATAATAAAGTAGCCCAGTCTTGGCTTCTAAAACTGGCAGAGGGTGGTTCAAGGTTGCCCAAATCATTAACCATTGAGCATTTTATCAAGGAAATTGTAGACATTGTACTTTTGTTGAACATAATTAAGGGAAATGAACATGTGTTTCATTGGGAGACATGGATGTATTTCTTCATCCAAAAGATTGTTGAAGGAGATAAGTTCATTGACTGGGTTGACCTAATTGCTGAGAATTTGCATAAGGGTTTAGTGGTTGTCAACAACTTTGGTCCATTTTTCTTGTCCTTCTTTTTGATTTATTTCCTAGTAGTGTCTAAAGAATGGGAAAACCTCCCACATTCACCATAGATAGACAAAATACCCATTTACCAATATTACAATGACCTTCAAGAAGTTACTTTTTGTAAAGAGTTCAGAAGGGTAAATGATGTCTTTCTGGGAAGGCTGGTCTTTGAACTTCAAGATCACAAAAATAATAGACTTTTTGAAGAAGCCATTCAAGCTATGCAAGTCTATGGATGCTTTTACATTCAGTTCCTTAGGTTCACATATCCTAGGATGGGTGGTTTTTCTGGTGAACCATTGAAGTTGCCTCGTTACTGCTTAGATTCTATTGTTTTATCTAAAATATGCAAATAATTTGTCTCTGTGATAGAGTCTTTTGAGATTTCTAAGAGGTCTTCTTTTGTATTCTTTCTTATTGAAATCGACTACTATAGATGTCCTAGTCTAAAGCAAGCCATGTTAAGAAAAGCATCATTGACCCATCTGTGCTTTAAACCCTTCTCCCCTTGGGAAGATTTTGATTATACAGGGTTTGTCAAGAATAATGTTAAGAATGCAGTCTCTCTTGTTCATATTCCACAGTTAGAAGACTACTGGGTGAATTGCACTAATGAGTTTAAAGTAAGGAAAAGATTGTGGTCAAGACTAATAGTTAAACAAATCAATATGTTTAATGTGGATCTTGATACATGCGGGCTGAAGGAGGAAGATTCAGAGGAGGTGCTTGACCCATTTTACATCTACTAGATTGAGTGCATGCCTATTCCCAAAATTGATTGGGGAAGAAGAGAAGAGGATGATATATTCTCTCGCACTAATGACGTGCTAGCTAGGACTACAAATTGGATAAAATAATTTTTTTTTGCCACCCCTGACCCAACTAGGAAGTCTTCAAAAACTAAAAGTAAAAAGGCTCCTCAAAAGAAAAAAGTGATCACTAATCAAGATATTCATGGCCCTATTGCAGGTTCGGTTGAAGTTGAAGCTGAAGCAATTCCAAAATCACTTCAACTTCAAGTAGGGACCTGTAAAAATAAAAGGGTGACCCATTAAAGCACAAAGAAGGTGTCAACAACCAAAGGCAAGAGTACAGTGATAGTTGATCTTTAGGTTATGGAAGAACCACTTATGGCAGATAGTGTACTTGAACCTCAGAAGTCACCGGTGAATACTGAGGGTCAAGAGAGTAATCTCATCTTGGTCAAGTTTTCCCCTACCACCGATAAAGAACCAGTCACACCTAAATGGTTGGAGGCTTCTGTTGAAAAGAAGTGGTGCATGGTTCCCCTTTCCATGCCAATTGATGATTTAGTTAGTAAATACTTGGGATAAACACCTAAGGTGGAGAAAGCCAGGAGAAAATCAAGGATCAAATTTGATAAAAAATTAGGGCATTGGTTAGCGAAAATAGACATGCCACTGGGTGGAAGCTCACACAAATCCTTGGCTCCTTAGGACTACCAGATAACAAAGGTTGATTTGGGAAAAGGAAACCTTGAAATGGATATGGAATTCTTCAAAGCCTCTAGTAAGAAAATTGCACACAGGGTATGGAAGGAGAGATAGGATAAACAAGAGATGAAGGAGAGAATAAAGAGTATGGAATAGTATATCAATGCCATCCTTCATCCTAAAGAAAAACCTATCAGTGAGATGTTAGTGATTTTTGATGTGTCCTTTGCAACCAACCACCAATCTCTTGATAACCTACACAAGTGCAAAGCAGTCACAAAGATAGTAGGGGAATGGGTGCAAGGTGTCCTAGATGACATTGTAAAACACATAGGTCTCCTGGATAAGGCTTCAAAAGAAATCTCCACCATCACTAAAAAGGTAGAACTGAGTAATGAAGGATATGAAAAAGAAATAAACAATTGGGTGATGGTAGTGATATGGCTAGAAGACATCCAAGAGTTTGGACTATAGAAGTTCCAATCCGAATGTCCTATGGAAAGTTTAGATGAGAAAGCCTTGTATGTACTCAAAGATTTTATTGAATGGAGGAATGAAGAATTAATACAAGGCATGACTAGAATCAAAGAAACATTGCAAGAACTTAAGGTCATACACTAGATAATTCAAGGAGACCTTAAGTGGTTTGTCAAACATTTTACAGGTAAAGAAGAAGACTCCATTGCCCAATTTGAGGAAGTGATCAAAGAGGTTCAAAAGAAATTCTATGAACTTCAAGACAAGAAGAAACCAACTAAGCAAGACTTTTTGAACATAGCACACATTGAAGAAATCTGATAATTAATCTAAAACACTTGGAAATGCATGAAGAAAAGATAGCGGAATTGAATAAGGAAAGGAAATCTTGAAGCAGCGGCTTGCCTACATTAGTCTACCCCTTCAGTCCATTATTTTAGCATTTTCAACTACCTATGAAGCATGGAAAGTGGAAAGAAACATGGCTAGTGGGGATGGTGCTACCTGATCAAAAGATATAGTTACACATAGTTGCTTACTTGTTCTTTTCCCTAGTTTTACTTTTCTTGCATTTTAGTTAGCACAGTTGTCTTAATCAAAAGACTATTTTACTCCTAGCAAGGTAATTTTGGAAATTTTCAAGCCCCATGCCTTATAAATATGTAATAATTAGTATGGCATAGGGTGAATCTCTAGCAGATCGATAGACAAAACTATTTTTGTTTCAGGTTTAATCTTAAGTTTTAGAAGTAGCATTTCAAATTTCACCAAATACAAAGAAAACTCTGTAGTTTGATTTTGTTAAAAGCTTTTGGAAGTAGATACTATTATCTACTTGTTTGAATTAGTATTTCTAAAGATACTATTTATATAAAAAGCTTTTGTCATGTTTGTCGCCAATTCTAAAATTGGCAATTCAAAATTTGGGAAGATGTGAGAAGTGAGTTTTATTGAATTTGCCTACTCGATTACTTAATTTTCAATTATGTGGATAATATTGATAGTTAAAATCAAGTGTTTCTTTAGCATAAAAATCTATTTTATATTGATAAGATAGAATAAGTTGATTCAACATTGTCAGCAGATTGTATTTTGAAAAGATCTTTATGTTGAGTTAAAAGATCAAAAATCATTATTTGCAATAAAGGTAGCCATGCCTATTTTATTGAAGAAATTTTAAGCGAAGAATTCCTTAGTCCTGTATAGGAATTTATTTGTTGGTATACATTTTTCTCTATTTTGAATATAAAACCATTTGAGAAAAAATGTTTACTAACAATTTTTGGCAACTCGGCTGGGGAAGACTAGAAATGGTTTTACCTCATCATGAAAATTTCCCAATACTTCAACTAGGCTTAGGGTTTGATAATACTCAAGAGGACATTATTTTAGATCTAAGTGCACAAGCTTGGAAACTTAAAACAAGTCTAGAATAGTTTACACAAGTTAACCAAGTACTCAAAAGAGAAGAAGAAAGGGTCAAACTCATTAGAGGTGTACCAGTTGCTAATGAAGAAGTAGTAGTTGATAGACTAGTTTTGAGGTGATTTCGAGTATTGAATGTGTGTTCTATTGTGATAAAATGGCTAGTAATAAGTATACTTGAAGTGAAGAAATGAACGGGTTTATTGATCAGTCTTACGAATTTGTGAAGAGTCTTAATTTTGCTCCTAATCTCTCTAATAAATGCAAAAAATCTGTCAAAAGTAAAAGTAGACCAACATCTCCTCAAAAACCTACCCTTGTAACCATAAGTCTCCAAGCCCTAATCTTACTAGGGACACTACTACCTGTAATCACCTAAAAATGGTCATCTAGACTATTAGCCCCCTTTTCAACATTTTGGCTAAATTAATTTAATCATTTACCTAGACCAAATTGCTAATAATCAATTTATTTGAATATAACCTATAGTTTGACTATGCTATCCTAAGTTCATTATTTGATTAAAAGATCATGTCCCCTTTTAATTAAATAAAAGACCCCATTTTTCTAACCCACTTAAAGTGCACACATAAAGTCCTTTTTCTATTTTGCAATTAAAAGAAAAGGCTTTGTGACTTTTGTCTTATATGACAAGTCAACTTATATTCTATTGGTTGACTTGTGTGTGCACATGGATCACTCCTCTTTTTGAATTCCACCATTGATCATCCACCATCTTCATCTTGATCTCTACCATCCATACATCTTTAAAAGGGAGAGAGCTTTCCCCCTCAATCCATCCTCATTTTGAATATTGTTATGCTGCAGGTTTTCTAACAGGTTTCTTTGGAGCTTTGTGGAGAACTTCTATTTCTTGTCTACATTATCTCATCCATGGCATCATGGCATTCTAGCTTAGCTTAGCTTTCAATTTTACATGTAGCTTAATCTCACATAGCTTAATAATGGTATTGTAACACTCTCATCCATGCTTAGAATAGCTGCACTTTTCATTCTCATTCTAGCTTAATCTTCATTTGCATTGCATTCTTGAGGAACTCCTTGGGACATTTGCATTCTTGCATCTTGTTTTTGGAACGTCCCATTGCATGGTTTACTAGCAAGAAGAGTATCTCTAAGGCTCATCTGAGAGCCTTGTTATTATTGAAATATACTCTCTTGCACTCCGTGGATAGGGAGCTCTAAGTCGACATCCAAGCATTCCGAACTCATGGAATCGTTTGGATAGAAGGGTTTAGAGTAGGACACTTTCGAGTGTACAGTACCTTCCCATTTTAACGGTTAGCCTTTGAGTTTCATCCCACATCAAATGGTTGCTAACCCGTTGGGTGCACAAGTAGGTCCCCTAGCCCTTGGAGCTAACCTAAATCCTCTTCTTAAAGGTGCCAGAGAAGTATTTCCTAAATTCAATGGAGATGGGAAGAAATATACTAATGAACATCTCAATGCCTTCAACACTGTGTGTGCAGTTCCTGTTGTCGCTCATGAAGACATAGCTGTGAGGCTATTTGTGCAAACTTTGATTGATGATGTTGCCTGTTGGTTTCATCATCTCCCACAAGGGTCCATCACCACTTGGGGTGAGATGTGGAATGCTTTTGAAAATTAGTTTAAATTTGTTAATGATTAACATACCTTACTGCTCCAATTGACCCAGTTAAAGAAAGAAGTACATGAGCCCATGAGAGATTTTGTAGCAAAATTAAATAAAATACTTCATAAAATCCTTGCTACTAAGAGACCTAATGCAAAAAATTGCAAAGGTTTCTTTGTTAATGCAATGCCTCTAGATATTAGTTTTCATTTAAGGAGAGACAGGGTAGCGGATGTTGATGTTGCCTAAAGACTAGCTGTTGAATTAGAGGTTGAGCTTTTAGCCATAGGAAAGTGGAAACAGAAATGCAAGCTTCAAAGCCACAACCATCTACTTCTGAAAAATCAGACCCATTGATTCAAAAGCTGATGAATGATGTGATGACTATTAAAAAGAAAATTCCTAAGATGAACACTTGGTACCAAGATATTCCAAGAAAATATCCAAGTCAAAGTAGTTTTCAAGGAAAACAAATTACTTTGCCCCCAAATCAAGAAAGATTGTAGATTGAAGCTCCACCTAATAAAAATAACATGTGTGTTTTTCATCTTACAAATGATCATGAGGGAAGTTCTTGTCTTGTGAATATAAGATATCAACAACTTGAAGTAGAAAAAGCGGCCTTAGCTAACGTAAAAATAGAGGACGAACCTTTTGAAGAACTTGGCGACTCCGTAAACTATTATCTTGAATATGAATCTGATTCTAATAGAAGTGGCAATATCATTTTAACCTTAGAAGAAGCTGCATTTTTAGTCTTAACTTATGGGCAGAGGGCCACTAAAGCTGATGATTCTAAAAATAATGCAACCCCTACTCAGGCAAATGAATTAAAGAAAAAGGGAGAAAATGAAAATAAGTCATCACCCATGCAGTCAAAGACACCTCAAATCTTAAAAAGGTCTGATCCTAATTCTTCATTTGACATTGTTGAGTTCTGTAAAGCATCTCAAATATAGATTTCCCCTGCTAAATACTTAAGGATGAACCCTGGAGAGCTCAATAAGCTGATTGAATATGTTCATCAATCTTCACCTAATTTAGCAATTAAACAAATAAATGAAACTAGGGTCTCAGAGAACAATGAAATGTCTACTACGAAAACAAGTGAAATTCCTCAGGCAAAGAAATAGGAAACCCAAGTATCTAATAACTAGGAAGGGATACTTCAACCAGACAAAGTTAGCCCTAAAACTCCTTTTCTTTAAAGGCCTGATCCATTTTATGTATCCCTCTCCCTTCATGGTTTTAACCTAAATAATTGCATCATAGATTCAGGTGCTTCTGACAACATAATGCCAGCCACGATAGCAAAGGCTCTTGATCTTTTGTTAACCAAAACCTTTGGTAAGTGTTATTCCATGGATTCCAAATAGGTCCCTTTAATAGGTTAGATTAAAGATGCCTAAGTTTCTTTAGTAGCTTATCCTCAGAAACAAGTTAAGCTTACTATTTTAGTGGCAAAAATTCCTACCAATTATGGTATGCTTCTTAGCCAAACTTTCTGCTAAGACCTGGGAGGGGAAGTTAAAATGGATTGGTCTCAAGCTATTATACCTATGGGGAAAGAAAAAGTAACCTTACTACCTGAAGCTAAATCCAAATACATAGTCTTTCCATCTGATGATCCCAAATCTCAGATCCTTTATTAGGAGACTGATTTTGCTAACTATTTGATTTTGTTTGAAAATGGAAAAATAGACGAGAAATTTGAAGTTGAAGACTCACTATGGAATTTAGATTTTGATGGGAGCTGCTGCCCTAAAAGATTTGGGGCTGGCATAATGCTAATATCTCTTGATGGTCAAAATTTTCCTTCCTCTTATAAACTTTCTTTTGAAAACACCAATAATACTGCAGAATATGAAGCCTTACTTCTAGGAATAGAAGAAGCCAAGAGAAGAAACATTAAGCTACTAAAGGCAAGGGGAGATCCTGAATTAATAGTAAAGCAAGTTAAAAACATGTTCTCAGTAAAGAATCAAAGAGTGAAATATTATAGGAATTGTGTGTCGGATGAGATTGAGGATTTTGAATCCTTTGCAATAGAAGTGATTCCTAGAGAACTAAATGATAAAGCATACTCTCTAGTAGTATCAGCCTCTTTACTGGTAAAGCAAACTCATTGGTAGTATCAAACAATAACAATTCATGGCAAGTATTTAAGAATGATGCTCACATTAATGCTTTTTTACAAAGTATTGAAATATTCTCTACTAATTATTTTGAAGGTTCAGATTCTGAATGTAGAGAGTTTTTTCTTGATCTCCCTGATGAAAGATCTAGTGATGTATTATAGTTAAAAGGAAATGTGATACCGAAAGGCCTAGTTGGACTTGAAAAACTCTTTGACAGGTGAGATGTTTTCTTGGCCTAAAATTTATCACCTAAAGAGGATCCAAATGCTGATTATGAAAAGGTCAATTTGGGAGATAAACATGATCACAAAATTATCAACTTGGGAACCTATTGCGAAGAAGATGAGAAAGAAAGATTCATCAAACATCTTATAGAGTAAATTGATGTCTTTTCTTGGTCTTATGAAGACTTAAAAACTTTCAGAAATGGACAGTTCAAACATCATATCACTCTAAAACTAGGTACTACCCCTTTTAGACAAAAGTTGAGAACATATAATCCAAAGGTTTCTGATGCAATATTCAAAGAAATAGACAAAATGCTTAAATCTTGCATCATCTTTCCAATTCATCATTCCACCTAGGTGGCAAACATAGTACTAGTAAGAAATAATAATGGAGAGATAAGGATCTATGTTGACTTTAGAAACCTTAATCAAGCAAGCTTGAAAGATAATTTTGCTTTACCTATAACGAATCAAATCCTTCAAATAGTTGTTGGTTCAAAGATGATGTCCTTTTTAGATGGTTTCTCAGGCTATACTTAGATAGAAGTTGCCAAGGAAGATCAACACAAAACTGCATTCACAACACCTTGGGGCACTTTTTCCTTATAAAGGATTCCTTTCGGCTTAATAAATGCAGGTGCCACCTTTCAACAAGCCATGAATTCAACCTTTGGTCATTTGCTAGATAGATGTATCATAGTGTATCTTGATGACATGATTGTGTTTTCCAGAAGATGAAAGAAACACCTAAAAGATCTGAGGAAAGTACTTGAAAAATGTAGGGAACACGAAATCTCATTGAACCTAAGAAATTAATTTTTACTGTGACTGAGGGAAAGTTGCTCGGGCACATGGTTTCAAAAGAAGGAATCAAAATTGATCTAGAGAGAGTAAAAGCTATTCAGTAATTTTTTTCTTCCTATAAATTGTAATGGTGTTAAATCCTTCCTTGGGTAGATCATTTCCTTAGGAAATTTGTACCTAATTCTGTAGAGACTTTCAAACCAATGGCAAGTTGCTAAGTGAGAAGAAAAATTTCAAATGGGATGAACCAGCATCTAAAGCATTCAAAGAGGTAAAAGAGGCTATTGCTAAAGCTCTAACATGTTTTCATCCTAATTTCAAAAAAGATTTTATAATGTTCTACTATGCATCAGAACATACCATGTCAGGAATATTGCTTAAAAAGAATGACAAAGGAGAAGAGATGCCTATCTCTTTTATGAGCGTCCCATTGAAGAAACATGAGTTGAATTACTCCCTATCTAAAAAAAAAGCCTTTGCTATTATGAAAGCACTAAAATATTTTTGGTAGTATACTTTGCATTCACATTCTTTAGTTTATGTACCATCCACTGCAGTCAAGAGTATCCTTACATAGCAAGACATAGCAACCAATAATTGAGCAACTTGGGTAGAAAAAGTGCAAGAATTTGACGTAGATATCTAGCCAACTAAATTTGTTTGAGGGCAAGGACTATCTAAACTTATTGCAGAAGGAGAAAAAGAAGAACCATACCCCAATTGTTTGTTTGTTGGCATGAAAGATGAATGGTTTTCTGACATAGCTTATTTCTTGACATATGGAAGATGTCCAGATCATTTAAAAGTAAAGGATTGAAGGAGTCTTCAACTCAGAGTGGCCAAATTTGTGATCATTGATGATATCTTGTACAAAAAGGGCTTAGATGGCATGTTTTTAAGATGTGTTGATGTTGACCAGTAGGAGAAACTACTAAAAACCTTCCATGATGGGGCCTGCAGAGGACATTTTTCATCAATAGTGATAGCCTTCAAAATCTTAAGAAGTGGATACTACTGGCCAGGTATGTTCAAGGCTACTTACAA
Organism: Cupressus sempervirens; assembly: GCA_028749045.1. NCBI lineage: Eukaryota > Viridiplantae > Streptophyta > Pinopsida > Cupressales > Cupressaceae > Cupressus > Cupressus sempervirens. Next base: position 313,338,696 of record CM053788.1, read on the forward strand.
TTGGGTGAGAAATTGTGAGAAATGTAAGTTGTTTGCTAGAAAACCACAATTAGCAACTCTCTCTCTGAAACCTATCATTATAGAAGAACCCTTTCAACAGTGGGGATTGGATTTTACAGGGCCTATCAATCCAAATTCAAGTACAGGGCATACACACATCCTCACTGCTATTGATTACTTTACTAAATGGGTTGAAGGAGTTCTTGTTAAAGAAACACCATCATAGGTAGTGTGTAAATTCTTAATGGAAAATATTTTTACCCATTTTGGTACACCTAACAAAATAGTGACTGATAATGCACAAAAATTTTCTTCTCGGGAAATTCAATTGTATTGTTATGATCATGGTATTTAGCTATCTCATGCTTTAGATTATTTCCCTCAAGGCAATGGATAGGCAGAGTCCACAAATAAAAATCTAGTGAATATTATGAAAAGGTTAGTAGATGAAAAGGGAAAAGATTGGCATAAAAAGTTATATGAAGTAGTTAAGGCTAATAGAACTTCTCCCAAAAGAGCCATCAACATGACACCTTTTGAGCTTGTGTATGGAGTTGGAGCATAGTTTTCTTTGCCTTTCAAACTGGCTACCTTAAATTTACAAAAAGCAATTGAAGATGAAGTGTTTCATTCCTCCATTGAAAAGAAAATATTCAATGTCCAGAAAATAGAAGAGGAAAGAAGGGAGTTGGTAGATCATATCACCAACCATCACACAAGGGTTAAAAGAATTTTTGATTGAAAAAAAAAGGCCATGAAGATTCATGAAAGGAGATTAGGTAATACTATGGGACAATAGGAAGGAACCTAAAGGAGCTCACACCAAATTTGAAAGCTTATGGAAAGGCCCATTTGTAATATCTGAGGAATTGGGCTCAAATGCCTTCAAGCTGTAGTATCTTAATGAAGATGATCTTCCCCTTTTCTATAATGGCAGGACCTCAAGCTCTACCAATTTTAAGTCTATTTTTTGTCTCATTGTAAATACCATCTTCTTCTTTCTTTTTGGTTTTTTTTCTTTCCTTGTTCTATTTTTCTATTTTTGTCTTTTTGAGTTAGTTTTTGAAGCCAAAGATCCCAAGTTCATCTTTGATCCTTCCAGTCTCATTCCCTAGCTAGAGCCAATTGTTACCACTTATATTTTTCTTGTGTCCTAGGGTGGTTCAGTCATGAGTCATTTCTTAATCATGAAGTTGAACTTGAAGTTTCAATTAACTTCAAGTTCAAGTTTAAGCTCCCTTCTGTCTTCCATATGACAAAGTCCACTTTCTCTACCCGAGACAGTCTTGGTGAGGTCGAAGTCAAAGTTGAAGCCCGATCATCTCAAACTTCAACTTCAACTTCGATATCAATTTTGTATACTAACATTATGTTTTCATGTAGGCATTCAATCTTTGAATTAAAAAGCGAGGTGGGTCCCAATAAAGACACTTCCCAAGGCATGTGAGATAATAAATAAAAACATTAAGGTGGCACATGTTCTGATATGGCAATATTTGGCGAAAAGGCAAATTTTTCATTTCATGATGACATGGAGCATTAATAGGCATGCAGATTTGATGGGCATTTATAACAAATCACTTAGAGGGTCTTTTTGGATGCGCGACACACAAATAGTAATTATTATATTTACTTACCATATCTGTACTATGATTTCCATTGTAAGTTATCCCTTAAATGCGTTTATTTTTCCATTTCACTACTCATTTTGCCATTTGTAAAAGAAATTCTAGCATCATATGGTAGGGAGAATGACTCACAGGATATAACTCTGTCAAACTGTAAGTGCGTTGCCATTACCCTCTGCAATTTTAATTGTGCTTGCTTTTGTTTTGAAATATTTCCATTTGTATCTCTTAGACCCTATCATCCCATAGCAACCCATGACATTGTTTCACCCCAAAATGCCAAAATTTGAAAGGCCATGTCTCTTTAGCTCTTTGCTTGAAATTCATGACACATTTCTGGTTAATAAAAAATTAACCGATGTCATTGAAAGAGCTAGAAACACCCAGTCAGGCCCCATATACCAAAGACTAGTTAATAGTGGGTTGCTTGAAGCCGCCACCTTTCCTGTAGCAATCACATGCCCAGAGCTAGTTATTGAGTGCACAAATCATTATGATCCTAGCATAAGGTGTATCAAGAAATTTTTTGGGGAAATGATAGTTAAGATCAATAGAAAAAGTGTTTATTTGGCCTTTAGGATCCCTCACAAAGAACCTTATGAACCATGGACATTTGAGGAAGTAGAATGCCTATATGTCAAAAGAAAAATAAATTATGATAATATAGTAGCCTAGTCTTGGCTTCCAAAATCGGTAGAGGGTGGTTCAAGGTTGGCCAAACCATTAACCATTGAGCATTTTATCAATGAAATTGCAGACATTGTACTTTTTTTGAACAAAATTAGGGAAAATGAACATGCATTTCATTGGGAGACATGGATGTATTTCTTCATCCAAAATATTGTTGAAGGAGATAAGTTCATTGACTAGTCTGACCTAATTACTGAAAATTTGCGCAAGGGTTTAGTGGTCATCAACAACTTTAGTCCAATTTTCTCGTCCTCTATTTTGATTTATGTCCTAGCAATGTTTAAAGAATGGGAAAACCTCCCACATTCACCATGGATAGATGAAATACCCATTTACCAATATTACAAAGACCTTCAAGAAGCTACTTTGCGTAAAGAGTTCAGAAGGGTAAATGATGTCTTTCTAGGTAGGCTAGTCTTTGAACTTCAAGGTCACAAAAACAATAGACTATTTGAAGAAGCCATGCAAGCTATACAAGACTATGGCTGCTTTTACATTCAGTTCCCACCTAGGTTCACATATCTTAGGATGGGTGGTTTTTCTAGTGAACCATTGAAGTTTCCTCGTTACTACTTAGACTCTATTGTTTTATCTGAAATGTGCAAAAAATTTGTCTCTATGATAGAGTCTTTCGAGATTTCTAAGAGGTCTTCTTCTGTATTCTTTCCTATTGAAATTGGCCACTATAGATGTCCTAGTCTAAAGCAAGCCATGTTAAGAAAAGCATCATTGACCCATCTATGCTTTAAACCCTTCTCCCCTTGGGAAGATTTTGATTATATAGGGTTTGTCAGGAATAATGTTAAGAATGTAGTCTCTCTTGTTCATATTCTAGAGTTAGAAAACTATTGGGCGAATTGTACTCATGAGTCTGAAGTAAGGAAAAGACTGTGTTCAAGACTAATAGTTAAACAAATCAATATGTTTAATGTGGATCTTGATACATGTGGGCTAAAGAAGGAAGATTCAGAGGAGGTGCTTGATCCATTTTACATCAACCAGATTGAGTGAATGCCTATTCATAAAATTGATTGGGGAAGAAGAGAAGAGGATGATATATTCTCTCACACTAAGGATGTGCTAGCTAGGAGTACAAATTGGATAAAATAAAAATTTGTTGCCACCCCTGACCTTACTGGGATGTCTTCAAAAACCAAAAGTAAAAAGATTCTTCAAAAGAAAAAAGTAATCACTAATCAAGATATTCATGACCCTATTGCAGGTTCAGTTGAAGTTGAAGCTGAAGTAGTTCCACAACCACTTCAACTTCAAGTTCAAGAAGGGACCCCTAAAACTAAAAGGGTGACCCGTTCAAGCACAAAGATGGCATCAACAACCAAAGGCAAGAGTACAATGATAGTTGATCTCTAGGTTGTAGAAGAACCACCTATGGCAGACAATGTACTTGAACCTCAGAAGTCACCGGTGAATATTGAGGGCCAAGAGAGTAATCTCACCTTGGCCAAGTTCTCCCCTACCACCAATAAAGAACCAGTCACCCCTAAATGGCTGGAGACTTGTGTTGAAAAGAAGCGAAGCATGGTTCCCCTTTCCATGCCAATTGATAATTTAGTCAATAAATGTTTGGGAAAAACACCTAAGGTGAAGAAAGCTAGGACAAAATCAAGGATCAAATTTGATAAAAACTTAGGGCATTGGTTAGCTGAAATAGTCATGCCACCAGATGGAAGCTCATGCGAATCCCTAGCTCCTTAGGACTACCAGATAACAAAGGCCAAATTGGGAAAAGGAAACTGTGAAGTGGATATGGAATTCTTCAAATCCTCTAATAAGAAAATTTCACATAGGGTATGGAAGGATGGATATGATAAACAAGAGATGAAGGAGATAATAAAGAGTATGGTATAGTATATCAACACCATCCTTCATCTTGAAGAAAAACTTATTAGCGAGATGTCAGCAATTGTTGATGTGTCCTTTGCAACCAACCAACAATCTCTTGATAACCTACACAAGTGCAAAGTAGTCATAAAGATGACAAGGGAATGGGTACAAGGCATCCTAGATGGCACTATAAAACACATAGGTCTCCTAGATAAGGCTTATAAATAAATCTCCACCATCAGTAAAAAGGTAGAACTGAGGAATGAAGGATATGAAAAAGAAAGAAGCAATTGGGCGAATGTAGTGATATGACTAGGAGACATCCAAGAGTTTGGACTACAAAAGTTCTAGGTTGAATGTCCTATGGTGGGTTTAGATGAGAAATCCTTGCACATAATCAAAGATTGTATTGAATGGAGGAATGAAGCATTAATACAAGGCATGACTAAAATCAAGAAAACACTGCAAGAACTTAAGGTCATACACCAGATAATTCAGGGAGACCTTAAGTGGTTTGTCAAACATTTCATAGGTAAATAAGTAGACTCTATTGCCCAATCTGAGGAAGTGATCAAAGAGGTTCAAAAGAAATTCCAGGAACTTCAAGACAAGAAGACACCAACTAAGCAAGACTTTTCAAACGTAGCACACACTGAAGCCATGGTGACAATTAATCTAAAACACTTGAAAATGCATGAAGAAAAGATAGTAGAATTGAAGAAAGAAAAGGAAATATGGAAGCAGCGGTTGGCCTACATTGGTCTCCCCCATCAGTCTTTTGTTTCACCATTTTCAACTACCTATGATGCATGGAAAGAGGCAAGAAATGTGACCAGTGGGGATGGTGCTACCTAATCAAAAGATATAGTTACACATAGTCATTTAGTTGTTCTTTTCTATTGTTTTACTTTTCTTGCATTTTTGTTAGCATAGTCGTGTTAACCAAAAGACTATTTTACTCCTAGAGGGGTAATTTTGGCAACTATCCAGCCCCATGCCTTATAAATATGTAATAATTAGTATGGCATAGGGTGAATCTCCAGCAGACCGATAGACAAAACTATTTTTGTTTCAAGTTTAATCTTAAGTTTTAGAAGTAGCATTTCAGATTTTAGCAAATACAAAGAAAATCCTATAGTTTGATTTTGTTAAAAGATTTTGGAAGTAGATACTATTATTTGCTTTTTTTAATTAGTATTTCTGAAGATACTATTTATATAAAAAGCTTTTGCTGTGTTTGTCACCAATTTTGAAATTGCCAATTCAAAATTTGGGAAGCTGTGAGAAGTGTGTTTTTTTGAATCTTCCTGCTCGATTACTTAATTTTTAATTATGTGGATAATATTGATAGTTAAAATTGAGTGGTTCTTTAGCATGAAAAACTATTTTTTATTGATGAGATAAAATAAGTTGATTCAACATTGTCAACAGATTATATTTTGAAAATATCTTTCTATTGAGTTAAAAGATCAAAAATCATTATTTGCAATAAAGGTAGCTACACATGTTTTATTGAAGAAAATTTAAGTGAAGAATTCCTTAGTCCTATATAGGAATTCATTTGTTGTTATACATTTTTCTCTATTTTGAATATAACACCATTTGAGAAAAACTATTTACTAACACCTTGCAAAACACAAACCTAAAAAATCTATTGTCAAATGATGTCAAAAGTTGTTGTACCCCAAGATCTACACTGAAATCTATGAGATAGATGAAAGACATAAATATTTTGACAATTTTATTAGAGGAAAACTAGATCTTCAAGGGTAAAGTGGGATCATTATAGGTGTAGTTATGCCTGATGACAGTGTGTGATATTGATTTTGAATTTGTAGTTTTGTAGAAAGTCGCAAAGGGTATCCAGATCCATAACATGTTCATCAATCCAAGATTCGTAGTGTGCAAAATAAAGGGGTGGTTTTTTGTTTTTTTTGGGGGGGGGGGTTTGTTACCTTATTCAAACTCTAGTTTGGGAATTAACCTTGAATTAAAACAATTGAAATAGAATATTAGCAAGTAGTAGTGATAGATCTAACATTAAGCAATGTAAATCTATGAATATGCTCTTGAATTTGGAATGTAATCAAGTATTTAAATTTTGTAGCTTTGACTCAACTTCTAAACCTTGAAAGGACATCAAAGTGTAAACCAAAACCTTCTTGAATGCATGTGCTTAAAATATGCCTTGTAGATGAATGTAGATCTTAAAAGAGATGGATCTAGAAGATACAACAAAGGATCTTGAATATATGAAGGTGGGTCTTGAATATTGAAATTACGATGAAAGGTCTAGCATAAAATCCTTCAATTTCTTGAATGCTTAAATCCTTGATCTTCAATAGAGAGAGATCTTGAATGCCTTGAATGCTTGAATTCTTGGAAGCTTGAGTGCTCTAGAACTTTCTTGATATGATATGAGATTAGAAATGGAGCAAATAGAAGGGTTTATATAGAAGTCAAAATTGACTAACTCATGCTAGCCAACCTTCCTAGAAATAAACACCCCAAATGTTTGAGAACATGAAACCCAAAGAGGAGAGCCAAGATAGGGTCTCATAAAGGGTGCATTGTGCCCCTAATTGGCTCATCAAGGGTGGACTGCACCCTTGATTGGTCAAGTGGACATTGTGCCCCTGATGATCAAGTGCACAAACCCTCGGGATTGTCTTGAGATTCCAAAATAGGTCCCATAATCTAAAAATAAAGTCTAGATTCTATAGTGCCTACCCCTAGTTCACTTTTCATTTTATATTATTGAATACTTTTAGGCCAACTTTATAGCTATGTGTGATTATTAGCAGTACTTGATTGCCTAATTTGTGTTGATGTTATTTCATACTTAGTTGATTTATGTGATGAGCTACTTGGTACTCAGTTATTTCATGTGTACATGTTTATTCTTTCAATGATAATGTTTGTATATGGGTGATTTCAAGTTATTTCATGATGATAGTAGATGGATGATTTATATCCAATCTCTATGGATACTTAACCCATACTTGCATCTATATGGTGTACATGAATGTTTTATCTTATGATTGAAGTTTCTACTATACTAAGGAAGGGAGTTGTAGTCACCTATTAGTCAGGATCTACATGATGCACCACTCCCTACCATTGCATTTTTAGTTTAGATTATATGTATATGTACATGCTCAGATTTTATGCAGATTGTAGTTACTAGACATTGACTTCCCTGAATTGCCAGGATGAGTGTGCCCTATCGCAATATCTCAATGGTAAAAGAGGGGAGATAGTTCTTGAATCTAAATCCTAATCCTAAGCCAATTTTCCTATAAAGTATGACAAGTATTTGAGTTATTTACCCTTTCAAATTTGTCAAGTGACATGAATTTGTGATTTTGACCCTTGAGTTTCATTTAGTACTCTATCCTTTATTATCAGTTTTCTTATTTAGATTTGTGATTCTATTGTGATTTTCATATATAATTAAATTAAATAAAAGATTATTAAATGATTTAAGTTAATCAAACTTTTTTAAAGAAAAATAATTTTTAATTATATTTATTTACTTGAGAAATTAATTAAATAAAATAATTAAATTTAAAAGATTTAATTAAAGTTTTGTATTTGGTGTAATTATATTTATTTAATTCTTGCATTATTAATAAAAAAGAATATGTTCTGTGTGCAACTTTGGGCAGAGAGACAATAAATTGTGGTAAAATTTTAAGGAGCTGAGTGATGTAGTAGTTCTATACGCAACTCTATTGCATCATTTTTTGAAATATATTTTAAGAAATCTAGTCACTAATGTCTAGTCGCTGATCATAAAAGAATTTTTTTTCTTTTATGTCAAGTCCTCGGTCTAATTTTAAAAAAATTGATGGCTTTCATAGTAGAAACTAAAGGTACTCAGAAACAAAAATATCAATTGTATAGAAGGGCTTGGATAAAACCAACCTATAGATGGCTCCACATCCATACCAAAACTAGAGCAAAAGAAAGGAAAAATAGGCTAGAACATGTAGTGATCCTCCATCCTACAAATACTCTCATCCCATATTATTCATTAATGCTATCAAAATAGTGAATTTGTTCCTTGTCTTAGATAAGACAAATAGCCTAATTCAATCAGTTTGGAAGAGATTAAATGTCCTAAAAATAGGGGTCATTTAGGAAGAGAAGTTGGCAAGAGGTGCAAAGAAGACAAAGCCTCAGATTCTATCAAAATCCAAGGAAAATAGAAATGCTCAAGTAATTTCGGAGTTGAAGTAGGGTTTTTTTAGATCTCACCCGATCATTTTCTCTACTTTGAATCTTAACAAACAAATCCATTTCTTTAACCTTACCAAATATGCAGATAAAAATAAAAAGACTCTGTTCTCCCAATAGATAGGATTTCTATCAAATTCCTTCTTGGAGCCCCCGAATCTACTTAAAAGTCACCCTCCCTTGCCTTCTCCTAAAATCTATATCCCACCTCAAAACATTCTTTTTTGCCTAAGAAATAGTCACCCATGGTTTGTAAACACATCTCACCCAAATCTAGAGAAAAGATCAATATTATTAGTAATCAAAATAGTGAAGATCAATGGCAGGAATGCCAAAATATTGGTATCTTCACATTTTGAAATTGACCTAAGTTAGAAATGTTCAATCTCATAAATTGGTTAGAGGAATTTTGCCAAAACCAAGTAATTATCTCTCACCATTTTGATAGATTAGTGTATATTCATTGCATTAATGAATATATTAAAAAATATTTTCTTTATTTTTCTGATTGTTACTTCAAAGGGATTTTCTGTTAAATTCTTTGAGTGGATTCCATATTGTAAGGAAGAAAGGCTAGACTTTTTGATTCCAACTTGGATAACCCTTCAATCTCTTCCTCTAGAATTAATGCATATAGAAATTATCAGGAAGATAAATTTTTCTATGGGTGATTTGATTGGTATAGATGCATCTTTTAAATATTGCAATAATGTTAGACTCTTGATAAACTATAAAGTAAATATCATGGAATTCAAACCTATTAAAGTAATGACAAACACAATTATCTATAACTTAAATTGCCTCAAAACCAAGGGTAAAATTTCAAAAATAATTAGATTGAATGATGAGAGGAAAATCATTTTAAAAAATATTCAACTTACTACAAATCTTGAAGATACCTTTCCTATGATAACTATTAGAAATCATAGAGAGTACCAGAGGAATACCATTAATGAGAAAAACCTCCTAAAGACAACTCTTGATTTAGTAGGGATAGTAGAACCAGATATTGTAGATGCTACAAGAAGAATGAACAAGTCTTCTCGATCAAGCTCTCCCACTAATACTAACAATAGCTCACTTCATCTTCCTAAGAAATATTTGGAAAAAATAGAAGAGCTAACACATGAGGGTCTATAGAAGACAAAAACTAGGAAATTAGAAAGTTCAAAAAATAGCAAAGGATCTAATAAAATGTTAAGTGTACAGGTTAGTAAAGGAATCAACCCTAATGAATAGAGTACTAGTGAGGATCATAGACCCAAAGATTACTCCAAAATTAAAGAATTTTTTGTACAAGATATGGATAACATAAGGTAGCAGAGTACAAGGATCAACAATAAAGAGGTTAAAAAAAGAACAAAGAAAGAAAAGAAAGGAAAAAGCATCAAATTAATCACTAAGGAAGGTAAATCATTAGGTAAAAATTTAAAGGCCTTTGATAAATCGAGAAATACTATTGAAGAATTAGAAAATAACTTATTGTTCTATGATGAAGGTTCTAAATTGGTAAAGCCCATATATATAGAAGGAAAATTAGAGACTCTACAACAACAGAAAGAAGTACATTTGTGGGAGAGCGAAATCCCTAATAAAATGGAAATAAATAGATTCACAAAATTTTGGCAAACTCCACCTACTAGTGAAGAATCACCCAAGCGTGACACTAGTGAGCAAAAGGTAAAGGAAAGCATCTAGAGCAAGATGACTAGAACTATAACACAAGACTTTCATGATGTTTTGAGAAATGATATGATCAGGGATGTAGACTTGGAAAAGGAAATTTCAGATGAGATTGATCAAGAAAACTTGTAACTATTAATTGATGAACTAATCCAAGTATTCGGCTTTGAGAAAATATACAAGAGCAGTGAATCATTAAAAGAGAGATTATTATAGAGAGTTTTAAAACTTGGTGGAGATGATTATACTTTTGAAGACTTAAAAAGAGATCTATTAAGCATAGAAGAGGAAGACAAGAACAATAAATGCATACAAAATTTTGAGTATAAATCAATGATAGAACAGGGCAATGGGACTGAGGAAGGCATTGTTAGAAAGATTCTAGATAAAGATGATAAATCTTCAGAGGATAATATGGACCATTGTAGAACAATTATTGGAAGATCTAGAAAATGAAGAAAAAAATGACACATAAGGACAACAATCTAAAATTATCTTAAATGCATAGGAGAACATAGAGTAGTTGGGTATTTTAATGAACCAAGAAGGGATAAATGTCCCTAGATATGGTAAATTGAAATCTAAAAGAGGCAGGAAATCTTGTAAGGAACTCAAAGAAGTGGATGGACAAGAAAAATAGTAGCAAAAGATTAGTCAGTTTTTTAATCTAGGGAAGGGGAAGATTCTTCCCAAGTTAGTATGAAGATCTCTACTTGGACTGTTAGGGGTTTAAATGCTCCTAGCAAGAAATGACTACTAATGCAAAACCTAAAACAATTGAATATGAAATTATTATGTTACAAGAAACTAAATTGAGTAAGGAAGGAGTCAAGCTAGATAAGAAATTAGATAGCTAGAATGTTGACCTACAAGAATCCAGAGGAGCTTCAAGAGGTTTAGGCATGTTATGGAATCCTAGGAAAGTTACCCTTAATACATTAAATTCAAATAATTCCTAGATGAGCAGCAGAGTAAAAAGCTTAAAAACTAACATATAGTTCATCTTAGTAAATGTATATGGTCCAAAAAAAAAAAAATCCAGGTCTTTGTAAAACTTGGGTACCTTAATTGGACTATGTTAGTGGTTTTAGGTCCCTGTAAAATCTAATTTTGGAGCTGTTTCTAGTTGGTTTAAGGACTCTTTTCCTGATGGTTGTTTTGCTTTTTCCTTTTTGAGGATGTGAAAGGGTTTTGGGGTCCCTTCAAAACTTGTTTTTAGTGTAATCTAAAACAGAGATTGAAAAATCCGATGGGAAGAAATTAGTACATTTATTAATGAACACAATAATGAAATCATTCTTTTAGGTGGTGATTTCAATACTATCTTAAACATAGAGGAAAAATTTGGAGGCTTACAACAAACTACCCAAGCAACTAAGGATTTTAAAAATTAGGTTGAAGGTAATAATCTAACTGATGTTCCTATAAATAATGGGAAACACACTTGGAACAATAAAAGGAAATATTTCTCCTATATAGCTGAGAAATTGGATAGATTTTTTATCAAAGGAGAACTTAGTGATTTTAATTTCAACATTCAATCCTCAATTCTACCAATAGCAGGATCAAATCACTACCCTATTTGAATTATTTTATCTGAACCAAATAAACCTATTAGGACCTTTTAAGTGTGAAAAATATGGTTTTTAGACAAAAACTTTATGAAACTTATTAGGGATTGGTGGAAGCAAGGCAATTTTAAAGGTTCTAAAATGTATATCTTTGTTTCCAAGATGGCAATGATCAAAGTAAATATACTTAAATGGAATAAAGAATATTTCAATAACATATTTAGAGAAAAAATAGATATTGAGGAAAGATTAAAAGAACTAAATATCGAATTAATTAAAAAGGGGATGAATGATAATAGCTTTTATTTAGAAAAAAAATACTTGCTAAGTAGGAAAATATATTGGCAAAAGAAGAAATCTTTTGGAGACAAAATTCAAGAGAAAAATGGTTAGGAGATCAAAACACATTTTTTTTCATAATAGTACACTTCATAATAGAGCAATTAACAAAATAGTAAAAGCCAAATATCCTTTCGGCGTAACCACATAAAATCCTAATAAAATAACCGAGATTTTTGTGAGTCACTTTCAAAATATTTTAAATAACTTTGATAGCTTGAATATGGTAGCTGAAGCAAAAATACCTAAAGCTATATCTAAAGTGGTCTCACCAGAAGAAAATAGAATGTTAAACAAACCCATCACTACAGAAGAAGTTAGATCACTACTATTCAACATGAATCCTAACAAATCTCTAGGACTTGATGAATTCTAGGCTTTCTTCTACCAAATGTTGGGATAGAATTAGTCTAAATCTTTGGAAAGCCATTGAAGCTTCAAGAAATGGTGGATCATTATTATCTGAAATCAATTTTACTTTTCTTACCCTAATACCTAAAAAAGGGGATCCTACAAATCTAGGGGACTTCAGACCTATTTCTTTATGTAATACTATATATAAAATCTTATCTAAGATCTTAGCTAATCAGCTTAAACCAATTCTTTCTAAGTTTATATCCAAAAAACAAACAAGTTTTGTCCTAGGCAAATTAATCCTAGATGGATTACTAATTATTCAAGAAATAATTCATTCAACCAATAAGAATAAAGTGGCAAGCATGTTCCTGAAATTGGATATTCAAAAAGCATATAGCATGGTTGATTGGAGGTTTTTATGTAAAACCTTCAAAGCCTTTGGATTCTCGCATCAATGGATTAATCTTATCTACCAATGTATTTCTACAACTAAAATTTTAGTCCTCATTAATGGAACACCTAAAGGCTTTTTTGAAACATCAAGAGGTTTAAGACAAGGAGATCCCTCATCTCTATTTCTATATATATTATTATGGCAGAAGCCTTTGGGAGAGCAATAACCAAAGCTCATACCTAGGGGAAAATAAATGGTATCACTGTAACTGAAAATGTTCCAAATATTACCCGCTAGCAATGTGCAAATGGCACTATTCTGCCAAGTGAAAGCACCATAAAAGAGGCCCTAAATATCAATTCTATAATCCAACTATATATGGAAGTATTTGGTAAAAAAGTTAATGCAACCAAATCTGAAATTTATTTTATTAACACCAAACCTGATATTGAAAAAACAAATTTGTAACATTATGGGGTATAAAAGAGGCACATTTCCATGCAAATATTTAGGAATAGAGTTAGAGAAAGGAGGTAAATATAAAAAGGAGTGGAACATGATTCTTGAAAAATTGGATGCAAGGATAAGAAGCTAGAAAGACAAATGGCTAATAAAAGCTAGGAAAGTCACTAAGATTAGAGCAATTTTTTTCGCACTTCTAACATATCCCTTATCTTGTCTTCCTCTATCTAAACACATCAATAAGAAGTTTGAGGCAAAGCTTAGAAATTTGGTCTGGAATAATTTTGATGATTCAAAAAAATTAGCTCTCATAAAATGGGATAATATATGTAAGCCAAAGGAGCTAGGAGGCCTAGGGATAAAAAATTTAAGTTGGCAAAATGAAGCATTAGGGGCTAAACTAACTTGATGCCTTTTTGAAGAAAGGGATCATAAATTGGCTAAAATCATGTATAACACATACCTTAATGTGGATTTTCCCTACTCAATCTTTAGAATGAGGTCCCTTCCAAAAGGATCTGAAAGATGGAACTTTATAGCTAAAAGTCAAGCCCTTATTAATAAATTGCTCACATGGGATGTGGGTAAGGGTGATGAGCTTTATTTTGGGAAGATTCATGGGATGGTTATCCCTCAATAGATAGTATGGGATTCCAAAAGAGTAGTAAAGAGCAATTCATCAAACTTTAGGGGAGCAAGGTTAGTGATTACAGAACAAGAAAAACTATTAATGGAGTCTCTAATTGGGAATGGAAATTAGTGGAAAATTTGGATATGGATCCAGTAGTTAAGAAGGAATTTGAAAAGATAATCCAAAAAAGAAAAGTAAATCAAGTATATAGTAAAGAAAATCTCACTTGGGTAGCACCGAAGGATGACAAGTATAGTGTCAAAAAAGGATATAGAGCTATCACTAATTCCCAAAGATGGAAAGAAGTGAATATTCCACTTAAACTCTATTAGGATTCATCCTATCTACCAAAGGTGGGATTATTTTTTATGAATAACATTTTAGAAAAGGATCCTAACTATGGATAGACTCCAAAAGTTGGGTATTGAGGGTCGATCAAGATGTGTATTGTGTAAGCAAGATAGTGAAGATTTTGATCACATCTTATACAGTTGCACATATTCACAATATTGTTAGGATTGGCTTAGGCATATGATGGGTTGGACTACTCCCATGCCAAAATCCTTAGTGGATTTCCTTAAGAGATGGCCAATAGAGTGTAGTAGTGGTATTTATAGTAAATTATGGAATATTTTCCCATCTATCCTTATGTGGGAAGTGTGGAGAGAAAGGAATAGAAGAATTTTTTGCAATCAAAATATGTGGCCAGAAGAGATTATTAAAAAAATTGAGGCTTGTATAGTTGAGACTTTAAATTCTCATCTTAGGAAATCCCAGATAGAGGAAGGATCATTTTCAAGTTGGGATGGATTAAAGAAAAAGAACTGGGTAAATCTAATTAATCCTCCACTTGTATATAAAAAGAAGAATAAAGAGGCTAGAGAAAATTTTAGATGGTGTTGGAAATATTCAAGACTAGCTAGGTTACTGAGAGGGGAGGGGGGAATCAGTAACCTCAAAAACTTTACCAAATTTAGATCTTAATTACAATAATCCAATTACCATTTAGTTCATTAAATTAGATCTAACTGCATGCAAAAACATAAAACATTCATAACACTTGAACACAATAATTTGATAACCTAGAAACCTTCCAAATAGAAAGTAAAACTGGGGTGGGGATGATACCCAAAAAATTTCAATACTGTAGCATAAAGTTGGCATGTTAAGTCTTACAATTATCACTTCTTATGATCTACCATGTTATGAGCAATCAATACTTCTAGGTCCACCTTGTTAGAGGTTTTAAAAGCACACAATGAAGTATGCACTCAATGAAGAGATTTCAGAAAAGATTGTTAAGTCTACCTTGTTAAAGGATTTGGACTAGTTCACTTGTTAGGATGAAATAATAGATCTCTAACTCACAACTAATTTTCTGATAGAGATTCCTTGAAGTACTGATCACCTTTATGTGATAGATATGACTCTACTGCTCCTTTTCTGATATGGCCTTACAATACACTTTGTATGTTGTTGATTCACATTTGCATACTTTTATTTCACATTACTATCACACTTTCATACTACTTTGGATATGATACAATACATTACATATATATCAATCCAATTTACATAATTGCAAAGTTGGCCAATATACAAGTTAACCTCAATATTACAAAGTCAACCCATATGTAGATACTTAGGTTTTGAAGAATGACTTGGTGAAGTTCTAATATTCGGCGTCCACTCTCACTACTTGGCATCATCATGCATTTGGTAGAAGTAGAAGCTCGATCCATACTAATCATCTCAGAGTAGTCTTCAACTCAGTCTACACTGGTGACTTAGTAGATACTATGTAACTCGATATAAACTAAATTACTTCTTTACCATGATTGCACTTGGTAAACACTAATATCCATACAGCTTGATTAACACTAACTTTGCTTTACATGAATTGCTAGCTTGGTAGAAACTGCAAATCTTGGTAACCATTGAACTGCTTAAGTTGAACTAGTAGACTTTACACTACCTAATTTTTCTCTATTTGAATTTCTACACTTCACACTAACTGAATTCACTTGGTAACCATTGGAATGCTCAGTAGGAACTGTAGTGCTTGGTGGCTACTAAAATGCATGGCGAACACTATAGACTATTCAATGAGCTTGGTAGCCATACATAATCTAAATAAGTGTTGTCACTAATAAAAAATTTGACTGAATGTCAACAATCTTCCCCTTTGGCATTAGTGACAAAATCACTTATTAGCCAAAACTTATATACATCATAATGTGGTATTGGCTCGGTATGGTATACTATTTTTTTGATATTTTTCAAAATTTGTCTTTGTAAGTATATATAGTATACTATATCTACAAATTCTCTTCTATATACACTTTCTTCCTTTGCATGATTCTCCCCCATAAAATATACATGGCATAACAAGTATCTCACAATACATAGCATAATAAGTGTCTCTCCCCATATATAGCATACTAAGTGTCTCTCCCCCTTTTTGACAATAATGCCAAAGGTTTATTTAAAACTTATTTACATGGAGACACCAATATGAGAAAGAAAATTAAAATGTACCTTAAGTATAAGTGCTAATGTCTTATCCCAGTTCTGTTACAAAAATTTGCATGTATGTAGAGAAATTGGCACTTTTGCAAAGAGTTCTATCATGTGATCTGCAATGGAGAAGTTGTTGTCATGGATCAATGTTTTTGAATAAACAATATACTTCTGCATTGTATCCATGATGGGAAGGATCATATCTTGAATATCTATCAATGTAGACCAGATCCTTACTTCTTCTCTCAACAACTCTACCTACATATTTGACAAGAATCTGATCTTCATATGATGTGCATAGCTTGAACTAGGGTCAAGTTGCAACTGCTATGCACTAGCCTTCAAATCTTCATCAATCTTTGTTAGTTTTCTCTTTATCTCCTTTGTGAACTCAGTAACATCACACAACTTTCCAAAAAGTGATGTTACATTGGTGTAAGAGGTTTCAAGATTGGTTAGAGTTGAGGAAAGCTCCACTTGCTAGATAGCTATTTGCTAAGAAATGTGCTCAAGCACTTTATTACCAAATTTATTTTCTACTTTCTCAATGAATTTTTCTTGACCGTTAGAATCCTCATTAAACATTTGGACCACCTCTTCTAATTGCAACAAAATGTGTTGAGAAGTATCAACTTCAACACCTATCACTTTAGTCAAAATATTCTTGGCATCATGAATGATTTTATATTCTTTGTCTCTCTCCTCTCTCAATTTCTTCTTTTTTGCCTTCTTTTGGAGGAGTTGAC
This sequence comes from Cupressus sempervirens, assembly GCA_028749045.1. Classification (NCBI taxonomy): domain Eukaryota; kingdom Viridiplantae; phylum Streptophyta; class Pinopsida; order Cupressales; family Cupressaceae; genus Cupressus; species Cupressus sempervirens. The sequence continues at coordinate 313,355,801 of CM053788.1, forward strand.
CAGCTATATGCATTTGATCTGTAGTGATATTATCAAAATTCCATTTGGGAATTTTAATCTCCTCATCTAGGTCTATATCCTCCTCTATCTCCTTTCCTCTACTCAAAAATCTTGTACTCGGTTGAGCCTTAGGTTCAACTGTCCTTGTACTTAATGCCCTTGAATTCAGAATGGAAATAATAGTAGAGATAGTAGGACTAGCAGTGAAAATTGATATAGTGCCAAAAAATGGAATACTAATTGGAATGCTTGATTAATCCAAAACTGAAGTACTTACAGAGGTATCCAAAATTGTAGTAGTCAAAATTGTAGAATCCAAAATTGTAGTACTTACTGTAGAAGAACATAGAATTGTAGAAGCCACTGTAGTCATGCCTGATGATGCTGAATCGATAGCTAAAGAAGAGGGAGGCTGTAGCTCGGTAGATGAAGTGGTAGACACTTCTATCAATGATGTGCTGAGCTATGAGGGAGCAAAGAGTGATTGGACATTTGATGTACCTGTAGTTGTCATAATCAAACTTGCTAAAGCTGTTTCTAAGCTTGATGTAGCTATTGGTTTTCTTGGAGAGTGAGGAAGTGAGGCAATGACTATGGCTACTATCTTCATAAGATCAATCTCCTCAACATCTTCTTTTTCTTCCTTAGTAGCTTCTTCCTCTTTATCTTCTTTAACTTCTTCATTGTCAAAATGTGTTGGCTTAGTATAAGTTTCTTCTTCCTCATCATCACTATCATCATCCTTGACTTCTATTGGGAAGTCACTTTGTTTATGCAAATGATAAAAAATTTTCCACATACTTGTGACATTCTTAACTACATGCTCTATATCCTTTATCAAAATTAAACAAGTATTAAATCTAAGAGTCATCTTATCTTCATTTTTCTTTAAGGACTCTTTTACCTCAGCATCTGTCATGCTAGGTAGAAATTTCCTCAGGGTTTGTGCATAGATATCTTTTGTTGTTTGCATAGAAAAGTCCAATCTTGGCTTTATTTTCTCTAATAATTCATTAGAGATTTGGGAGGCTATCTGACCAGGTGAATACTTCCATTTTCCCATCTTGGTTAACACTAGTTCTTCAACCTGTTTCTTCTCAACCTCTATCCTGGTTTCATACTTCAATGATTAGAAGTTGGTTATGCCTACACCTTCTTCCAATTGTTTCATTTTTTCTTGGATGGTGGGAAGATGTTTTCTAAAGACAACTTCACTATCTTTCTTCCTTGATCTTCTAGTGAACACTGTAGTGGATGGCTTGGGTGGCTTGGTGATGACCACCTTGCCTTTCTTCTTCACTGGTTCTTCTTCCTTTTTCAAATCCTCTTCATCCTCTGCTTCTTCAACATCTTCTCCATTTCCCTTGGTCAACATAAAAGGTGTGCTTGTTTTCAGTTTGGCTATCCTCCTCTTACCTTTGTTAACTGCTTGTGGAAGCTTGATTTCAAGCTCTATCCTTGCCTTGACCTCATCATATGTTCCAAAGTGTGGTGCTTTTGGATCAATAGGCTCATTAATCAAGGCTTCAATTATGTCATGTACTTCATCAATTTTCACCTCATAGGGAAGAGGTTTTACCCATACAACTCTGGGTTTCACTACCTAAATGTAAACTCTATCATAGTTTATCATAAAACAAATATCATCTTTATAATCTTTAACTAATTTCTTGGGTATCCTAATTTTTTTATTCATTTTCTCCTTGAAGACATCAAAATAATTATCCATTATACTAACAAAATTTTCTCCCATTTCTGCAATATACTTATTAATCTGATATAACACTGGTACATCCTTTCTCCATACTACTGTGCCTTTAGAAGGGAAAAAATTTTGAACATAGAAAAATAAACATGTCAACAAAGAACCAAATTTGCAAGGGTTGTTTTTGGAGGTTCTAATACCTTCCATGTTTTTGTTGAACTACTTCAACAACAAATCTACAAGGTCATATGACAGATTGTTCTTCACAACCTTGTATGCCAAGTCTACTACTTCACATCACACACTGTTGAGATGGATAGAACTGTAGATCTTATGAGCTATCACATGTATGCTTAATTTCAGTTCTACATCAGTTACACTACTAATCTTCATGCCTCTATCATCCCACTCAACTAGGGTTTTAGTGGTTTTGGCCTTGGAGAGCATGGAAAGGTTGGTGATGCAATGAATCATCTTCTTAGTGATCAAAACTAGTTGTTCAAGCCATAACTAACCATTGTGAAGTTTGCTAAGGATGTATCTAATCTATTTTATTTGAAAACTTTGGGGCAGGTGGGGAATGTGGGTTAAACCCTTGTCTTCCAAATGCTTATGTTCAAGTTTGAGAACTCCATCAACACATAATTTTCCTAGGGCATCACCCATTTTTAGGGTTCTAATTTCCTGAATAGCACACTTAAAATGAGTTTGGATGTCATTAATGAGAAGTACCTTTGGAGGGATTTGTGATTGTGCTCCACTTGGGTCAAGGGTTTTAGCAACCGTCGGCACAAGTTTGAAATCAAACACTTTCCATTCTACTTCTTAGACCAACATCTCTAACCCTTTCCTTACTTTGCTACTATTGCTTGATGCTACCATGGTTACTTGGTAAGCTATGAAGAACTTTGAAGAATTTTAGCTACAATTTTTGCTTGAACTTGCTTGATTGCTTTGCAATTTGCTTGATTGCAATAACACTTGGAATTCTTGGTGAAAATGAATTTGATTTCCTAACTTTTGTTAAAACTTTACCATTAATGCTTAGTATGATGGTATCTAGGATGATATCATGCTTGCTAGGCTATTATCCACTATCTATTTAGATTGCTTGGTAAAGGCTTCATACCTTTGTAATCAACCATGTTCATGTTACTCTTGACTTTGCTCGGTAGAGTCCATGACCCAACCTTACTTGGTAGAGAAGTCAACTAGGTGATAATTGATACCAATCTCACTTGATGATCCTTTTGTATCTTGAATACTAATTTGGATCTTTGCTTCCTTTCAATTGGAGCTATTTGGATGTGATCTTGACAACATAGTTCTAGTTCTTCCTCAAGAACTTAGTTGGAAATGGTGGAATCACCCACTTCTTGAGTGACATGACCATCATTACTTGAACTATCTTCCTTAGTAGATTTAGGAATCCATTGCTACCTCATTTTCTTTCGAATATTATTTGCTTTTGCTTTCTTTTCATCTTCAACTCTACCTATATTCATGCAATTTTCAGCTATATGACCAAGTTTGGTACAAGTGAAACATCCTATGGTGGTATCTCTCTTCCTTGTGTGATGTGTAACATAGTTCATGCCAATGTTTCCATATTCTCCACAGTAATGATATCTACACCAAGTGTTGTAGTCCCAACTAGATATTGCTTTCACAATTTGCTCTGCTGGATTGAATGACTTAGTTCTGCAATCTGATGCCTTGTGACCTTGTTTTTTGCATTTGTGACACTTGCCTTCAAATTTTGGTTTCTCTTTGTATTCATTAGCCTTATGACCATGATAACTACAATTGTAGCATTTACCATTGAATTTTTCTTTACCATTACTCCAACATTTGTTTGATGCATGACCTATCTTACCATAGTGATTGCAAGTAGGTCTTTGATTCCTTTGAGCACCTTGTTCGGAGGATTCACCTTCTTCTTTGTATCCAATTCCCACTTTACCTTTTTGTCTATAGAGATTCTGCTCTTTAGTTGATTCAATTGATTGATGTCTACTTGAGATTTCATAATTCTTTCATCAATTTTCTTTTTAGTGTTTAGTTCATTTTTCAATCTTTCACTGATTTTATTTTTAGATCTCAGCTCATTTCTTATTCTTTCATTGATTTTTCTTTCCAAATTTAGATAATTTCTTAATCTTTCATTGATTTGTCTTTGGCTCATGATTTCCTTATTTGCATTGGAGATTTGATCCATAAGATCTACATGTTAAAGGGATTGGTTTTGGATCTCATTGTTTCTTCCATCCATTTCTTCTTTCATCTTGTTCCTTTGTTCCAAGATTTCACATAGCCTTACTGACTAAATTTCTTGTTCTCTTTTGAGTTTTCTTACTTCTTCTTTCAGGGGACCATTCTTCTCTAAGAGTTCTTTGATTGCATCATTTGTTTCATCTAAACTGCTTGAAGGGAAAAAGTTTTCAATTCTTTTTTCAATGTACTGATGATCATTCATTTGCTTTGCAAGTTCCTTCCTTGTTTTTAGGGATTGGGAAAGTTGCTCCTTAGCTTTCTTGAGTTGTACAATGGTCATTTCTAGATCCAACTTTCATTGTTAGTTGCCTTATCAAGTCCAAATATCTCCATTGTCCTTGATCTTTGCTCAAGCTATCAAACTTTATCTTGAGAACCACAAAGCTTTGATACCAACTGTTGGAAATATTCAAGACTAGCTAGGTTACTAAGGGGGGAGGGATGAATTAGTAACCTCAAAAAATTTACCAAATTTAGATCTTGATTGCAATAATCCAATTACCATTTAGTTCATTAAATTAGATCTAACTGCATGCATGAGAAACTAAAAACATAAAACATTCATAACACTTGAACACAATAATTTGGTGACCCGGAAACCTTCCAAATAGAAAGTGAAACTGGGGTGGGGATGATACCCACAAAACTTCAATACTACAACATAAAGTTGGCCTGTTAAGACTTACAATGATCACTTCTAATGATCTTCCTTGTTAGGAGCAATTAGGGCTGCTAGGTCCACCTTGTTAGAGGTTTTACAAACACACAATGAAGTATGTACTCAGTGAAGAGATTTGAGAAAAGACTATTAAGTCTACCTTGTTAAACGATTTAGACTAGTTTACCTGTTAGGATGAAACAATAAATCTTAGACTCACAACTAATTTGCTAATAGAGATTCCTTGAAGTACTGATCACCTTTATGTGATAGATATGGCTCTGTTGCTCCTTTTTAGATATGGCCTTACACTACACTTTGTATGCTACTAATTCACATTTGTATGCTTCTATTTCACATTATTGTCACACTTTCATACTACTTTGGATACGATACAATACATTACATATATATCAATCCAATTTACATAATTACAAATTCAACCAATATACAAGTTAACATCAATATTGCAAAGTCGGTGCATATGTAGATACTCAGGTTCTAAAGATTGACTTGGTGAAGTTCTGATACTCGGCATCCACTATCACTATCAACATCATCATGTATTCGGTAGAAGTAGAAGCTCGGTCCATACTAATCATCTCAGAGTAGTCTCAAACTCAGTTTACACTAGTGACTCGGTAGATACTATGTAACTCAGTATAAACTAAATTACTCGTTAACCATGATTACACTCGGTAAACACTAATCTCCATACAACTCAGTTAACACTAACTTTTCTTTACATGAATTGCTAGCTCGATAGAAACTGCAAAGCTTGGTAACCACTGAACTGATTGGGTTGAACTGCTGGACTTTACACTGCCTAATTTTGCTTGGTTTTAATTGATGCACTTAAACTAATTGAATTCACTTGTTAACCACTAGAATGCTCGGTGGCTACTAAAATGCATGGAAAATAGTATAGACTATTCAATGAGCTCAGTAGCCATACCCAATTTGAATAAGTGTTACCACTAATAAAAAACTTGACTGAATGTCAATAGATGAATCCCTCCATCAATTGGGTGGGCCAAGTTAAAATTTTATGGAGCCTCAAAAGGTAACCTAGGTTTTGTAGGAATTGGATGTATCATTAATAACGAGTCAGGTAAGTGGATTGGTAAAAGGGCTAAATCTATAGAACCCATGACTAATAATAGGGCAAGAAGGTCTTCAAATATGCTTAGATATAGGTTTACCTAAGATTATTATTGAAGGAGATTCTCAGATTATCCTAAATTCCATTAGGAAGAGAAAGATGCCTAACTGGGTGTTAAACTCGAAATTGGAAGAAGTGCTTAATATTCTGGATCATTTTACAAATTTTTGGATCCTCCACATTTTTAGAGAGGGCAACAAAAGCCAAATTAGTTAGAAAATAAGGGTGTGGATGGTAAATTTTTTTAATATATAATGATCAAATAAGTAGTCCTGCATAATGTAAGATAAATGATCAGAATCCAAGTTATTGTTCTAATAATGACTAGATAAATCTTCCAAATGAGGCCTAAGGATAACTCAGTAAATTAGAATTAAATAATATAACATCTATAGTATTAGTAAATCCACTTAGCATTATATTGGAATTTTGTAATAATTATTATTAGACTTTAGATGTCTTTTAGAGTATATATGTATCATATTGATCATGCAAAGAAGATAGAAAGAAACAATTAACAAGGAGGCTGAATTCAAGCAATCCTGTACCATTTGGTTCACCTTAGAATTTTATTATCTTTAGTCCAAAAATTTGAGGATTTTATTTGTTAATTTTATCACTAACTAAACTAATGTGTTCGTTAAGTGTTATTTCTGATCAGTAGGTTAACAAGAGGAAATCATTTCTTTAGAAGTGGATCATACCTAAGATACTAGATCTAGTCAAATTTTTTAATTCTCATTTTGATCAAAGAAGTTTGATTGATCAATTTTATATTATGTATCTTCTTGTACTCAAAATAAAAGATTGAAATAGTCAATTGGGGTAATGCCCCTTTTAATCAAATAATAATATAGGGCTATGGTCCTAAGCAAGACTAGAGGTTTTCTTTTTCGTTCTTTCCTATAGTGCCCATTTGAACAGAGTTACATTATTGTATTATTATTATTAATATAATCAAGGCCTCAACCGTTTATTGATAAAAAATATATTTATTTAATTTAATAATAACTCATTTAGGAGTTACATTTTTTAATAAACTCTAAAAATTATTATTAGTTAAATTAATAAATATTTTATTAAAGATGTCTTGTGATTTAATAAAGGAGCACAAGAATAAATTTAATAAAGTTTATTTTAATTAAAATGCAAAAAAATTGTACATGAAATTAAAATAAAACATAATAATAAAAGAAAAAGGTTTTGTGTGATTGTAAAACTAAAACCCTAAAGGGAGAGGGCTTTTTATTAAGAAATCTGAGCTCATATCTCCACACACAGGTTTGGAGGAGCCATGTTTTGAGAAAGAGGGTTTTCGAAAGGACAAGAATTTCTTGTGAGCTCTAAGCATCTGATTAGATAACATCAAATCAAGGTAGGATCTTGTGAGTTTTGCATAGTAATTTCCTCTTTGAAACCTCTTTGTTTTCTCCATGTTTGAATGGATATGTTTTCAGAACTTAATTTGGGTTGAAACCCTTGTGATCAAATTTATCATTCTTGAAAACATTTGTGAATGAATTTGATATTGGAAACTCTTGTTTGATAGTTTTGGAGATTTGTAATTTGATTGTTTGGATTGAGGATGGGATTTTTAAAAAGGAATATTAGAAATTAAATTTTACAATTTGGTAGTTTCTATTTGTTTTCCTATCAGATCTGTGAGCGAGAAAACTTAAAAAAAAAAAAAATTTAATATATAATACTAATTACCACAGTAATTAAAAATTACTATGGTAATTGTATTCTGACATTTTATTGTGTTTTCTGTGAATGATTATCTTATATAAAAAATATTGTTTGTATAGAGGGTTGTTATGTTTTTTTATATAAAAAATAATAATAATATTTTATTGGGACCTAGGGTCATAACCTCCCCCGTCCCCCTCCCATGGTGCGTTGTAGTTAGTTATGAAGCCAGCCAAGGCAACTGACAGTATGGGTAGCTGTTGGGGCAGCCGAGGTTGCCTAAGAAGCAAGAGTTGTTGTTGTAGCAAGGCCATCAACCTTTATATTTTACATATACAATTTAAAAAATATATTAATAAATTTTTATTATTAAATAAAGTTTTTAATAAATAGTTCTATTAAATAGTTCTAACTAATCAATAATAATATTATTAACTATTAATAAATATTATTATATTTTAAAATTAATAATAATAATAATTATTAAATAAATTTATATTATTTTATTAATAATTTAATAATAATTATTGTCATAATTTAATAATTATTGTTGTAATAATTAAATAAAAGTTATTATAATAATTCAATTATTATTATAATAGTTTAATAATAAAAATTTAATTTTTAATAGTATTTATCAAAAGAATTAGTTTTATAATTATCTGTAAGTTGTGTTATTTTAAAAATAGAAGAATTTTTTTTTTTATGAGGTTGTGTTTATATATATACGGGGTTTTATATTTAAATGAATTTTAATGATTTGTTGAGTGTGGAGGTTCTTGTGGACTTAAAATCCTTAGCAAATCTAATACTTGGAAAATGAAAACTGGAACTCTATTTTAAATAAAAATCTTATGTTTTCAAAATCAAACAAAATTATGAAATTACACTTGTTGTGATGTATGTTTTACTTTGTATTGGATTTGGTGTTGACTTAGTGTGTTGACCAATTTTGGATGTTTACCAGAGGCTTGGGGAGCTTTTGCTATGACGATATAATGTATATTTTGGTCATGATATTTTATACTCGACCATGGTGATGTATTCACATAATTCTATGATGAGTTTTGATCAATTTATTGTTAGTACTTTCTAGTTGCTTGTATAGAACTAAGGTGTATGGTGTGATTTTTCTGGTGTAGCCTTTTAGTTTTGATCAATTATTTTTTGATACTTTCCAGTTACTTGTATAGGACTAAGGTGATTATCTTGATTTATCTATAGGTGCTTTCTAATTTCTTGCATAGGACTAAGGTGAATATTGTAATTGGTCTTTAGGTGCTTTCAGTGTCTTGTAAAAGATTGAGATGAAAATTCTGATTTTATAAGTTGTATCTTTCATGAGCTTAGGGTAGGTTATCTATGTGTAGATTGGGAAGTGGCTTGCAATGGAGGTTAGAGCCCTAAAGAGATTGCCTAGGTAACCCATTGTAAGTCATTTAATAAGTGATAACATTTTATTAAATGGGTTTAAAATGAATTAATAAGAGTTGGTGTTTTTCCTCACCCATGCTTGAGTGCTATTATAGACTAGGATGGTGGTAGAGAGGATGTTTGGTTGTGACCTTGCTTTGTTAGTATGTCTTGTCTGTATGAAAGGATACTGATGCCATATAGAGACACTAAGGGGCAGAGTCCAGAGAGGTTGTCAAGGTAACCTTAGAGTTGGCTCATGTGATCACACTTGCCCACTTACATGGTAGATTTCCTAAATGTCTTTGTTGTCACTAGAAGTAGATGATTACTTGTGTCTTGGTGCCTTTGAGATAGATTTCTATAAGGTTTTCCTTAACCTAGATGTTGGTTATGACTTGTGGATTAATATATGTATGAGACTTGAAATTATCTCCTCAACATAGAGGAAGTGACCATTTATGTTCCATGAGGTCAAGTGGTAGTGTTTCTTATACCATTGAGATCTGATAGCTAGATGTATGTGTGCAGTTGTTCCTTTTATTCTCATTTTGTGTTTTTGTTGGATGGATATATTCTATGGTACTATACTTGATTATTAGAGATCTTATGAGATGACATATTTATTCATGATGTATATTCTTTGATCTTTTCATACCCTATGACTTGTACAATAGATGATTATGCATTCTAGTGGCATCTTATGTAATTATATATTATTGGATTTGTACTTGTGATTATTCTATGATGTGGGTTTTTTTATGTATTATATTTAATATTAATAAAAATTATACATGTGAGTCAACATCATGGAACCCTTAACAGATGTAATATGTTTATGGATAAGTTGTATGTATGTGAGTTATTGCTTCCACTATGTTATCTCTTAGTATTTAAATTTTTTTAAAAAATCTTTGGAAAACTTAGTGAAACTTTAGGTTAATATCTTTTGGGTTCCCTAGCAAGGTGTTACATCTAGTATCAAAGCCTAAGTTTCTACATTGGGAGCTCTGGGTATATTGAAATGCCACTAGGTGACAACTAGTTAACTAAAACAAAACTTGAACAATTATATGCATCTATTATAACTTGAAAACTTTGAACTTCAGACTCAATTTCTTGAAACATATAAAAAGGTAGAAACTTGGATAACTGTTGAGTTGGTTTTCAAACATTTTTTCTTATGGTTGTGCTTTAAGGTGGTATACCTTTGTTGACTTTGTGAGCATTTTTGTTGTTCTTGCTTGGGTGTTGTAGGAGGATGGTGTCTGAGATTAGATCCACTATTAGGGGTCATATTGTAGGAAGAGGTAGAGTTTGTGGGAGAGGTAGACATGATGGTTCTCTTTTGACTCATGGAGAGAGTCTTGTTCAGGAAGAAAATAGGGAGAAGAGCCATAAAGAAGAGCATGTTGACTCAGAAGGGACTAATTTGAGACAGATGATGAGCATGATCTTAAAGAACCTACCTCCTTTAAGGGGTGTTGATTAGGAGGGATCACATCATGTAGGGAATGATGAGAGGTAGAGATCTAGGAGTCCTTGAAGAGATGTCCACAGTGATAGACAAAGGTTGGCTAAGGTCACTCAAATGAGGGACATATAGAGGTCCAAGATCAAACCTTTCAATGAGATTGGTACAAGAAATGTGGTAGAGTAGTGGTTAATTGCATTGGATAGATGTTTTGTGATGTAGGACTTTGACTCTAATGTCAAAGAGAGGTATGCCATCACCCACCTAGAGCTCTTTGGGGCTACATGGTGGAACATTGAGGAGAAGAAACTAAGTGTGAACATGAACACTATTTCATGGGAATAATTCCTTGAGAGCTTTTGTGAATAGTTCCTACCAGAGGAATGACACCAACAGAGGGTAGATGAGTTCTATATCCTAAGGTAGTATACTATGACTATGGTAGAGTATGAGTAGAAATTCTATGAGCTCATGCATTATACAGGGACTAATGATAGTTTACCATTGATGGTTCAATAATTCATTTAGGGTATGAACAACTATCTCATTGGGGGTGCAAAGGTTTTCCAACCTAAAACCCTCAAGGATGTGATACATCAGGCTATCCTAGTAGATAAAAATGTCACCTTAAGCCATAGTGGTTTTGTGGGAGCACCTGCATCATTAGGGTCCAAAGGTAATCATGGAATAAGTAGCAATAGGAAGCCTACTTCTTTAGGAGGCAATCAGTAGCAATAGGGAGGATCTTATCCTCTAGTATAGAGTAGTGGTGGTGGCTCACACTCCAGGGATTCTTAGTACTCTTAGCACAATAAGCGTAATCAATATGACCAACCATCATAGAGTACTCATGCTTTTGCTAGTGGAGGTAGTTTTCAATAGCCTAGTGCACCTAGAGTGTAGAGGAATTTTGACAAAGAATGCTTTTCATGCAGAAAAAATAAACATAAGCCATTATATTGTCCTCACTAGAAATCATAGTTCTTGGATCAAAGATCTACAACTACAAAACCTACATTTGGAGATATGGGTAGATCTCAAAGGATGTTTTTAGTGGAGTCTGATCCTCCTACAAGAGGAAAGGATCCAATGAGACCCGTATAGTGACTGCCAAAACTTTTACCTTTCTTGTAGGCTTCCAGGAGTAAGCCTAAGTCTAGGGGGGGTGGATGTAGTGCCTACCCCTAGTTTACTTTTAATTTTATATTGTCAAATTCTTTTATGCTAGCTTTATGGTTATGTGTGATGATTAGTGGTACTTGATTACTTGATTTGTTTGGATGTTATTTCATACTTAGTTGATTTATGTGATGAGCTACTTGGTACTTGATTATTTCATGTGTACATGATTATTCTTTCAATGATGATGCTTGCATACAATGATTTCAAGTTATTTTATGATGATAGTTAGATGGATGATTTATATGGAGTTTCTATGGATACTTACCCCATACTTGCATGTGTACAGTGTACATGTGTGTTTTATCTTATGATTGACCTTTCTAATGTGGTTGAGGGAGGGAGTCATAGTCACCTTCTACTCGGGATCTACATGATGCACCACTCCCTGCCATTGCTTGTTTAGTTTAGATTATATGTATATGTAGATGCTTGAATTTTATGCAGATTGTTGATACTGAGCATCAATATCCTTGAATTGCCAAGATGAGCATGCCCTATCACAATATCTCAATGGTAAAAGATTCTTGAGTCCAATAGTGAATTCGTGATTTTGACCCTTGAGTTTGATTTAGTACTATGTCCTTTATTATGGGTTTTCTTATTTAGATTTGCGAGTATGTTGTCATTTTCATATATAATTAAATCAAATAAAAGATTATTAAATGATTTAATTTAATGAAAATTTTATAAAGAAAAATTATTATTTAATTACATTTAATTACTTGAGAAATTAATTAAATATAAGAATTAAATTTAGAAGATTTAATTAAAGCTTGAAATTTGGCATAATTATATTTATTTAGTTTAATAATAATTTATTTAGGAGTTTTATTTTTATAATAAACTCTAAATATTATTATTAGTTAAATTAATAAATATTTTATTAAAGACATTTGTGATTTAATAAAAGAGAGAAAATAAAATTTATTTTAATTAGAATGTAAAAACTTTTCACATGAAATTAAAATAAATATAATAATAAAAGAAAAAGGTTTCACTTGATTGCAAAATTGAAACCCTTACAAAGGGAGAGGGCTCTTTTTAAAGAAATCATAGCTCATTTCTCCACACATAGGTTTGGAGGAGCTAATTTTTGAGAAAGAAAGTTTTCGAAAGGATGGGAATTTCTTGTGAGCTCTTAGCATCTGGTCAGTTAACATCAGATCAAGGTAGGATCTTGTGAGTTTTGCACAACAATATCCTCTTTGAAATCTCTTTGTCTTCTCCGTGTTTCAATGTATTTTTAAAAAAAACTTAATTTGGGTTGAAACCCTTTTGATGAAATTTATCATTCTTGAAAACATCTGTGAATGAATTTGATATTGGAAACCCTTGTTTGAAAGTTTTGGAGATTCATAGTGTTATTATTTGGATTTAGGATGAGGTTAGAAAAAAAAGAATATCAGAAATTAAATTTAATAATTTGGTAGTTTCTATTTGTTTTCCTATCACAAATTTGCAAGTGACAAAACTTAGGTTTTTTTTTTTAATATATAATAATAATTAACACAATAATTTAAAATTACTATGGTATTTGTATTCTAACATTTTATTGTGTTTGTTGTGAATGATTATTTTATATAAAAAATGTTGTTTGTATGGGGGGTTGATGTGTTTTTTACATAAAATAATAATAATAATTTATTGGGATTGGGGGTCATAACGTCCCCCATCCCCCTCACATGTTGCATTGAAGGCAACCAAGGCTGCCAACAATAGTTTTAGCTACTGCAACAGCTGAGGCTACCTAAGTAGCCAGATTTGTTGTAGCAAGGTCATCAACCTTTAAACTTTTAAATATATGATTTTTATATATTTTAAAATATTTAATGAAAATTTATTATTAAATAAAGCTTTTAATAAATAGTTTTATTAAATAATTTTAATTAATTAGTAATATTATTATTAATGATTATTATATTATTAAATTAATAATAATAATTATTAAATAAATTTATATTATATTATTAATAATTAAATAATTATTTCTTATCAATGCCCATTTGAATGGAGAACTTTGTAATTTATCATTTATTTTAACTAATATAATATACAAGGCTTGAGTCGTTTATCGATAAAAATAAATAAATTTAATAATAATAATTATAATAGTGTAATAATTATTATTTAATTATTTAATAGTATTTATTAAAAGAATTAGTTTTATAATTATCAGTAAGTTGTGTTATTAAATGAATTTTAATGATTTATTAGGTGTGGAGGTTCTTATGGACTCGAAAACCTTAGCATATCTAATACTTGGAAAATTTAAACTAGAACTCTGTTTTAAATAAAAGTCTTTTGTTTTCAAAACCAAACAAAATTATGAAATTACACTTTTTGTGATGTACGTTTTACTTTGTGTTGGGTTTGGGGTTGACATAGTGTGTTGACTAGTTTTGGATGTTTACTAGAGGATTGAGGAGTTTTTTTTCCTATGATGATGTTATTAATATTTTGGTCATACTCTTTTATACTTGACCAAGGTGATGTATTCATGCAATTCTATGATGAGTTTTGATCAGTTTCTTGTTAGTGCTTTCTAGTTGCTTGTATAGAACTAAGGTGTATGGTATGATTTTCCTAGTGTAACCTTTGAGTTTTGATCATTTATATTTTGATGCTTTCTAGTTTCTTGTATAGGACTAAGGTGATTATTATGATTTATCTATAGATGCTTTCCAATTTTTTGCATAGGACTGAGGTGAATATTGTAATTGGTCTTTAGGTGCTTTCCAGTTTCTTGTAAAGGACTAAGGTGAATATTGTGTTATATCTTTAGGTTCTTTCTAGTTGCTTGTAAAGGATTGAGGTGAAAATTGTGATTTTATGAGTTGCATCTTTAATGAGCTTAGGGTAGGTCATCTATGTGTGCATTGGGAAGTGGCTTACAATGGAGGCCGAAGCCCTAAAGAGGCTGCCTGAGTAACCCATTGTAAGTTGTTTTAATAAGTGACAACATTTCATTAAATGGGTTTAAAATGAATTAATAAGAGTTAGTTTTTTTCCTTGCCCATGCCTTGAGTGCTAGTACAGGCTAGGATGGGTGTAGAGAGGATGCTTGGTTGCAACCTTCGCATAGTGCAAGGCAGGAGAATCTCCAAAGGAGATGTCCTAGCCCCCAGCTATACAACTACATAGAAGAAACACAATAACAAGCAACAATGCAAGATCTGATACCAAATTACAATACTTGATTTATAAAATATATAACTAATTACATGCAATATGCCCAGTTGTAAGGCCTTTCGGGTTAGGGCCAAATACAAATAGTAATTACAAAATCAATTCTACAAGATCCAACAAGATCCAACTTACAACCAATCTTAACTAGTCCAGATACACAACTGGATAAGAACACCAAGAAGAATCCACACTTGTACCCTCAAGTCCACCAAGAGATACTCTAGTTCCTAAGCCGCAACTCTAGCTCTTCAAATTCACATCTCCTTCCTTCTATCCAAACTCCATAATGACTAAAAGACTCCACAAGAACTTTACTTATACCAATCCAAGTCACAAGTTAGCATAGAACACAAATTAAATACAAATACATAAATTAAATGCCACAAGTTGGCCTGCAATAACAATTAAATGCATAGAAATTGATATTTGAGTAAAATCATGATATCTCCTAGCTTTGATTGAATTATAACTCATGATTTCAATCATAGGTAGAAATCTAGGTCCTCTACATCCCCTTAAATGTGCAAAGATTGATTTCCCAAGGAAAAGTGTGCATCTTGAAGGAGTTGATGAAATCCACCTCCGTAGTGTGCCAAGATCACCTGCATGCAAATAGCTTGCCGAAGAGAAACCAAAGGAGCAAGAGCTTGAAGCAAACGATGCAAGAGAAAATATTTCACAATAGAAAAATGAAATTTCTATGTGAATGAATGAATTTACAATGAGAGAGAGACCGAATATAAAGGCCTCAAGGAAGCTTGTAGAACAAGCTAGAAAGTGGTAGAAGATAAGGTTGACAACTAAGCACACTTCCACAAAAAGGTGGAACATGCCAGAAGGGAACAAACTCCCGTGTTGTCAACAACTCATCAGTACAACTATTAACTATGTGCATTAAGTAAGCTTAAGTAATAGAATAAATAATTAATAAATAATTAATTATTTACTCTAACATTGCCCCTTAAGTGCAACTTAGGGGAATGCCTTATGCTCAATAAACTAAGATGAAATGCAAAATGGGTCCCGAAAACAAGGGCATGTTAGGTACCCATGTACAATGCAAAGAAATGTAACCTTTGAACATGGGGAAAGAGGGAAAACCTCATGGGAAAAACCCTCCCCCAAAAAGAGGTAAAATATGTTGAAAAAATCATGAAGGAAGGAAGGCCTCAACAAGACCCCCCAAGGACAACAACCAAAAATGGCTCAAGAGACTCTCTCAAAACCATAAGTAAAACTAGGCCCCACATAAGAATAGACACCAAGGACCCCCCAAAATGATGGAGCTCTTGTAGAAATGATCAAACCAATGAAACTCCAATGTGGAAGGAACAAAGGTACATAACAAGTAAACCCCTAAATTAGAGGGGAAACTAGAAGGCCTAGTTGATGCCCAAAAGAAAAAGGATGAGGATCTTAAAATGGAATCCCCAAGGCAGGTGTTATGACACTGTCATGAATGTCAGTTGTAGTATCTACAAAAAGTGCACCTAGAGGCTCGATGAATGAAGTTGGAGGATTAGGTAGAGTGGAAGAAGAATCTTGCAGAGGATAAAAGCACTCAACTAGATGTGGTGTAGCATTCAAAAAAGGGATCTTAGGAATAATACAAAGGTTCAAGTATCTGGACTACACCACATAATGCTCCCGCAAAGGAGAAGAGTCATGCTCCAAAAATGGAGATGGTGGACCAAAGTGCAAGAAGGTGTACAGATGAGTGGAAGGATCAACTACTCCTATAGCAATAAGAAATCTTTTTACACGATCTTGAATGAAGAATGAATCAATAGTGAACTCAATTGTCTTCCTTGATCCACTATGTGTAATCTAATAAATCAAGATAAGGTTGGTAGACAAAGATGAAACATATAATATATCATTGAATATACCATCTTGGATGTGAACTAAACTTTTCGTGCAAATTGGTAGGGTAGTGTTATTCCCCATGAGAATATGAGGAATATGAGAAGCCTTAAGAGTAGAGAAGACACCTTGAGAAGATGTCATATGGTGAGAAGCATCTAAATCCAGTATCCAAGGAACCTGTGAAGGAAATGTAATGGAAGCCTATAATACATGACCATTTCCAAGATCTAATGTATATGGTGAAGATGTGGAAGAAGACTAAAAGGTAGACCCCTATGAAGTAGAAGAGGATGGAAAAGAATTAGTGTTTTTCTTCTGAAGAGCTTGCAAATCTACAATTTGTTTCTTATAGCCATCAAATCTCTTCTAAAAATAATGTGCCTCATCATGAGATCCTTTTCGGCAATAGGAAAAAGTAGGAGTCTCAATCTTCTTTTTCTCCTTCTTCTTATAAAATGATGAACCAGTAGAAGAGGGATTTGATATTGGCCTCTCAGCTTTGAGAGTATCAAAAGATACACTCATCATCTATCTTGTTTTCCCACATCCTTGCAAAAGTGTATGCAAATATTTGAATTTCATCAAGAAGTCCTCAATGGTGGGAAAGATGTCAGGTGTTAAAGAAGTCAACTCTGCATCAAGATGAAGTGCTTGAACCCATTCACTATGCCAAAAAAGGTCTAAAATTTGAGCCAATAAGCCGGTGGAGTGGTCAAACCATCCAAGTGAAATAGTAGACTGCCTAAAATATTTAGTGCAATCAATGCCATGGCCTCATCCATTTTATTCCTATGCTAAAGAACCTCAAAAGGGCATGTAAGAATAGGTTGATTCTCATCCAGACATGACCATAAGCCCCTTGACATGAGAAGCCTAGCCATTTGTGCCTTCCAGGTGTGATAGTTGTGTGGTGTGAGATGAGTCACAGATGGATCTGCCATTGAGAGAGAATAAGATGGAAGCAGAAGGGTCTTATTTTGAAGTAAATTATAAAAAAGAAAATGCTCCCCCCAAAATGAAAAAGAGATCAATTAACCCCCCTAATGTATGATTTAGGCACTCTATACTTAGTATGATTACAATATCCAATTTAGGGCCTATTTTTGAAAGCAATATTTCTATCCACAGAACCTATACTCTAATTGCAGATATAGAAAGTCAACAAAAAAAATGCACTTAAAAAAAAAAAGAACCTAATTATGAGTCTAGATGAGCCCGTACAAAGCATTTAAAGTGGAAAAAATCAAGATTTGTGAGTTGCAAAAAAAATTAGGAACATAGATCTCAAACCACTTGAACCAATGTGTAGATCACAAAATTCTACCCCAAAACAAAAAAAATTGCTCGAAAAAATGAGTCCATATGAGGGAGATATCGTTGTTTGAAAATCACCTCTGTAGTTATTTTTTCTAAATCCCTGCCATCGCACCTCCAAAAAATAAAGAAAAAAGCTCAAAAAATGTTAGATCTATTATGTCAAACCCTCTTTCTCCTTTTTCTCCAAATACTAAAAAAATTCTCTTCCTCCTAATTGAAGAAAAAATCACAAACAAACTAGGGTTTGTGTCTCCAAATCATGGCTTCAAAAATTCTTTAGCTAAGCAGCAACAATGAGACTTTGATACCATGTAGGAGTTGATGAAATCCAACTCTCTAGTGCACCAAGATCACTTGCATGCAAATAGCTTGCCAAAGAGAAACCAAAGGAGCAAGAGCTTGAAGCAAACAATGCAAGAAAAAATATTTCACAATAGGAAAATGAAATTGCTAGGAGAATGAATGAAATTACAATGAGAGAGAGATCGAATATAAAGGCCTCAAAGAAGCTTGTAGAATAAGCTAGAAAGTGGTAGAAGATAAGGTTGACAACTAAGCATACTTCCACAAAAAGGTGGAACATGCTAGAAGGGAACAAACTCCCATGTTGTCAACAACTCATTATAAGTACAACTACTAACTACATGCATTAACCTAAGCAACCTTAAGTAATAGAATAAATAAATAATTATTTACTCTAACACATCCATCCTAAAAGTCACACATAGTAGACAGTCATGTGAAACTACTAGAAATTGATACTTTGGGAGAATCACCATATCTCCCAACCTATAATGAATTAGGACTTGTACTCTTGATACAAGGAAGTACTCTAGGCCCTCTTCAATCCCAAAAGTGCAAAATTCTCATTCATTAACAATAATTAGTTATACATCTCACAATAGGCACCCATAAACTAGAAAAACATAGTTCCAATAGTAAGATATAAACAACTTAAACTTCAACTCAATCCATCCAATTTCTATGAAATGAGGAAAGGTTCTCCAATGTGTCTCTTACACATCCCTAACCATAAAAAGTATAGCTCCACCAAAATCCAAGCTTGTTCCTCATCAAAACTTAACCAAAATCTCTCCAAATATGTAGGATTGTAGGAAAGCCTAAGATGCTCCTATATTGGATACCCTAGGTTCAAAAAGATGTTTAAGTAATTGGAAGAACATCTTCTAGGATTCAACATGTAAACCCCAAACTGGTTCTTCACATACATGTCCTCCAAGTCTTCAACTTGCACACTCTTTCTCTTGTTTTTCTTCTTCTTCTTCACATCCACCACAAGTGTTCCATAAGTATACTTTCCATGTTGTTCTCCAACCTTCTCAGAATCTGCCAACTCAAATTGGCTGCCAATACTCAAGTCCCTCCTACCAAGCTCTTCATTCTACAAAGGAATAAGGGAAAACTTACTACCACCTTTCTCAATTGTAAATGCATTCCTAACACAATCATGCACAACCCTACAATAATACTACCAAGGTCTACCAAGTAACACATGACAACTGTTCATATCCACAACATATAACAACACTTGATCCTTATACTGCCCAATCTAGAAATCAACAAGGCATTACTCCCTTACTTCCAAAGATTGCCCACCTTGCAACCAACCAATCCTATAAGGATAAGGATGTCTCACTCTCTTCAAACCAAGTTTTTGAACCATCTCTTCAGCAACAAAGTTATCAGTACTACCACCATCCACAATCACCTTGTAGATTTTGCCACCAAACTTACAAAAGAACCTGAACAAGCTAGTCCTCTGACAAGAATCCACTACCCTCTCACCAACCAGTACTCACTGATCTAATAAACTTTCTCCTTGCTCAGACTGACTTCCTTGGACTTCAATGTCATTCACAGCTACAACTTTCGTACCAATTGGACATTCAAAAGATCTATGCCCTTCTTGACCACACTTGAAATAATTACCTCTGAACCCACCTCCACCTATCCTCTTTTTCTGATCAACAGGTTTTGGTTCACCTTTTCCTTTTAGTTTAGCTTGTACCAAACTATCTTGCTTCTCCTCTACTCTCAAAGCATATAGATAAACATCCTCAACTAAAAAAATATTTAGCATACCAACCTCATCCTAAATATTGAATCTCAAACCATTAATGTACCATGCTACCTTCTCCTTTGAAAATTCTCTATGCCTAGACCAAATATTCTCCTTGGTATAATATTTCATAGTCATATCCTTCTACTTTAGATTATGAAACTTCTTAAACAACTCAAGTTCATAATCAACAGGAATGAACTTAGCCTTCAACATAGTCACCATCAATTTCCATCTAGTGATCTTTATTTCACCTTCGTCTTCTCTATCTCTTTGTAGTTCTTTCCACCAAAGAGAAACATGTCCCTTCAACTTAATTTGTGCCGACCTTACTCGAAGTAGATCCTCGATATCCTCAAGCTCAAAGTAGTCTTCCAATTCACCAATCCAATCAATCAAGTCTTCAGGATTCAAAGTACCTAAAAAATTAGAAACCTCCATCTTATGCTTTAGCTTCAACTGAGATCTAGGTCTAACAAACTAACTAACCCTAGTTCCAATAGGTCTCTTCACATGATCAGTTCTATCCTCAATAC
Organism: Cupressus sempervirens; assembly: GCA_028749045.1. NCBI lineage: Eukaryota > Viridiplantae > Streptophyta > Pinopsida > Cupressales > Cupressaceae > Cupressus > Cupressus sempervirens. Next base: position 313,376,343 of record CM053788.1, read on the forward strand.
TAGATCCAATAGCTTCAAATTATTTAGCAACTTCCTTATAACTTCCTTTAGTACCCACATGCCTAGATACACCACCTAAAGCACTTACAATTTCAGTAATCATGTCACTCTTCATCAATGCAATCTCAAATTTGAACTCTACTCTCATCTTCTCTAAGATCTATTCTTCTACAACATTACTAAGATTAGAAATTTCCCTAGGGTCCAATCTTCTTGGAGGCATCTTCCAAAATATTAGCAAACCCTAAGAAAAAATTCCACCAATCAAGAAGATCAATCAACCACAAGATCAACCTTCTTCAACCCAAGTCTTGGTGCAAACTGCCTTAGCTTCAACGATATGTCTACACACTCAAGAAAAATCTTTGCTCTAATACCACCTAACACATTGCAAGGCAAGATAATTTCCAAAGGAGATGTCCTAGACCCTAGCTATACAACCACATAATATAAACACAAGAAGAAGAAGCAATAATGCAAGATTTGATACCAAATTACAATACTTGATTTATAAAATATATAACTGATTACATGCAATATGCCTGGTTGTAAGGCCTTCCGAGTTAGGGCCAAATACAAATAGAAATTACAAAATTAGTTATACATGATCCAAAAAGATCCAACTTACAACCAATCTCAACTAGTCTAGATACACAACTAGATAAGAACACCAAGAAGAATCCACACTTGTACCCTCAGGTCCACCAAGAGATCCTCTAGTTCCTAAGCCGCAACTCTAGCTCTTCAAATTTGCATCTCCTTCCTTCTATCCAAACTCCATAATGACTAAAAGAATCCACTAGACCCCTAATTATACCAATCTAAGCCACAAGTCATCCTAGAACATAAATTAAATACAAATACATAAATTAAATGCCACAAGTTGGCTTGCAACAACAATTAAATGCCCAAAAATTGATATCCAAGAAAAATTGTGATATCTCCTAGCTCTGATTGAATTAGAACTCACGCTTCAAATCATAGGTAGAAATATAGGTCCTCTACAACACATTAAATTTTAAAATGCTGATTCTCCAAGGAAAAGTATACATCCATTCTAAAAGTCACACATAGTAGATGGTCATGCGAAACTACAAAAAATTGATACTTTGGGAGAATCACCATATCTCCCAACCTATAATGAATTAGGAAATGAAATATTGATACAAATAATTAATCTAGTACCTCTTTAATCTTGAAGTGTTCAAATTCTCATTCATTAAGGATAATTAATTATACATCTCAACATAGGCACCCCAAACCAAAAAAACACATTTTCAACAGCAAGGTACAAACAACTCAAACTTCAACTCAATCCATCTAATCTCAATGAAATCATGAGGAAAGGTTCCCCAATGTGTCTCATAAACATCTCTAACCATGAAAATCATAGCTTCACCAAAATCCAAGACCGATCCTCCTCAACACTCAACCAAAATTGCTCCAAACATGCAGGATTACAGGAAAGCCTAGGATGCTCCAACATTAGACCTTGCTTCATTTGCATGCCTTGTTTGTATGAAAGGATACTAATGCCACATAGAAACACTAGGGGCCTAAAGTACAAAGAGGCTACTAGGGTAATGTTAGAGTTGGCTCATGTGATGACACTTTCCCACTTACATAGTAGATTTCCTATGTATCTTTGTTTCCTCTAGGATTAGATGATTACTTGTGTCTTAGTACCTTTGAGATAGATTTCTATTAGGTTTCCTTGACCTAGATGTTGTTTATGACATGTTGATTGATATCCATATGGAACTTAATATTATCTCCTTAGCATGGTGGGACGAGCCATTTAAATTCCACAAGGTTGGGTGGTAGTGTTTCTTATACCATTGAGATCCAACAACTAGATGTCATTGTTGGATGTGCATGTGCAATTGCTCCTTTTATTCTCATCTTGTATTTTTTTTGAATGGATATATTCTATGGTATTTTACTTGATTATCAGAGATCTTATGAGATGATGTATTTATTCATGATGCATATTCTTTGAGCTTTTCATACTCTGTGACTTGTATTGCGGATGATTATGCATTCTAGTTATGCCAAGTGGCATCTTATGTCATTATATATTATTGGATCCGTACTTGTGATTATTCTATGATGTGGATTATTATGTATTAGATTTAATATTAATAAAACTTATACATGTGATTCAACATCATGTAACCCTTAAGAGATTTAATATGTTTATGGATTGGTTGTATGTATATGAGTTATTGCTTCTACTATGTTATCTCTTGTTATTTTAATCTTTAAAAAAAAAAAAAACTATTTGGCAAACTTAGTGAAATTTTAGGTTAATTTCTTTTGGGTTCCCTGGTAGGGCATTATGGATTCCAATGAAATATCATTTCAACATGAAGAGTAGATTCCAAATGGATAGATAAATGAAAGAAAATACTTGGAAGGATAGATCCTACCTCAAGCTTAACACCATGAAAATATGATCTTTAAAGAGGATCTATTAGGTTTTATCCCAATTCCACTTAGGAGGAACAAAAAAAAAGGGAAGAATGGATGCAATACAAAAGGATATTAATGGTCTTACATTAAATAGGTGCTAAACCTTCATTAAATTGGGTTGCATCTAGTTTAAGATGATACATTTATCCCCCACTTTAGCAAAAGTGTGGGTGAACCCATACTTGGAGTAAAGTAGAGAAAAGAAGAGGAGAAGAATTAGGTAAATCACAACAAGATGGAGCATCACTTAGTCAAAGGGAATAAGCCTCCTAGACCAAGTGTAATAATTCCACATCTATGCATGAGGGTGCAAAGACAAACAAAAGAAAACAAGAAGGAAAAAGACAAAGACACAACAAAGGAGTTAATACTAAAAAAGCCCAAATCATCTAGTGAGAGAAACCTCAACTAAAGAAACACATCCTCCACTAATATCATATTTGGAAAGCTATTACAAGAGAATAAGTGATGGCATAAGAAATGAAAGAGCAACATCATTAATAACATAGGTTCTTGATCTATCTCTACTACCATGAAAGAAAAAGAGAGAAATAGAAAGTGATTACCTCACCCAGTGGAGTGTGCACCCTACTATGAATCATTGAGAGAGCTACTGCAAAAGGTTACATTGAATGGTCTAATGGGGTGGTAACCCACTAGTCAACCCACAAAGATCCATCCATAGATCAACATCCATCATATCACCATGGCATGGTTTTGTGTAAAAAATTGTGTTACTCGTGTATGAGACTTAACATATTGTATTTGTATGTGTTATCTATATTGGGACTTGGAAAGTTGTTATGTGTTACCCAAATATAAGATTTAGCATATATGTCTCTAGATGGGTTACCCATGAATGAGATTTAGCAAGTTTATCTGTGTTACTCATTATGAGATTTAGCATGTGTTTGTGTGTGCATGTGAAAATTAAAGATGAAGTAACAATGCATAGATTTGAGAATGATTTAGAAAACATACCTAGAATTTAGGGCTAAAGTACTCTAAACCATGCTCAAAATCCATATTTTCTACCCCATGAGAGGAAAAAATATGTACACTATGGGTGTATATATGTCCCCCTCCTTATCATGTCTAGATACTATCTACATGAGAAGGAAGAGAAACAAGATACATAATGCAACAAGAGGATATCCTTAAAACAATAATGCATACTACATTCATAATGAAGGGCAATAACTCTTATAATCTAAGAACATAGAAAAACATGAAAATGATATATCATTTGTGAAAGAGGATCCTCATAAGGGATAAATATTAATAACAAGACATCCACCTAAGGGGAGTGCTTGATCAAGATAATATCTTAGAGAACAAAGGGAAGAAGAACACAAATGCACCTATTCAAACTCCTATATAGATAGGTGAAATAGGGATCCTTGGATAAAGGATGACAATCTTCAAGCAAGGAAAAGTCTATAGAATGTACGTAGCTTTACTTGATAAGGAAGAGGTGATGACTTAGGACATGCACCTCTTGCAAAAGAGAGAATCCATAGTCAAGACACAATTCATTATAAAGAAAAGAAAAATGTCACAAATAAACAAGTTCCAAATATAAGTTGAAGAAAATAAATCCATAGAAAAAAGACAAAGGATATACAAACATTCTTTCCCTCCAAGCATGAGAAAATAAAAGGGAATGACAATATATTATATGACCAAATCTTGAAGAACATAAGGATGATTCGTATGCAAAAATCAATAGCCATGCACAAAACACAAACATCCAATATCCAACCAAGAGAAATATAATGCCATACTATAGAGAAGTGAATCAATTCTAAATAATATGAAAATGCTAGAAAAGAAAACCAATAGATCAAAGAAGTCTATAGAAGAACATTATATGAGAAGCATTAAGAGAAAATATATGAATTGTACTTTGTCAAGAAAAAACACATGCATGTAACAAAGGAACACATACCTACAAATGAGAATATTACACAAATAATATCAATCTATAGGAAGATAAAGATGTGATGCTATTATAAGATCTAAAGAGCATCCTAAAACCAAACATGGGGAAGAAAGAAATCAACACCCATGTAAAGAAAAAATTTGTAGCTAATAGAGATAACGAAGCATGTACAAGAGAGAGAATACAAATTTCTCCTCCCACATAAAATTCTGAAAAAATTCCCATATATAAGAAGAAGAAAAATTCTCTTAGAAAAGGAAAGAAAGAATCCTTGGCCCCTAGTGAAGAAGAAACCTATTGTGAGATCCCAAAGATACATTATACAAGATAATGGGGAATGTACTCTAATAGGTAAAGCATAAAGACTAACTGAAATTATGTAAAAAATTTAACACCTCATGTGTATAAGGTATAATACCCATTAAAGCATTTTCCTTAACATATAAACAAAAATGAAAACAATAAAAAATGTTGTGAGAATAATCATAATGAAAAGGATATGAATACAAAAAAAGTGAGTCTTCAAGAGGTAGGCTAGATTTATTTGGTTCAAGAAAATCTACTTGAATATAAACCTTTAAAGGCAAATCCCTATGAGTATTGGGATAATCAAGATCAAGAGTAGGAAAGAGAAGATGAAGAGAAGTTCATCTAGAATATTCTTTTAGTATATCCAAAGGATAATATCCAATACCATGGTTATCCATCTTAGGAGATACATGAATAGGATTTTTAAGACCCTAATCATTAATATGAAGTTCAAAGCCTATATAACCTTACATAACAACGATGTGATAATGTTTAGGATAATTATTCATCAGATATTTAACAACTAGAGTTTTTTTCATCAGAATCATGTGCAAAGGTGGTGTAAGGAATGAGAACAAGATGAGGAACAAAATAAAACTTTTGTTTCCCCTTATCACAAGTAACAAGAGGAGAAATAAGCTCTTTGAGGGATGTGAACACATCCTCATCATGAACTAAGGTTTGAGCTTGAGTATATGTTTGAGAAGTGCTAGGAGATGTAGAAGGACAAGGAGGATTAGTAGGATTAGGAAAAAAATTATGAGGGTTAGGGGGATGATTAGGAGCATCCTCAACTAAAGTTCACACATAATCTAAAGAAGAAATAAGATAACCACATAAAGACCCTGTCACAATCTTAGGAGAAGAAAAATATTTATCCTTTAACCTCATAATATTATAAGAAAGAAGAGTACAAAGATTCATAAACAAAACAAAATTCATAAAGCTCTCATAAAAATCATAAGTACTGTAAAGAGATGCAAGAAGAAGCATTTTGAAAAAGATAAACATATGCCAAAAGATCTTCATGATGCAAGATGTATGGTAAGATAGAATAATTCTAAAGAATATTGAAAAAGATAAACATACATAAAAAGATCTTCATGATGCAAGATGTATGGTAAAATAAAAGAATCTAACTCCAAGATCAAAAAAGAGAGCGCATCGAGTTTACCAATTTATGTAGGATAGGAAAATGGAAGAAAATCCAACCCTACATAAATGAAAGGAGGAAGACTAAGATCCACCCATTTTGATTAGATTTGATTGACACCAAGGGAAGTATCGATCCAAAATATAATCTAAGGAAGAATGAATGACTTAGATTTATTTCCCTCTCAGCCCTACCTTAAGAGGATTTATGTAAAAGGGTAAATGAAGTAATGCTTAAATGGAAAGTATGGAAGAATATATATATATATATATATATATATATATATATATATATATATATATATATATATATATAATATATTGCAAAACACACCTAAAAATCTACTATGAAATGATGTCAAAAATCATTTTAGCTTGAGATCTAGGTTGAAATTTGTGAAGAAAATAAAACCCAAAAATATTTTGATCATTTGTTAATGTTGAATTGGATCTTCAAGCATTATGCAGGATCATCGAGGGTGTAGTACACCCTTGATGATAGTGTGTGACATTGATTCTAATTTTTCATTACTTGGAGACATCTAAAAAGGGTATGAAGATCTGTAACATGTTCGCCAATCTAAGATTCAAAGTCTACAAAACAAAGGGATTGTTTGCTTTTTTATTAGGGGGTGAAGAGGTGAGGGGGGGTTGCCTCGATCAAACCCCACTTTAGGAATTAACAATCTATGAATATGCTCTTGCATTTGGAATGTAATAAAGTATGTAAATGTAGTAGCCTTGGCTCAACCTCAAAACCCTAAAATGACATCAAAGTGCAAACCAAGACCTTCTTGAATGTATGTGCTTGAAATATGCCTTGTAGATAAATGCAAATCTCGAAAGATATGGATTTAAAAGATGCAAAAAAGGATGTTGAATATATGAATGAATATTTTGGATGTTGAAAATGAATTTGAGGACCTAGCATAAAATCCTTCAATTTCTTGAATGCTTAAATCTTTGATCTTGAATAGAGAGATAGCTTGAATGTCTTGAATGCTTGGAAGCTTCAGTGGTAGAGATCTTGATTGATATGAGATGAGATGAGATGAAAATGGAGCAAATGGAAAGGTCTACATAGAGTTTTAAAATGACTAAATCCCACAAGCTAACATGTCTAGAAATTATCACTCCAAACATTCCAGAATACAGGACCAAGAAAGGTTCTCACCAAGTGTGCATTGTGCCCTTCATTGGCTTGTCAAGGGCACACTACAACTTTAATGATTAGGAGAAAAAACTCATGAGATCATCTTGAGACTCCAAAATAGGTATCAGAGTCTAGAAATCAAGTCTAGATTCTGAGGAAATTTCATTTTAGTATAAAGAGTAGATTCCAAGTGAATGCAGATAAATTAAAGGAAAGACCTAGGAGGATATATCCTAGCTCGAGCTTAATGCCATGGAAATAGGAGATTTAAAGAGGATCTATTGGGTTTTACCCCAATTCCACCAAGGAGGAATATCATAAGGAGATTGATGATCTCACATAACTCAAGTTAAATTATCTAAAAGCTACGCAATGTAAACATGGAAATTTGGTCTCCTCCATAAATTTGTGTGATCTCTCCATACACTATCTCATATATGATTGTGTATTCATATCTTGACACTACAATGTTGAATCCCTATTGTGATTCTTTTAAAATATCCTCCCTCTCCCCTACTATGTTCTAGATAGAAAGAAAGAACCCCTTTAAAACTATAGACACAAATCCCATAAACAAGGATGGATAAGAACAAATATGGGACAAATTGTGTCTAAAAAAAAAAAAAATTAACATTAATTTAATTTATTTTTGACATTTATGTAGGCCCATTATTTGTATTGGTTACTAGTTTCTTCCTACAACTAATCCATTATTTGCATGTAACAATTTTGGTTGTCCATTCTCATTCCTGACATAGGGTCTAAATTAGCTATTTTAATTTAGATTTCCTTTTATAAAAAAATATTATAACAAACATTACAAATATAGGTGGTAATAAAATATCTATATTACTCAACATAAGGGAATGGGTTGTGACATCCTTCTCCACTTAGAAAATGCATTGTCCTGATGCAGTGGTGTATAAAAAATTCTAATCATATCCAAGAGACTCAAGAAAAGAACACTAACAAGATAAAAAATCTAACTTGCATTATAATAAAATTAGCACACAACTTTTTAGAGACATTACTAACACAAAGTGATGTAAAAATAATTTAAGGAAAGATAAATAGAGACTTGAAATAAGAACATACATCAATTAATCATTTCAAGCATATTTCTTATTTGAGCGTGTGGATTCCATAACCACCTATAGTTTTACAAGGTTAACCTACCTCTCTCCAACAATTATTCTCCCTTTCTTATGGTGTGTTGTATGCTCTATTACATGGACATGAACAACACCAAAATATCAATCCATGTTGTATCATAAATCAAATCAAATATTTCCTTATCTTAATGATTCTCAAAATTGAGTTGCTTCCTACCTTCAAATCATATGATAGCACACACGTACCTGTGCTTACTTACCATACCTTAGTATCGCATGGATTTGACCCCTTTAGTAGATACTCCATATCTACTTCCTATCATTCTCATACATATATATTCCCAATAATTTTAGTTCATTCACCACGTTAATAGCTCAACAATCAATTTTTTCCTTTAAAATTATGATTTTTTAATGCATATCTAATCACATCTTGATCACGAGCAAAAAAAATAATGAGTCATACATACCATCTAACATGTGGTGCTTGTTAAGTGAGTCATCCAAGTGTGCCCATCAATTACCTATAGAAGATTAATGGACCCACTTTTCCCATTTATCTAACCCAGGCCCTCATGTCCATCTCATAACCATAATATTTCAAAAGAAATTTTAAGTCAAACAAATTTTACACCATAACATAAATAAACATTCATAGTTCTATCTATATAAGTGTGTTTAGTTTATGTAGAAGAAAAATATGTGATAATGACCTTCTTGCCATTAAATCATCATTGACATATACCACAAGACATAAAAATATGGTTGAGGTGCTTTCCTACCCAACAATGAAACCTTACGCTTCCTTGGGATCCTACCTAACATGTAGAATTCAAATCCCTCTAATGCCCATAAGTCTCAACACAATACAAAAGGAAAAAGGTGTAATCACCTAAAAATGGTCATCTAGACTATTAGCCCCCTTGTCAACATCTTGGCTAAATTATTTAATCATTTGCCTAGGCCAAATTGAAAAAATTAATTAATTTGATTTTAACCTATAGTTTGACTATATCATCCTACGTCCATATTTGATTTAAAGAATGCATCCCATTTTAATTAAATAAAAGATCCCATTCTTCTAACCCACTCAATGTGCACACATAACATCCTTTTTCTATTTACAAATTAAAGAAAAGGCTTTTGTCTCACATGAAAATTATGTCAACTCCTTTTCATTGGTTGACTTGCTCTTACACATGGATCATTCCAAAAGTCAACCCCCACCCTTGATTATCCACTTCTTGATCTTGATCTCAACCATCCATCCATCTTTAAAAGAGAGAGTTTTCTCCTTCTTAAAGGATCCTATTTTTAAGTATTGTTATGTTGCAAGTTTCTCATTAAATCTTCTTAGAGCTTGTGGAGAACTTCCCATTTCTTGTCTAAATTATCTCATCATCACTCTCATAGTAGGTTAGATTTATTTGCAAGTAGTTTAGTTTATTTTGCAATAGCTTAAATCACCTTGTTTAATTAGAATGAATTTTGTAACACTCTCATTTTCTTAATCTTGTTGCATTATGCACCTCATTCTAGCATAGATCATACTTGCATTGCATACTTGAGAAGTCCTTTTGGATACTTGCATTCTTTCTCTTGTCTAAGGGATCTCCCATTGCATGGTTTAATAGCAAGGGATGTATCTGTAAGGCTCAACTAAGAGCTTCTCATATGCACAAACACACATCTTCACACTCCATGGATAGGGAGCTCTAGGCTATCATTCAAGTATTCCAATTCATGAGATATCTTGGTTAGAAGGGTTTAGAGGAGTGCACAATTCTAGTGTACATTTTTGGTGCCCACTGTGGGACAAAAAGTTATCATTTTTCCTCTTAATTTGCACTTTTTTCTTGCATTTTTCACTTGTTGTTTGGTCTTTTTTTTTTTTGTAGATGTGATTATTGGATGATACTTTCTTAGTAGTGTCGTGCGATTATTTTCTAGTAAAAGTATCACACATCCATATAGAACTCCATCACATTAGTATCCAAAGTTTTATCGCATGTTTATAGTGCAAAATATTGTACACAGAAAAATATTGTACCACTATACTGAAAAGTAATGTATGATATTATATCACTAGAAAAGTATCACCTAGCTTGAAACTTGTTGTTTTTTGGGTTCTTTAATCAATTTTTGGTCTTTGACATTTTTTTCTTTGGGTTTCTTAGGTCTTGTATTGTCTGACAAAGGTTTATTGTAGGTTTTCACCTTGTTTATGAGACTAACCTTTGTTGGACTAATGTTTGTGCTTGTAGGCTTTTTGCTAAATGCTTAAAAATTTTCCTTAAAAGAATACATGTCAAAGCTTCAAATGCAAAAGGGCTACTAACGCCTATTTATAGGGCTACCTAAAAGCATTAAAAAAGAAAGTGCTTGTATTTCCCTTATTTTGTGTATGATAGTCTTACTAATTGTTTATCTTTCATAGGCACATAAGACTTGTGATTGTGCTCTCTTGGTGGTAGGAAAGTATGCTCTTCACCCATGTGGTGAAGCAAAAATCTTGACCCACCTTTAGATTTCAAAAGAAAGAGGGTTAATTGAACTTGTTTGACATGTTTGGGGGAAACAATTGAGATAGGAGAGTATGCTCTTCACCCTTATGGTGAATCATAAATATTAACCCCAAAGTGTGGATCTAATCTATTTTAGTCTAGAATCTTTTAGAGGGCCTACTCTTGAGAAATCAAGAGGAATGGACCAAGTGGGGACAAGTGAACCTAACTATTCTGACCTACTATAAAATCAAGACTAGCAAGGACACAAACCTTGGTAGACATAGTGCTTGTCATCACTTAGCGTGAGTACTTGTGGGATTGGGACCATGAAGAAAATGCTAGGTAAAAATAGTTAAGGTGCTCTTGTGGCTATGAGATCCATTACTTTCTACAAGGAAAGGTGTCCCATAATTGAGTGCAAGAGGAGTACTATGAATGAAATTCCGATTTAAACATCCTAGGTTAGAAAATACCTTATTTTTTCACTCAACATCTTGTTGCAGGGATCAATCCTAGTGGATTACCCAGATCACCCTAAGATTTTACACTCACCATCTGTGTCCCCTTGGTTATGCTAATAGTATCTCTATGTTGAAGCCAATATCTATTGTCAAAAATCACTTTGTCTGAGGCAAAGGGAAACTTAGTGTGGGTTAAGTTTTGAGTAATGAATCTTAACTCTTAGCTAGATCTTGCTTGGCATGTGTTCTTGAATATGTTAGACCTATGTAAATGTTCTTGCAAATCAAACATCTCATTAGCATTGGTAGGAATTTTCTTTGATATCATAATTGTGTGTTGGCAAGGTTGCTTTGTCCTTTTTCCAAATGTTTCAGACATGGGAATTACCCTTAATGTTTGCAAACCATGTTTTTCTCTATTGAAAACTAAGGTCCTATATTGTTAGCATAACACTCTTGTCTGAAAACAATTGACAATCAACCTAAAACATAAGTTTTCTTATCTCAAAACTATCTTTTTCATAGTCCATTTTCCCTTTATTTCATGACCTTTTGAGAAATAGTGTACAACATTTTTAATACTAAACATGTATCGCTTGCCTACTGTAAAATCTGTCACCTCATAATAGATATTTCCCTCCTTAAGGAAAACTATCATCTTGAAGAAAAGTAACACCCAACTACTATCAACTCTATCATACAATACATTCTACTATCCTAATATCATCTGGTTCTCTAAGAAGTATCACCTAGTTTATGATACTTGTAATAAATACTCAAATTTGCATCCTAGTTTATTTAAGGCTGTTGTCACTTTATCCTACCTAAATCTGGTAAAAAATCTCCATGTTAGGCATGAATCTAAGTTAAAAAGATGGGCTTAATTTATCAAATGTAAGCTAAAAAATGTCACTAATGGTCACTTGTCAAAATCCGGTTACTTGTATGTACTAACTACTTGATATCAAGCTTTTTGATCACTTTGTTGGCTTTATTCATTAGTGATGTAAATTCTTCAGCACTCTTGACAAGCCACTCACTTATTCTATCTTTGAAAAGTGATTGTTCTTGATCCTACAAGCTTCAAATCTAAAATGATTTTCTCACCCTATTAAACAAAGACATATCCTTAGATGTCAGTCATGACCAGGTTCCAAGTTAGAAAAGGTAGTCATCCTTCTTTCACCTTTGAATAGTTGGAAACTCCAACTAAGTGCCCTCACGGATAACCTTGTGTGGAGGTTACCATATCTGATAAGCTACAAGTAGCTAATAGTTGGAATAACCCACTCTATAGCTTTGAGAATCTGTTTGATACACTCTTTGATAAACCTAGGGTTGAAGACAACATGTCACTCACCATGCATCCCAAGGAGAGGAAACACCACTTAGAAGACCAAGCATGAGAAAATGAAAGACTCAAAGAGGCCATATACATGAACACTAGAGAAAGAGCCTATCATCAACCTGAGTCTAATGCTCATGAACGTAATGCTAAAAATAGGCATGGCTACCATATCGACCCTTTTGATAACATCCCTCTTAGTGGAAATAATGGAAATAATATACCTCCTAGAATTCCTAGAGTAAATGTAGGAAGATGCCCATCACCTCCAAGGAATTCACAATCACATCATGAAAGTGAGACCAATGATCAAATCACTAGTGAAGACCTTATGAGATTTCAACAAGAAGAGGTCACCCAAAGGCTAATGCTCAAAGCCTTGGAACAAAATGGGGACCAATACTTTCAATACATGATAGTGAAGGGATGTGAACTCCCTCAAGAATTTGATGTGCAAAGAATAATCCACTGAAGCTAAGATTTTGAGAGATGAAATGCAAGAACTCAAAATCAACTTGCACAACTAAAAGTTTCCAAGGAGAAACCCAAGACCTCCTTTGTTGAATCAATATATGATCTTCCTTTCGATATGAGTCTTTACATGGTCCCATTTCCTTGGGGTATAAAGGTTCCCAAATATGATAAATATGACAAAAATGGTGATCCTTAAGACCATGTAAGGTACTTCTATGCTATTAGTATGGACTTCATGCATGAAGACACTTACCTCATTAGGTTTTTTCGTAGGAGCTTAAGGGGCCAAGCTATGGAATGGTTCACAAAACTATCACCTCCTCTCAAAAAATTTGATGAGCTCACACAATGCTTTATCCAATAGTATTCCTATAACATTTAATATCCTATTAGTACGCTGGATTTGTGCAAAATTAAACAAAAAAAGCTAAACCCTTTACAATATACCACTAGAGATAGATATCTCTAGACTCTAGCTACCCTCAACAAATTCTTGAGACTAAGAAGATTGAAATTTTTGTCAGTACTCTTGTACTTGAGCTCTTCTATGACCTTAAAAAATAACTACTCACATCCTTCAATTCCATGGTTGAAAGTTCATATTGCATTAGGAATGTTGCTATTAGAAAAGGTGACATTGTCTTTAATAAAGAAAAAAATGGCAACAAGAATAGTAAAGACAAAAAAAAAAGCCTTGGAATAAGAACAAATATGTTGTCAATGATGGAGTAGTGGATGCTTCTAAGACCAAGGAGTTGACCTTTAACCTTTCCAATGCCATTTATGCTACAAAATTGATGCAGGAGCATGTTGCATCATGAAATAAAATGGGGTGTGAAAAAAATGGAGAAAAAAAATCGTGGAGGAGGGAGAAAGTATTAGAAGAAGAATAAATAAATAAATAAAAATGTGGAAAAAGGTAAAAAGACATTTAATAGGTGGCATTATTAAATGTAATTGTGGCTTGAGGGTTTATTTAATGTAACTTGCTAGGCCAACTTGTGGCTTATGCATATATTTAATGTAAGTATTTATTTTAATTTGTAATGGGCTAGGTTGATTTGTGGCTTAGTTGGGTATAAGTAGAGTAGGGGGTCTTGTGGCATCTTTTAGGCATTCATTTAGTGGAGTGATTCATAGAGAGTGTAGGATACATCTTGGACAAGATTATGGAGAAGATGGAGTAGTTGAGTGAGAGAAGTTTTCCGAAGTGTGGACAAAGTGCTAAATGTGAGGCAATTTACACTTGGATCTTGGATAAAGTCTAGTAGTTGAGGCTTCGAAAACAAGGAGATTTCTTAGTGGGCTTATGAGTACAAGTTTAGATCTTCCTTGGAGGTTTCTACTAGAGTGTAGATCTAGACTAGCTAATAGTGGGATCATATCTTGAGGGATCTTATAGAGCTATTTTTGTAATTTCTATTGTATTTGGCCCTAACTAGAAATGCCTTACTATTAGAATATATAGTCCACCAATATAATTGAGAGTTGTGGGGGGGTTGAATAAGTTATCCAACTAATATCACACTTATCAACCTTGTTAAACTTTAACCATATGATAAATATAATCAAAAACCACAACAAGATACTCATGCACAATAACACTAGATATGTTAACTAGGGAGCCCTTTGATTAGAGGGAAAACCCTGGTGGGGATGGTACCCACAAGATGAAGTACTAATATAAATATTCCTTATTAGAGGATTGACCTTGTTAAGAGTTAATAAATTTTTTTAGTATATATAAGTCCATGTTAGGAGACTTTTAATCATTGTTAGGAGATTCCAACCCTGTTAGGAGTTGTGGAAGATAGCTGGATCCACTGCCTAAAGAGTTTCAAGGGAAAGATCAATGAACCCAATGTCTAAATGATCTCTGTATTATTCCTTGTAGAATAATAGAAATAAATATTACTACTCCTTCCTCTTGCTCTATCCTGACAACTCGACTTCTATTCCTTCTAATCTTGTAACCAAATCACAAATCTCACATCCAATAATCCCTTGGATTGCTTACTTGCATTCACCAAACACTTTGATCCTTTTCATACTTCTCACTCAATACAATGATCATGACTCTTCGTACAAACAAGGAAAACATCTTTCATTTATACCATATCTTCAAAATACATAATTTCTTGAGTTAGCCTTGAGGCTTTCCCAATTAATTATAATAAGATAATTAACTAATTCATAATTGCAATAGCATTGTTATCTCATAGCCTATGCAAATGATCACACATGTGACAATAGGGCTTGTGCATCTACTGACATCATCATCAGAGTGTCATAAGTCACTAGCTAACCATGCATCAACATATTATATCACTGCCAAACAATATAATGCAAACATCAAAAACTACTTCTCAGGTACTCTGTCTTTGTACTACTCTTTATTAATCGGGTACAACTTCTATACATCTTTGACCTATGTGCTATGAATAGAGCCACATCACCAGGAAGCAATGAAGAATATGTCCATAAATTTGCATCACCAGACAGTCAAGACACTGTCCATACAACTAAGATCTCTATCTACTACTTTGATAGCCTTCACAGACTTACTACTATGTTGACATCAATGACAAGCACAATCATGAATACAATATGTCAATACTTTCTGATGCTTAGGATACTCCCCCAATGTAGTATCATTGACATTCATGCTAAGAATCTCCCCCTTTGGAATTTATGGAAACATATATGAAAAACATCTAAGTTCCAAGAATACCAAAATAGTACTTTGATGCTAATGTTGCTATTCTCATCTTTTCAAATCCTCATCAATCAAATATGAAATCCTCTAGAAAAATGTTTTTTTTCTTCTTCTTCTTCTATAGGATTAAAAATAGTTGTTCACTCTAAAAAACTCACAATACATCAAAATTCATCATGATTCATATCTCTCCCATAAAGATATTTCTCCATCTTTCTTACATGAATCTTTCTAAATCTCCCTATAAAGTAGATATTTTTATGCACTCTTCTCCCCATACATATGAGATGTTTTTCATGCATATTCTCCTGCATTCACATCAATAAAAAATGCCTCACTATATCAATTTACTTCTCCAAGTTTTCAACTAGCTCAAGTGTCCAAAGATGCTATTCAAGGCCAACGACCAAGAGTCCCTAATGACTCAAGTCATAACAAATACTCCCCCATACAAGAAGCATCATCATTCAGTCTAGTCTAACAATAGTGCACTATACCACTAGATTGATACAATCTTTGCACCATCCACTTAGAAGTGGGTAGTTGCATAACCCCAAGCATACCTCTCAAGTACTCAAATGTATATTTAGGCAAGGGCTTCGTAAAGATATCTGCAATCTAATATTTAGTACTCACATATTCCAATCTAGTATATTTTTCTTCTACCTTGTCTCTCAAGACATGATACTTAATATATGTATACTTAGTCTTAGAATGTAACACATGATTCTTAGACATACTTATAGTAATTGTGTTATCACAGTATTTGATAACGGGTTCTATAAATTCAATTCCAATATCTTTCAACATCTACTTCATCCACATAACTTGATTAGAGTTATTTATTGCTATTACATACTTTGCTTCTGTTGTACTTTGTGAGATACAATCTTGTTTCTCACTCAGCCAAGAAACCAATCTACCTCCAAAAAAAATACTCCACCATTAGTGCTCTTTTTTTTATCTATACTACCTACCTAATTTGCATCACAATATGCACATTGAGTGAAATCACTTGATCTATCATATCGAATTCCATCTCAAATATTCCTTTCAAATATCTAAAGTCCTCTTTACTACTACATAATTATACTCTTTAGGATCAACTTGAAATCTAGCTATAATCCCAATTGCATTTTCTATATCTATCATACCAATTATCATAGGTGTACCAATAGGCTTACAACTTTCCAACCAAATCTCTTCAACAATTCTTTCAAGTACTTGGCTTGTGAAATGAAAATACCATCATTGTTCTACACAATCTACAATCCTAAGAAAAACTTCATTTCTCCTATCATACTCATTACAAACTCATTCTTCATCTCTTTAGCAAAATTATCACTTGCTTCATCAATGCCTCTAAATATGATATCATAAAAAAATATTACTATTATCAACAAACCATTCTCAATTTCATTCAAATACAAGTTACTATCTACCTTTATCAAATTCAAGTTTTGTCAAATAGTTGTCCAACCTTGCATACCAGGTTCTAGGTGCTTGTTTCAATCCATATAGAGCTTTCTTTAGTCTACATAACCTATCTTTGTCTTCTATCAAAGGAAACCCTTCGAGCTGCTCATTGTATACCTCTTCTTCAAGTTGTCCATTTAGGAAAGCTAATTTAACATCCATCTATATACTTTGAACTTCTTATTTTCTACATAAGCCAAGAGCATTCTTATTTCTTCCATTCTCACTACAAGGGCATATGTCTCCTCATAGTCTATGCCTTCTTGCTATGAGTAATCTTTATATACAATTCTGGCTTTGTTTCTCATAACTTCACCTTGTTCATTCATCTTTTTGTGAATACCCATTCAGTTCCTATCACATTCTTGTCTTTAGGTCTTGGAACTAATTTTCATGTTTTATTTTCACAATCTAATCTAATTATTCCTTCATTACTTAAATCCAACGATCATCTTTATAGACTTCATCTTCACTCTTAGGTTCAAATTGAGAAAAAAACATAATTCACATACTTCTTCATTTACCTGATTATTGTTTCTACTCCCAATGATCTATTCGGGAGAATGACTATTTGATGTACTTCTGCTAGGAGTTATCAACTCAACTCTTTCTTCTACACTAGGCTCATATCTCTTCTCTTAAATTTGATTCCCATTCTACAAATCATTGTTAGTCTTGATGATAACTTCTACATTTTCTTGGTTAGCCTTTGGATCAACAATAGTTACCAAAGCTATCTCTTCTATTAATTCATATTTCTTAACCAATTCAAGCTCATTATCTTTATCATCACAATCATTCAAGACCATTTCTATACTTTCTTTAAATTCTTCATCTTCATCAGACAACAAATGATTTCTAGCTTTCCTTACTCTCTTAGGACATTTGGACAAAAAATGACCAAACTCTTTATATGTCCAACAAACAAAAATTTCCATACCTTCTAGCTCTCTTTCCATAAGCAGATCAATATCTGCTTTGATCTTCCTATCTTCTTCAGATCTGAATATGTATTTACTTTTGCTTCTATTCATTTGTATGCAATAAAAGAATTATGGATCAAGAAACTCAATGGACAATTTGGTACACAATTCTAATAGCTCACCAAGTAGCTCCATCTTCTGGGTGTCAAAATTTCCTCCATTAGACTTACAACTATCTTTTCTAAAATGAGTCACTAGTGATCTTCCAAAGCTATTAAAGTTTTCCTTCAAGGACCTGAGGCTTTGATACCAATTGTTAGAATATATAGTCCACAAATATAGTTGAGGGGTGGGGTTGGGGGGGGGGGTTGTGAATCAATTATTCAACTAATATCACAATTATCAACCTTATTAAAATTTAAACATATGAGCAATATAATAAAAAAGCACAACAAGATACTCATGAACAATAACACCACATATGTTAACTAGGGAAACCCTTGATCAAAGGGAAAAACTTGATCAGGATGGTACACACAAGATGATGTACTAATATAAATTTTCCTTATTAGAGGATGGACCCTATTAGGAGTGTAGAAACTTAAAATTGTCCTAAACACTATATTAATTTATTTAATATTTCTTGTGACATTATAATTAATTATATTTGTCATATTCTTCTACTTATTTAATTAAATAAGTTCATTTCTCTAATGTATTTAAATTTAATTTAAATACTTCCCCCTAATCTATTAAATTCATTTAATGCATAAGTACTCCATAAATACCCTTTTAAATAAATTTAATTTATTTAATCCCCTCCACTTTATTAAATTCTATAATCTTATTATTAAGTTAAATCTTATTTAATTTAATCCTAATCCTATCCTAAAACCTAGTCTACACCCATCAATCTCATCCGTCTAAGCCTACCCACTACTTAATCCCACTTATTTACCTTAAACACCGTTTAGCCCCTAATTGTTTGCTCACACATGTGTGAGAAGCTCTTGATTCAATAAAGCTTCCACTTTATTTAAACCTCTTATGCCTCTTACATCTCTTACACATTTGTCCCCCACTCCTTCCTCCAAGGTTGCTCACATATGTGTGAGTACACCTTGAGCCTCTCAAACATTAAAGACTCTTTTTGACTTTTGCATGGCTTGTTCTTTAGCCCATGTGTCTCCCTTATGGAACCTATGTGAATGTGACATAGATGCCACCTCCCCAAGGCATCTCTCAAACCTATAAATAGAGCCTTTGTCTCAAGCATTTATCATCTCCCTCATTTGCATTGTTATCATGCTAGTATAGTTCTAGAGCTTTTAGAGATTTCTTTATGCATTGTTACTAATCCTTTGGTAGTTATTTATTTCTTTGATTATTTTTCATATTCATGGTAGTATTGCACTCTTAGGTTTTCTTATTACACACATTTCCATTATCCATTGAGTGCTCTTAAGAATGTTTGCTTCCATAGCCATCTCTTGAAGCATTCTTCATCATTTAGTTTAGTTGCATGTTCATCATTCCATTTAATCATCAAGGGATTCAATAGTTGTGTTTTGGGAGAGAACATCTACATTCCTCACACTTAAGCACACCAACAAGGCCTTTTATGGGTGCCCTTGCTGAGTTTCTTTGAGGTTGTGTGACAACTTTAATTTGTTGGTTGCATAGTTTGTTTTAAAACTCAAGTAGACTCAATGGTTTATCAATCTTATTTGAATCTTAAATGCACATTCTACTAATTTTTTCTTGTTTATGCATGCTCTCAACATATTGGGTTTTTGCATACCCATTTTGGCTTGCTCAGTGAGACCCACATCCCTTTCTATTTCCAAAATTTAGTAAAAAAACTTGACTTTTTCATAAAAAATCATTTACGACATAGTGTTGTCTATGAAGATATTTTTTCATCTCCGTAGATTGTTATCTTTTCATTTTGGCATCTTCGCCAGAGTCAACCCACAAAAATTACTAAATTTTTTTTTGACTTTTTTTCATTCAGTCATCTCTACAATTTTTTTTGTTTTATCGTCTTGATATATTGTCATCTCTATAGTTTGGCATCTTCACCTATTTTAATTTTTAATTTTTTTAATTCTATTCTATCGTCTTCGTAGTTTCATTGTCTTTGCCTGCATTCTGTCATCTCTACAGTTTCATTACTTTGTCATATGCATTGTGGGTGGTCAAAACTAGTCATTTTTATAGACTGTCATTTCTGTAGTTTTCATACTCTATCGTCTCCATTTTTTATGTCTACAATCCTATCTTGTCTTCTGCGATCTGTGATTGTAAGTAACAGGTATATCATAATTTATTTTTATTTTGTCATCTATGTTTTTCTATCATCTCCATGTTTTGTCATCTCTACCTACATTCTATCATCTACGATATATATATATATATATATAATCAAATTTTGAATTTTAGTGGTTCCATAGGATTGGAGTCATTCTAAGCTTATTTACATATAGAAACAATAATTTTGGGATTTTGTTGAAGCTAATCAATCTATTTATTGCAACATTGTAGATGGAAGCATTTTAGAATCACCTAACCATGTTTTCTTGTAGGCTTTTCTTAATATTTTATTTCTCTTGGGAACGAACTTGAATGCTTAACCATTTGTCTTTGAATGAATGTTGCACTTAATGGAATAAATCAAACACACTCTTGAATGGCTAAACATAAAACAAACAAATCCAATCTTGAATGCATAATCAATTGAACAAAACCTTTCATTTGGATGAATGTTGTAAAAACACAATCTTGAATGCCTTAAGAAAATTCGCAAACATTTTTTTTGGAATGAATGCTTAGAAGTCAAATACACTCTTGAATATATAAAGATCAAAGAATAATGCTGTGATACACATTTCAATTTGGGTTTAAAATGAATCTCATCAAATCTTGAATGCTTAAGGATCAAAGAACATTGCAATGAACATTTGGATTTGGTGCTTAAAACAAACACCCACTCAATCTTGAATGCATAAAGGAATTGACTCTTTCCTTATAAAATTTCTTATGTTGACGATGTTCAATTTTCTTATGTTGGTGAACTCTCAAATTTTATTATGTTGAAAATTTTGTCAAGTTGGAAAGAACATTGTATGCTATAAACATGAGTGTCTTCAAGAATAGATTAGGAAATCTAAGCTTCAATTGGCAAAGGACAGGTGTCTTTTATTCCCAAGATCACTTACATATTCACTCCTCTTGTGTCTTTGAGTGATCTTGAGTGCACAAGAAATAAGTGGCCTTATTTTACATTTTTTTTAGGAGGCCTGCCTGGGGATTTCATCACCCCTTGGGATGATCTCAACTCTAGCATTCTAGTGGAGCAAAAATATCAGGAGGTGAATCAAAAGACACCTCTCTTGGAAGATATATCTTGTCACTCTTGGCTAAGCCTCAAAGAACTTTATACCTTTATGAAGTGAAAGTTGAGATTTGGGTTACCATCTCCTCTCGGCTGTGTGACATTATTTTCTTTTATCTACAAATTTGGGCCTCACATACCTTGTGTATATCGAGGACACCCCTGGCTGAGCTTGTATATCCTAGTCAAAGCCTTATAAGATTGTTGGTGTGTTTTACATGCTTGAATGTTCAAAAGAAACCTCCCAATTTGAAGGGGACACACACCATCTAAACTTTTCTTGTATATATTTCATTGTATGCCTTGCATTTTATGTTTCAAAAAATCCAAAAACATCATAAACATTCAAAATCCAAAAACATTTCAAAAAAATAACAAAAGAATAAAAAGAAGCTCTTTTTTTCTACATCACTTCTTCTATCCATAAAATTCATCACCATCATGCATCTCTTTTGTCAATCATTCAAATCATTCCTCAAAGTCTTAATTATCTCTATTCATCCAAATCATTTCATCATTTTCTTAATCATTTAATCAAATCCATAATATTCATCCTAATCATAGTTCATAATCCACATCAAGATCCAATTCCTTCATTCAATGATTCATCCTTATGATTCTTAATCCAATCCCTTGTCAAATTCATTCCTTTCTAATCAATTCCTAATTCAAATCCATTTATATCTTCATTCCTAAACTAATCAATCTTTCTTCATCTATCCAAATATTCTTCTAATTCAATTTTCATAAAATTTTCTACGTTGGACTTAGGAGCACCATCATAAACCTTGGACTTTAATTCAAATCCAACATGCACTTGTTTGCAATTTCATAAGGTTTTTATTTACATCAAAGTTATATCAAACCTTCATCCAATATCAAATCATATCAATATCAATATCAAATCAATTCCAATCCAAATAAAAAACAAAGTCCAAAATTGCTCCTAGTCTCAAGTTCATAATTTATTTCTCATCAAATCTCTCACTGCTCCTCATCTAATCTTAATGGATAAGAATTGGCTTAACCAAATGGTTGGAGACCTTCAAAGGCAATATGGAGTCACACCTCTAGCACAAACCCCATATCAAATCAATCCTCAAAATTGTATGTCCAATTCTAATCGATCTCACATTCCTTATTCCTCTACCTTTGACAAAGGAAATCCACCTCATTATCCTTCAACCACATACAATTCTATTCATAGCCCACACAATTCCTCAAATAGAAATTTTGTTGTCAAAGAAATTGAGGAACTCAAGATTTCTATCTTTAGCCTAGAAAATCAAAAGAAAAAAATCTACCCTCCAAGATATATGTCCTCTTCCCCCATGTTTTGAAGACCATAATCCACATGTGCCATCCAACCTAAATACTCCATGTAATTACCCATATTTTGAGCTTAATATCCAAAACCATCATCCCAATCCCCTACCCATGCGTCAACCTCCTCACAATCCTAATCCTCTAAAATCAACATCATTACCACCTTGTAATAAGTATTTCTTTGTCCCAAAATCATTGGTAGAAAGCTTGTCTAAATACAAAACTAAAAATGAAGTGATCCAATCACCCAAAGTCATACATCCAATGCCATCTCAAGAACTTGTTCCAAAGCATGTCATTATAGATTCCTCTTCTCCTCTAGATTCATGTATTTCTCCATCCCATTATTCCCTTATCCCTCAAGATCTATTTATCCCTCTTATTCCATCTCATGATACCCTTCCTAATCAAGATCAAGACATTCCATGTACCATGTACATTACTAATTTCATTATGTTTCAAGAGGTAGCATCCATAGATCCTCCACTTTATGAAGATTCTCCTTCTACTCCATCCACTAGCTCTCATCCATTTCAAGATCAAAATGTTCCATCTCATAATTCCATTTGATCCACTTCATAATATGATTCTATTCCATTATATGATCCAATCATTCCTTCCATTCCACTACCTAATCCTATTTTAAGTCAAGATCAAAGTACCCCTTCATTTTCCTTTCATGGTACCACCCCATCTCAAGATCATATTATCCTTCATAATCCCCCTTGTGATCCTAATCCTCCACATGATACTATCACACCCATCCAATCCACTCATAAATCCCATATACATGGACTCACATCTTGTATTGAAAATGATAAGTATCCCATTAGAGAAATATTGTCTCAAGATGTTGGTACACCTTCCACTCCTACCAAACATAAAATTCCTCCATCCAAACCTAAATTTTCCCATAATCCATATTCTAAGTCCATTTTGGGCCCTTATATCCATATTCCCATTCCTTATTTCCATCCATTTTGGGTCCTTATGTTTTAAAGCCAAACCCTTCATCCCTTCCATCCATTTTGGGTCCTTACATACATCCATCCACCATATCCAATTCTTCCAATTTATCCCCTCATATACCTAATAAAGATCAACAAAGTCAAACATCCTTGAATTCCTTCCAATGTTCACCATCATAAGCTCTCCATGCCATTTATCCTCATACATGCTTGTCATGGCCAATGGAAGGAAATTGGATGCCAAAGATGAAGTGAATCAAGCCAAATATCCACAAAAATCCAATGATCAACATGTCCCCTCTAAAAGACATGTTCAAGAAAAGAAAAAAATTATCCTAAACAAAATTAGAAGGCCACAAAGGCTGAAAATAAAAAATGCAAAAATTATGTGGATCCCAAAGCTACTCAATGAAGCAATGAATCTCAAAGAAAAGTCCAACATGGCATCCAATTTTGCTAATCCAAAGGCTTCCCTCATTCATAAATCATCCAAACTTCCATCTTCCATCTCCATTTTGGGTCCTTATGCCCCAAGATCCACCATCCTAAATCCATCATCTCCTTCATCCATTTTGGGTCCCTATATCCCAAAATTAAAACTTTCTCCTACATATCCTCCAAAATTTCCTCCTTTCCATCACTTTTCAAGGTGTGTCAATGATGATATTTCTACCTCCTTCATCCACTCATTCACAAGTCTTCCAACCTAGCATCCATCAACCATATCTTCCTCCCAACCACTACACCCCCTTAATCTAAACCTTTTCATAAGTCCTTGACCTCCATTTCACCCTTCTTTTCACTATCCTACCAACATCTATGAGAAAATGATAAAATTTTTTTGAAAATAATTAATAAAGAGAAACAAATATCAAGAAATACCATCCATGTAACTAGATGCTTGAGTCCTCTCTTTGTTTCCTTATCATGTATCCATTATCTTCCAATTCCACTTATCCTTCCATTCACTTATCCTCTTCCACTTACACTCTAAACTGGGGGAAAGATCCATCCATACTACATTGCCTTATATATCTTCCATATTCCTATCTACCATTTCTCATCCTTTTCCATCTTTGATCTTGACATCCTATCAATTTCTTTCATCCCAGAGTCCTTGGCATTTTCATTTCCTCATTATCCTCCATCCATAATCATACATGCTTACATCCTTCTTTCATATGTCCTTGATCTTGGTTATCCCATCTATTTCATCCATTTCATATTCCACATTTCATCCATACTCTTCATATCATTATTCCTATTTCATACCCTCCCTCACATATCCTTTACTCCTTCCACTTTCATGCCTATGCTTGTGATCAATACTAGAGGCACAACAACAAAATGTTCATACATGCTTTGGAAGAACACATGCCTTCCCTTCCTCCATACAATAGCCTTCACACCATCTTTCCATGTTCACACATACTTTCCCACCACATTTCCTTCCATTTTCATATCCTTGTTGTGGGGCATTGTTGGTTACTCCTTTGAAACATGGTCCTTGGCTCCCCATTGTCCTATTCCAAATCTTGTAGTCCCCATATTATTCCTCCATTCAAATATCCCCACCCTTTTTATCCATTTTCCATTTATTGGATCTCCCTTGTCACTAGTCCCAATCTAGTCATTTTCACCAATTCAATTAGTTCATTTCTCCTCTAATCTAATCAAATCCCCTTCTTTCATTCATTTCCTACAAATCAATTTACATCTTATCTAAGTCTCCTTTTTCTTTTAATCACCATTATTCATCTCATTCAATCAAATTCATCCATCATGTTATCATATCTTATCTAAATTCTTCTAGTTCATCATCCAATCTCATGAAATTGAGCTTCAACCCATTAAACCAAACTTATCAAAATAGTGATTACAAATAAAACTTACACAAATTCACATTGAGACTAAATGATTGGAGAACCTTGTTCCTTTCACACAATTGCTAGTAAACAATCAAAAACATTTCAATACAATTCAATCAAACATCTTTTGCCTTACAGGATGAATCCTTCCTACATAGGCTTTACAAATCCACCATCAAAATAAAGTTCATGGCAAGAACTATGGGCTGAATATGAAGTCTTTTTGTTGAATTTATCTTTGTGTATCAGTGATAGCCTTCTCAAGTGTGCCTTGATCATCAATGTCTTGGTATTATTTGAATGAATAAACTTGATTATATGTGTCATTTTTTGATATGATCTATTTTCATGATTCTTTAGTACATCTCTATTGGTTTTTGAGTTATGGTTATGCATTGCTCAGTAGGAGCAATGGGTTAGCACACTTTCCACCAAGATCCATAACAAGAATTTGGGTGTGCCCAAACCTGTCCAATGCATACATGTCATATTTTTCATCATGACTTTGAAGCCTACATCTATGTTCCTAAAGTCTCTATTTTGTTGAGAGTCTAGTCCACATAAAGGGATATTGTCATCTATGCTTCTATAGCATTTTGTGGATAACTCCTCTTGCAATATCAAACTAGGGTGTGCTCTCCCATATGAACATAATTGAATCCCATGCATTCATGTAGTTAAGCTACATTTAGATTAACCATTATCCAATTCACCCTGTTTCATTCCACTTTTACCAACAAGTCATGCCAAGTCATTTTTTTAAAGCCTTTTCTCTTTCCCTTTTCCTTCCCGTGTCTATTTTTGAGAAAATGGGGCAAATATATTCCCTTTTCACCCCATTTCCTCGAGGGACCACCCTTCTTCCCTGTCGTCGCTATGACAAAACTCCTAGGACTCCTATCCTTTCTAGGGTAACCTATATTTTCTTTTCTTTGATATAATGTCGTTTTAACACTACATCAAAGAGGGGCAAAATGTAGACACTTAAAATTTTCCTAAACACTATACTAATTAATTTAATATTTCTTGTGACATTATAATTAATTACTAATTAATTAATTATATTTGTCATATTATTCTACTTATTTAATTAAATTTAATAATTTCATTTCCCTAATGTATTTATATTTAATTTAAATACTTCCCTCTAATGTATTAAATTTATTTAATGCATACGTGCTCCATAAATCCCCTTTTAAATAAATTCAATTTATTTAATCCCCTCCAATTTATTAAATTCTATAATCCTATGATTAAATTAAATCTTATTTAATTTACTCCTAATCCTATCCTAAAACCTAGTCTACACCCATCACTCTCATCCTTCTAAGCCTACCCACTACTTAATCCCACTTATTTACCTTAAACACCTTTTTAAACACCTTTTAGCCACTAAGTGTTTTCTCACATATGTGAGAAGATCTTGATTCAATAAAGCTTCCACTTCATTTACACCTCTTATGCCTCTTAGATCTCTTACACATTTGTTCCCCACTCCTTCCCCCAAGGTTTCTCACATCTTGAGCCTCTGAAGCATTAAAGGCTCTTTTTGAATTTTGCATGGCTTGTCCTTTAGCCCATGTGTCTCCCTTGTGGCACCTATGTGGATGCCACACAGATTCCACCTCCTCAAGACCTCTCTCAAACCTATAAATAGAGCCCTTATCTCAAGCATTTATCATCTCCCTCATTTGCATTGTTATCATGCTAGTTTAGTGTTAGAGCTCTTTAAGAATTTTTGTGATTTGCATATTTTCTAATAACCCCTTTTGGTAGATGTTAGATTTATTTCATTTATGCTTGCATCTCATTCTAGATTATCATTGCTAAGTTTAGTTCTTTGCATTTTCCATCTCATGTCTTAGAATCCTTTGAGGATTGACTCACTCATAGCCATTTCTTGGAGGTATTCTCCATTCATTTAGCCTTAGATTCACTAATCTCATTTTGCATATCATTTATCATTCAAGGGATTCAATAGTTGTGTTTTGGGAGAGCACATCTACATCCCTTACACTTAAGAACACAACCAAGGCCTCTTATGGGTGCTCTTGTTGAACTACTTTGAGATTGTGTGAGGACTCTAATTTATTCATTGCATAGTTTGTTTTAAAACTCAAGTAGACTTAGTGGTTTATCAATCTTATGTGAATCTTGAATGCACATGCTAATAATGTTTCCTTGTTTACACATGCTCTTGACAGATTAGGTTTTTGCATACACATGGAGTCAATAATAACATTTGTTGGAATTATAGATGGAGTTACTGAGAGGGGGGTGAATCATTTACCACAAAAACAAATCTAGATCCCTTAGATGTCTTAAATAACTAGTTATTGTTATCACTTAGTAAACACTCACAAAAATGCTATAATTCGATGGATTAACTTGTTATTAATCTTTAAGCATTCATAATTATTCACATGCACACAAAAGTAAATAACATGAACATAAGAGACACTAGATTTAATATGGAAACTCAATATGGGAAAAACCACCAAGTAACTAGCTACCAATTTTCACTCTTCTGAAGTGAGCCCTATTAGGAGCCAACCCTATTAAAGGTTACAAAACACACTATTAGGTGTGACCCTTTTAGAGGATTTAATCACATTGTTAGGAGCGGCCTTGCTAGAGGTCTTCAGAACAATTCAACTAAACTGTCACCTTGTTAGAGGATTTACAAAATGGTTGTTAAACCAAATCTGTTAAGAGATTTAGGAAATATTGTTACAATGGTGAGAAACTAACAATAAGTGACATGAATGAGATTCAACTAAAGTTTGCTAGTACAGATCTCTGCTTTGCTTCTATAGATCCTCGCTGATCAAATACAACTCTACTTCTCCTCAAGGATATCTGATCCTTCTTCAAAATTTTCTTACACTGCCTCTTCACACAATTAGCTCATTGCATACTCATTTCTTGCAACTAGAATGCAGAACTTAACCTTTTATTTATACATTACAAATTGTCAAGTCACTTCAATTACAAGTTACATTTACCAGTAAAGCATACATCAGTTAGCTACAAATATTACATTAAACAAAAAAACTTTATTTTCCAAAACAATGAAATCCTTCATTGGCCAACCCTACTCGGTAAACACTACTCCAGAAATAATTTCTTGATTTAACCAGCTCAACTCAATTAACACTACAAATTCTACGAAATCCTTTGGTTGCCGAGTGAACTCAGTAAGAACTAAATTTCCTTGCTAACCATGAGAGCTCAGTAAGAACTGTTCTTTGCCATATTTTCCTTTGATGACCGAGTAAGCTCAATAGACACTAAATTTCCTTGCTAACCTTGAAAGCTCAGTAACAACTGTCTGCACAAGGTAAAATTTGAGAAAGCTTGGTAGACACTGTAAATCTCCAACTAAGCTTGGTATACTCTGTCTTTTGCCTTGTTGACCAACTGAGCTTGGTAGATTCTATCCTTTGCCTTGCTAACCAACTGAGCTCGGTAGACTCTGATTGATAACTGATATGACATTTGTGTAACATCAAAGACAACACATAATTAAAAAATTGTATCCAACAATCTCCCTCTTTGGCATTGATGGCAACACAACATGTCATAGTAGAATAAAATTTGAGAACAAGTATTTTCTAACAGAATGCTTCTCCCTCTTACATTTTATTCTAAAAAACTCCTCAAATACAATAGTCTCCCTCTTTCATAGTAATATCTCCCTCTTGCATAAACTCTCTTTTTCTTGCAAATTTTAGAAAGATATGACAATAAACTCTCCCTCTTTGACAAAACATGCCAAAGACAACACAACAAAAATGAATTTCAATGTACCTTAAGTACTGATCTTCAATTCTGTTCCTATTGATGCATCACTAAAATTGTATTTTAGTGAGCTTCAGATAGGGGAATGATCCCTAACTTAGCTCTTAGATACAAGAATGCATCCTTAGGTAAAGGCTTTATGAATATGTTAGCAATTTGTTACTTTGTATGTACATATTGCAATCTGATCTCCTTATCCTGCAACAATTATCTGACAAAGTGATACTTTATAGAAATATGCTTAGTTTTTGAATGCATCATTGGATTCTTGGATATGTTAATTTCACTTTTATTATCACAAAACATAACAACAGGTTCTTTGATTTCTTCCTTCATACCTTTCAATAACTGTTTGAACCAAGCATTGTTTGAATAATTTACTACTGCTGCAACATATTCTACCTCTGTTGTGGACTAGGATGTACAATTTTTCTTTTTACTTGTCCAAGAAATTAACCTCTTTCCAAGAAAGAAAGCTCCTCCACTTGTACTCTTTCTGTAATCAACGTTTCCTACCCAATCTGCATCAGTAAACACTTTTAAATCTAGATTTCCTCCAATTTTATACCATAATCCATAATCTTCAATTCCTTTCAAATATCTCATGATCCTTTTGATTGCCATCATGTGATTTTCTTTTGGTTTTGTTGAAAATCTTGCTACAATACCAACTGCAAGGGTAATGTTTGGTCTTGTATGCACTACATACTACAACTTTCCAATCATAGATCTATACAATGTATAATCCACTTCCTTTAATTCATCATCCTTGGTAAGTTTCAATCCTGTACACATAGGAGTCCCAACTGGTTTGCAGTCTTCCATACCAAACTTTTTTAGTATCTCCTTGATATATTTAGATTGAGTCATGTAGATGCCATTCTTATTCTATTGAATTTGAAGACCAACAAAGAATTTGATCTCACCAAAAATTTACATTTCAAATTCCTTGTTCATTGTCCTCAAAATTCTTTGCAAAGATCATCATTTCCTATGAACAAAGTATCATCTACAAATTTTTTTGCCAAAACAATCTTATTATCTAGTCCTTCCTTGATATACAAGCTACTATTATCATTAGTCCTTTGAAAACCAATCTGAATAAGATAGTTATGTAGTCTTTCATACCATGCTCTAGGGGCTTGCTTCAGACCATACAATGCTTTATGTAATTTGTAGACCATGTCCTTCTTGCCTAGATCAACAAAATCTTTAGGCTGTTCAATGTAAACCTCTTCATCTAGTAGACCAGTGAGAAATGCTAACTAGACACCCATTTGATAAACTTTGAATCCTTTGTATGCAACATATGCAAGTAAGATTTTGACACCTTCCAATCTTGCAATAGGAGCAAAAGTTTCTCCATAGTCTATATCTTCTTCTTGAGAGTATCCTTTACATACTAGTCTAGCTTTGTTTCTTGACACCTTACCATCTTCATTTAACTTATTTCTAAATACCCACTTAGTTCCAATCACATTTTTGTCTTTAGGCCTAGGTACAAGAGTCCATGTTTTGTTTTTCTCTATCTTCTCTATTTCTTCATTCATAGCCTCAATCTAAATTTTATTTTATAATGCATCTTTGACACTTCTAGGTTCAAAATGAACAAGTAAACAAGTACCTTTCAACTTACTTCTTGTCATAGTTCCTTCAAATTTATCTCCAATGATTTGATTTGGTGCATGATGTCTCCTAACATACTTAACTAATATAGCTTCCTTTCCTTTTGAATGCTTTGCATTTTTATCCTCTTGCACTTCAGCTTCAGGTTTTGACTATTTTGTCTGCTGCTCAGGTCCTTTAAAATTGGTAGGCATTGGCTCAGTAGCATTAGAATGTGACTCGAGTTCCTATAGCTTGGTTTGAACTTCCTGCAGCTCGATTACTGAAGACTCAAGAGTAGAAGATTCCTGATTGATAGGTGTATCTGACACTATATCAGGTTCAATGAAAACAAATCTCCTATAGTCTTTTGGTTCCCTTTTTCTTTTTTCTTCAGCTCTTTCTGCAAACTCAACAACTTTCACATGTGCACTTTCTATGACTTTGTGAGTAGACAAATTCCAACATCTATATGCTTTACTCTTGCAAGAATATTCCAAAAATATTCCTTCATCACCCTTCACATCAAATTCACCTTTTCTAGATTCTTTCAAAATGTAACATTTTCTTCCAAATACTTTTAGGTAACTTACATTGGGTTTGTAGCCATACGATAACTCATAGTGGGTTTTGAATGAGTCCTTCTTCAGCTATACTTGGTTCAAGGTATGAACTACAATGCTGATAGCTTCCTTCCAGTATTTGATTGCAATGCTCTTTTCAATCATTAAGGTTCTTGCAGAGTCCATGATAGATATGTTCCTTCTTTCAGCTATCCCATTTTTTTCAAGAGTTCCAGGTGTTGAAACCTGCCTTTTGATTCTCCTTTCAATGTAACAGTTATTGAACTCATGTGAAATAAATTCACCACCTCTATCTAACCTCAAGCATTTTAGTCTTTTTCTTGTTTCCTTCTCTACTCTAGCCAAATACCATTTGAACTTCTCAAATGCTTCTGATTTCTCTCTTAGGTACATGAAAGTCATCATTCTTGAGTAATCATCAACAAAAATAATGAAGAACTTTTCACTAGTGTAACTTTCAATTCTAATAGGTCTACACAAATCAGTATGCACAATTTCTAAAACTTCTTTAGACTAATAGTTTTTACTTTTAAAGCTAGTCTTTCCCATCTTGCCAATTTGACAATTCTTGAATAGACCAACCTCAAGTTTTTTTATGTTAGGAATGCCTCTTACTTTCTTGAATTTACTTATTTTCACCAAGTTATCAAATTTCACTTGACACAACCTCCTATGTCATAACCAAATTTATTCAACTTGAGCAATAAAGCATGGACATTCACTAAGTTCAAGATAAAACAAGTTACCTTTTGTTTGAGTGCTTGATCCAATTAGCTTTCCTTTGCATCCAAAAATCTTGCTTTTCCATGCATGACTTCCAGTTTGAATCCATTATTGAGTAGTTGTGCCACACTCAACAGATTGTGTTTTAGTCCTTCTACCCAATATGCATTATCACATACAAGTTCTTTGGTTAGTGAGATTCTTCATTTTACTTTTATGCAACAAGGTTCATTATTACCAAACCTCACACTACCGCCATCATAGTCTTCAAAATGTTCAAACTTAGTTTTATCACGAGTCACATGATGAGAACAACCACTATCTATAATCCATGTATCATTTTTTCTCACATGAGAAATAAATGCCATTTCCTCATCATTATCAGACTCATCCTTTACAACAATGTAAACAATTTTATCTTCTTCTTCATTATCAGAATTATTAGAATCCTTAGCCATGAAACATGTTTTCTTACCTTTGTCCTTGAATGATTTGAAGTCTTTCTTGCCATTGCACTTGTGACCTTTCTTCTCATCCTTGTTCTACTTATTTGGGCACCTAGTCGCAATATGATCAATTTCTTCACAAGAAAAACAAATTAGAGGAACCTTACCTTTGTATTTCCCTTTGCCTCTTGAATATTTCCTTGCTAGCAGAGCTTCAACCACCTCAAGATCACCGTTTGAACTCTATTTTGATTCTTCTTCACTATCTGACTGAGAATCCTTTATGTTTTTTCCTTTCTCCTTGAGTGAAAGCTTGACTTCAAATGCTGATTCAATATTCTTGGTAGTTGGAACATAATTATCATATTTATCTAGCTCGAATGTAGTCAATCTTCCAACTATGGCCTCTAAATTTATTTTATGATTTGCTTCACATCTTCTTTCTTGAATTGCAGAAACTCTGATTACATAAATGGGAAGTAGTGTTCAAAGAATTTTACTTATAATTGTTTCCTCCTTGATATCTCCTCCAGATGCTTTGATTACACTAACACTTTCTTTAACTCTTTCAACATATTTTGCAATGTTTTCATCTTCTCTCATCCTCATTTGATCAAATTAACCTCTCAAACTTTCTACTTTGGCTCTTCTCACATTATCATCACCTCCATAGATATATTTCAGCTTGTTCAACATTTCAAAAGTAGTTTTGCAATCCTTAATATCATGAAATTCTTCATAACTTAGGGTAGATGCAATATCTATCATCATGTTGTTGTGAGTCTTCTTTTCAGAAATATCATTGATAGATAATGTGCTAGTAGGTTCTACATATTTTTCATCAAGGCACTTCAGCACTATATCGCCAATAGAAGCTAGATGAAGTCTCATCAATCCTTGCCATGCTGAGAAGTTGTCCTTATTAAGTCTTGAAATTTCCCTCTTGTAAGACATCTTGATCTTTAGCTTAGATCCTTGAAATATTTTCTTGCAAGCACCAAAAGCTCTGATACCAATTGTTGGAATTATATATGGAGCAACTGAGAGCGGGGGGTGAATCAGTTACCACAAAAACAAATCCAAATCCCTTAGATGTCTTAAATAACTAGTTACTAATGTCACTCGGCAAACACTCACAAAAATGTTGTAACTTAGTGGATTAACTTGTTATTGATGTTTAAGCATTCATAATTATTAACATGCACACAAAAGTAAATAACATGAACATAAGAGACACTAGATTTAATGTGGAAATCCAATATGGGAAAAACTACCAAGTAACTAGCTACCTATTTTCACTCTTCTGAAGTGAGCCCTGTTAGGAGCCAACCCTGTTAAAGGTTACAAAACACATTGTTAGGTGTCACCCTATTAGAGGATTTAATCACCCTATTAGGAGTGGCCTTGCTAGAGATCTTCAGAACAATTCAACTGAATTGTCACCTTATTAGAGGATTTACAAAATGGCTGTTAAACCAACCGTGTTAAGAGATTTAGGAAATATTGTTACAATGGTGAGAAAGTAACAATAAGTGACCTGAATGAGATGCAATTGAACTTTGCTAATACATATCTCTACTTTGCTTCAATAGATCCTTGCTGATCAAATACAACTTTTCTTCTCCTCAAGGATATCAGATCCTTCTTCAAAAATTTCTTACACTACCTCTTCACACAATCAGCTCATTGCATATTCATTTCTTGCAACTAGAATCCACAACTTGACCTTTTATTTATACATTACAAAATTTCAAGTGAGCTCAATTACAAGTTACATTTACCAATAAACCATACATCATTCAGCTACAAATATTACATTAAAAAAATAAACTTTTATTTCCAAAACAATGAAATCCTTCATTGGCCGACTCTACTTGGTAAACACCGCTCTAGAAACAATTTCCTAAGTTAACCATCTCAACTTGCTTGACACTAAAAATTCTATGAAGTCCTTTGGCTGTCAAGTGAACTTGGTAAGAACTTAATTTCCTTGCTAACCATGAGAGCTCGTTAAGAACTATTCTCTACCATATTTTCCTTTGATGACCAAGTAAGCTCAGTAGACACTGAATTTCCTTGCTAACCTTGAAAGCTCAGTAACGACTGTTTGCACAAGGTAAATTTTGAGAATGCTTGGTAGACACTATAAATCTCTAGTTGAGCTTAGTATATTCTATCTTTAGCATTGCTAACCAACTAAGCTTAGTAGACTCTTTCTTTTGCCTTGCTGACAACCTAAGCTCGATAGACTTTGACTGATAACTGATATGAAATTTGTGTAACATCAAAGACAACACACAATTGAACAATTGTATCCAACGACATTAAGTACATACCTATCCCTATTAGGAGACTTTGAATCCTTGTTAGAAGATTCCAACCCTATTAGGAGTTGTGGAAGACAACTAGATCCATTGCCAAAACAACTTCAAGGGAAAGATCAATGAACCCACTATCCAAATGATCTTTGTATTATTCCTTGCAGAATAATGGAAATGTCTATTATTGCTTCTTCCTCTTTCTCTATCTTGTTAACTAGACTTCTACTCCTAATATTTTAACCAAATTACAAATCTCACATTCAATAATCCCTTGGATTGCTTACTCACATTCACCAAACACTTTGCTCATTTTCTCACTTCTCACTTAATACAATGATCACAACTCTTCATATAAACAAGGAAAATATCATTCCTTTATACTATATTTTCAAAATAATTCTTTGAGTTGGTCTTGAGGCTTTCCCAATTAATTATAATAAGATAATTAATTAAGTTATCATTATAATATCACTATTGGCTCACAGTGTATGAAACTTCTCACATGTGAGAGACTAGGGCTTGTGCATATACTTACATAATCATCAGACTGTCATAAGTCACTAGTTGACCATGCATCAACATATTATATCACTGCTAAAGGATATAATGCAAATAATAGAAACTGCTTCTTAAGTACTCTATCTTTGTACTACTATTTGTAAATTAGGTACAAATTCCATTAGAGCCATGTTATCAATACATTATGAAGAACATGTCCATGAATGCACATCACTAGACAATCAAGACATTATCCATATAGCTAAGATCTATATTTGCTACTATTTCAGTCTTCACAGACTTATTGCTATGTTGACATCAATGACAAACATAGTCATGAATGTAACATGTTAGTACTCTCCAATGCTTAGGATACTCCCCAAATGTAGTAACATCAACATTCATGCTAACACTTACAACTTGGCACATCATATGTAAACATGCATTATATGAATAAAGATTTTTATTTTGGTATCAGATCTTGTATCCTATATTGTGCTTGAATGGTGTGGTTATTTTTTGGGGGCTAGGACATCTCCTTTGGAGATTCTCCTATCTTGCACTACCTTATGTAGAAAAATCACTAAAGTTGACATAGTTTGCATAGGACCTTGGAATGGATCTATGGTTATGAAGATGGAAGGTTGATCTTGTTCGAGAAGATTGATCTATTGATAATTTATTGTAGAGGGTTTTCAAATATCTTGGAAGATGGCTCTAACAAAATTTGACCCTAAGGTGATTGTGAATCTCTATGATGTAATGGAGAAGAGGTTTTCAAATATGTTTGCTCATTTTGAAGCTAGATTTACTAAATGAGTTACGGAAGGGATGGTTGAGATTCATAGAGATTTGTAGAGCTAGAGTCTACTAATCTAGAAGAGAGTTGTCTAGCTAGTTAGAAGTCTTGATCAAAAGAAAATATGGCATAGAAAGGTTGAGGTGGAAGAGGTTGGTTTTGTTGGTCCATTTGTGGAGTCTAATGTAGAACCTATAGATAAACTTGAGGTTGTTGTTGAGGATATTCCTAACTTTGTTGATGTTGGGATAGAGATTAGTTTTCATGATCAATTGGTTGGATTTGACATGGAAAATATAGAGTACTTGGTCATGGATAATCAAGTTTCTGTTGGTTATGAATTGTGTGTTATAGAGAATCTTGTTGTGAGTAATGAGATTGCTAGTATTAAGAGTTTGGCATATGTTTCTGAGGAATTGCATATTGTTGCTAATGTGGATTTGGTCTTAGATCTACATGTTCTCATTAGAGATGTGAAGTTGGATGCAATTGCTGTTGATATGGATGGATGTGATAAGTTGCATGTTAATTGGTTAGAGGTGATTTAGATGCTTTCAATGTTTGGATGGTTGAAGCAGATCTGGATGACGTACAATTTGGTTTTCTTTTCCCTTTTGGAGAGGAAGCCTTTGGTGAAGATGAAGATGGTTATAGATATTTTTTTTTGTGTCAAAGCGTGGGACACAATTTTTTATCTACATGGGGAGTTTGATGTAGGAGCATCTTGAATGAAAAAATAAAAGGGGGTGTGAAAAAAATCATTGTGGAGGAGAAAGAAAGTGATGAAAATTAGAAGAAAAATACATAAATAAATAAATAAAAATGAAGAAAAAAGGTAAAAAAAAAATTTAATAGGTGGCATTATTAAATGTAACTTGTGGCTTGAGGGTTTATTTAATGTAACTTGCTAAGTTGACTTTTTTCTTATGCATATTTTTAATGCTAGGGTTTATTTTAATTTGTAATGGGCTAGGCCAACTAATGGCTTGGTTGGGTATAAGTAGGGGGTCTTGAGGAGTCATTTAGGCATTCATTTAGTAGAGTGAGTCATAGAGACTGTGGGATCCATCTTGGAGAAGATGGATTAGCTAAGTGAGTGAAGTTTTCCTAAGTGTGGGAAGAGTGCCAAATATGAGGCAATTTACACCTAGATCTTGGATAAAGTTTGAGAATGGCTAGTAGTTGGGGCTTGGGAAACAAGGAGACTATTTGGTGGGATTTTGAGCACAAGTTTAGATTTTCTTGGTGATTTCTACCAAAGTGTAGATCTAGACTAGCTAGTATTGGGATTGGATCTTGAGGGATCTTGTAAAACTATTTTTGTAATTGTTATTGTAGTTTTCCCTAACCAAGAAGAACTTATAGCCTAACACATTGCATGTAAACAATTATTATATGAATAAAGAGTTTCATTTTGGTATCAGATCTTATATCTTGTATTGTGTTTCCTCTGTGTGATTATTTTTTGCGAGCTAGGACATCTCCTTTGAGGATTCTTCTACCTTGCACTACATAAAAAACATCAAGAGATTTCAAAGTCTCAAACTTTTGGTAAAACAAAAAAATCTAAGCCAAGATGTGTTTACACAATATTCACCATTTTTCTCCCTCTTGTTTTCCAAATATTGTCAATCTCATAAAACCAAGGTGGTAGCCATGTCTACATCCATTATATTATTCATTTATTGCCATGAATACTTGAAAAGGATATGTAAAGCCATAGTCATATCTTCTATATCCCTAAATCTTAAGACCTTTTATATTTCATGTTATATCCTTACGAAGATTTCAAGTTGTGACCATGCGACTACCTTCAACACTTTGTCTTTGCAGTCTATGTCTTAACTATCAATAGGATGAAGATGGCATTATTAAATGTAACTTGTGGCTTAAGGGTTTATTTAATGTAACTTGCTAGGCCAACTTGTGGGTTATGCATATATTTAATGTAAGGGTTTATTTTAATTTGTAATGGGATAGGCCAACTTGTGGCTTAGATGGGTATAAGTAGGGGGTTTGATGGAGTCTTTTAGGCATTCATTTAGTGGAATGAGTCATAGAAAGTGTGGAATCCATCTTGGAGAAGAGCATAAAGAAGATGGAGTAGCCAAGTGACTGAAGTTTTCCTAAGTGTGGATAGAGTACCGAATGTGAGGCAATTTACACCTAGATCTTGCATAAAATTTGAAAATGGCTAGTAGTTGGGGCTTAGGAAACAAAGAGACTATTTGGTGGGCTTGCAAGCACAAGTTTAGATCTTCCTTGGTGGTTTCTACCTGAGAGTAGATCTGTACTAGCTAGTATTGGGATTAGATCTTTGAGGGATCTTGTAGACTATTTTTGTAATTGTTATTGTATTTGGCCCTAACTAGGAAGGCTTTACAACTTGACACATTTCTTGTAAACAATTAATATATGAATAAAGAGTTTCATTTTGGTATTAGATCTTGTATCCTATATTGTGTTTCCACTATGTGATTATTTTCTGGGAGCTAGGACATCTCCTTTGGGGATTCTTCTACCTTGCAATACATCAAAAACATCAAGAGACTTCAAAGACTCAAGATTTTGATTTAAAAAAAAAAAAAAATCTAAGCCAAGATGTGTTTACACATTGTTGACCAGTTTGCCCCCCCTTATTTTCCAAATATTTCTAATCTCATAAAACCAAGGTGGTAGCCATGTCTACATCCATTATATTATTCATTTATTTCCATGAATACTTGAAAAGTATATGTAAAGCCTTAATCATATCTTCTATATCCCTAAGTCTTTAGACCTTTTATATTTCATGTTATATCCTTACAAAGATTTTAAGTTATGGCTATGCGACTACCTTAATCACTTTGTCATTGCAGTCTATGTCTTAATTGCCAATAAGGTGGAAATGGTGTGAAATAGTTAGGATTATATTTAGTCACATGATCAAAGGAAACTTTGAGTTTAGGTAGTCTCAAGATATGATCATGAAAAATCAAACTCCAGTAGACTATCTCATGCTTTGTTTGCATTGTCATGAAGGGTTAAGGATAGACCAGGGTTAGGATGACGAATCCACAAATCACCTTGTGTTCATGGTCCTAAGGTTAAGTGAAAAAATCTAGTTGCACATTATGAGTGGGCAATAGGTGGACACATGTCATGGTAGGTTAGGATTTGAAATCCTTAAGTCGTAGCATCGCAAGGGTCAGTTTCAAATGGGGAATTCATTGTATGAAAGTAGATCAATTGAATTGATGCACTCCATCAACAAGATTCAAAAGTTTAAGTTGTGACCATGTGAAAATAAAATAGGCTATATTCAAAGCTCCATTGCATCATCATATGTGGTAAAGAGAAAACCATGGTTAGAGCTACAAAGTTGCAAAATACTTTCATCACTTGGTCGTAGGAGGCTAGTCCTAACTCAAGATTAAGGTGACTAAGTAGTAATACACATGGAGCACACCATTGCAATGTTAAATAGTAAGGTTAAACTTTAAGTTGTGATGTTGTGATGGACCATATTACTATCAGGTTTGATGGCTTTGTTGGGTTGCAGTGGTTACACAAAAAGAGAAAATGATAGTGGCGACTAGGTGATCACAGTCAAAACCTTATCTTCTCAAGATCATAGGTATGTTTGATGTAGTTAAGCTTTAGGCTATGATGACACAAATGGAAGTGCTAACAGTTAGGGTTCTTAATGGTCATAGGGTCACAAACATCTCATGCCAGCTAGGATTTAGGCTACGATAGGGCGACAAAGGTAAGATAAATACTTTTGCATCATCACACAGTTAGAAGATTGCTAGTTCTATACCACAATGATAGTGCAAAGGACCAATTTCATAATATTATAGGGTCATGATAGTTAAGAAGCCAACATGATTTCAAGTTATGATGCATCGAACAAGCATAAACAAGGGTAGTTGGAGTTTTGCAAGGACAAATAGTTAAAGAGAAATTTAGACTATAAAGCTAGGAACACTGGCAACGATACATGTCAATGTAAAAATAGAAGGTGGGCAAGGTGGAAAAATGCTAAAAGGACATTGGTCCACATGGCAAGTCAGATGGTTAACTCTATTTGACTTGATGATATATTTGATTTGGCATGTTGAGAACGAAGGAAAGTGACTCGTTAATGGAAAATTGATCCTTTTTATCAACTACAACTACTTGATAATAAATGAAATTTTCTTCCTCCCACTACTTTCTTATCCATTTACCCAGAAAAAATAATGATGGCCATTGTTTTTGTCCATTCAAAGCCTAATTCTCACGTAAAAATTTTGATTTCCTATATGGGGATGTGCATTTGATCATGATTTATTCTGGTCAGCAATTATTGCTCCTCTACAATTTCAACTCTACCTAGTTAGAATATGAAGTTAATGAAATATAAAAGATATGCCTAAACTATATAAAAGTTAGTTGTAAATATGTTTTAGAGGTTCTTATCTGCCTGTATGTTGTAGCAACATTATGCTCTACAACTTTTCCTTTCATTAATGAAATTTACCTTCTCTTGCCATTTTGTTGTCTAGTGCATGTATATGCCTTTTAGTAAATGTTTTCTATCTATTTTCCTAGGTTTACATGTTTTGTTTAATCTATTGGCAATCATTGCATAAGTGAATATTATCTTTCCTTTCAACATTTAATCAGTTTTAGACTTGCATGTCACTTTGGGGAATAGACTAAAGTTAAGTCTTTCCAATTTTCATTGATGTTTTGTACAATTGTCTGATCATTTAATCTAGGTGCATCACCTCCTTTAGATTAGGTTAGGTAGTTTGATTTCATTCATCTCCTTCTCCCTTTTCCATCAAAGAATAGTTAGGTGCATCTTGATTATAAGGAATTCAAACTTCTCTAGAGAGTCAACCTCAAAGTGAAAATCCAATACTTGGAGGTCATTTCAATGTTACACAAGGCTTCTTAAGGTTCATGCCTCAAGAAAGGGTGCAAAATTTTGTGTCAACATACACCTATGGTAGAATATTATGATGTGGTCTTGTATACCTTGCTTGCAAACAAACTTTTCACTCTTCCAAACAACTCCTAACCCTATAACCCACCCATCAGAAATACTTGGTGGAGGGAGGACCATATTTGTAGTTATCATAGGAGCAAAGGCCATAAC
Organism: Cupressus sempervirens; assembly: GCA_028749045.1. NCBI lineage: Eukaryota > Viridiplantae > Streptophyta > Pinopsida > Cupressales > Cupressaceae > Cupressus > Cupressus sempervirens. The sequence goes on from CM053788.1 coordinate 313,417,846, forward strand.
ACTAAAATTGATTCAAACTCAAATTTTTTTCCAAAGATCTCATCAATTCTAGAAAAGTCATAATGGATGGATTTGTGTAAAACTCTGATCACAAAACCTTCAAACGACCATTATTGAAATATGAAAATGGGGAATCATCCAAGGCTAACAAGAAAAATCACAATGTAAAGATCAACTACACCTACATTGACTCTGACAATATCATTAACATGAAAAAACATATTCAATCTATTTGCCTGATGGGCCTTAAATTCAACAAGGAGCCCAATTATGATACAAATGATGAAAGACCTAAGGTAGTCCTCAAAATGCACAATTCTCAACAACAACATAGGGACACTTGACTAAGATATTTCTTAGAGTGGAAAAACCTTCCTCCTTGCATGGTGAGACACTTAAAAATGTCACTAGAGGGAAATATAAAGTTGTTCTTAAATTTTTAAATGATCCTAAGAATGCCTCATCATCCAAACAAGCAACTACCCTAGCTATCTCCTGCTATGACCTTGTCTGTCATTGCATAGAGCCCTATTGCAAATTTCAATCTTTGAGTTTCTAGAACTATCTCCCTTGCATAAGGAAATTCTTGAGAAATATTTTTCACATAGCTAACATCCCTATAGATAATGATGCCAAGCAATTCCAAGCTATGGTAAACCATATCTCTTCACCACATTACCTCACATTCTCCAAAGAAGTTGATAAATCACTTAGTGATCCCCATAATCTATCCATACACATAGAAGTCCAAATCTTCCATACTTGCATTCGTTGAGTCTTGATAGACAATGGCATAGGGTTAAAAATCAAATCTTTCAATGTTATTCAATAACTAGGCATGTCAAAATTTTCTATTGACTATTCACAAAAGATCACCATCAAATCCTATGATGAAATGACCTTCTAAAGCTCTTATTGTGCTACCAATCTATGTTGGTCACATTGAAAAAGATGTGGTCTTCAAAGGTTTTTACATCCCACTGGTATATGATTTGTTGCTAGGAAGATCTTGGATTCATGATATGAAAGTAGTACCATCTACATACCATCAGTGCATAAAGTTTCCTTTTAATGGTTCCAAGAAAGTAATTCCTAAGGAAAATTCAATGTCTATCAACACACTATATGCTAGTAAAATACTAGTCCGTCAAAATGGATCTTCTCATGAGCTTAGACAATCTTTAAAAGAGTTTGAACAAAAAATAAAAATGATGAGCCTAGGTATAGGTAAGTACACTTTGGACTCTATTATTTTTCTATTGGTTTCTCTACAATCTTATAGGAAATCTTTTGAAAAATTGAAGTCCTTGACTTTTTCTATGACCATTTTTGGCACTTTTATTCAATCCTCTATTCCCTTATAAGATAAAAAATAAGATCAAGCTATAAGTGATTGGATTTAGAGGGAAGAGGAAGATATCGAGGAAGTTATGGTCACTACTCCTATCTCTCCTAAGCCTTATGGAAAGGGCTACAAATTTCTAAAAAACATGGGCTATCATGGGAAAGGGTCTTTAACTAGCAATAAGAAAGCTCTCATTGAACCCTTATGTCATACAAAAACATAGATATTTTTGGCCTAGGCTTTGGCATAGAAGATGAATTTCCAAAGTTCAACAGAAGGGCCTCCATGTTTAGTGAATTAGAGGATGATGACCCACCTTTTATTTCTACTACTCTACATGACAAAGATTTCATGCCTCCCACTTCCCTACTTTGGGGAGAAGAACATATGATTACCTCTAATGATGATAAGGCTTCTTTCTTTAGAAAACACCAATCAAATGAATCTGATCATGAAGATCCAAACAGAGGAAGGATAAGAGAGAACATTGCTTGCTAGGAATCATAGTACTTATTCTAGTGAATACAAATTGGAAAGTCTCTCAGATGCATCTTTTGAATTAGGAGTGGATGTCATCCATTCCTATGCTACCTAGATAAATGTAGTTGGAGAGTCTAGTCTAGGACCTAACAAGTTTGGTTTGCAATCTACTTTAGTGGATCACGTTGATCCCTCTAGGTCTATTCCTAATTTGGGTTCCTTTGGAAATTTTACTATTGGTTTGACCTATCGTATCACTAGAGATGACTCCTTCCATATGAAAAACCTTGAAGCCTCCATGCCCCTCTCATTAATCCACCCTAATGTGATAGATTGGTCTGTTCAACACCAAAGACCTAAACTATCATCTTTTTAGAATGACTATGAGATTACTTGCTACCTCAATGCCATTGAATCCATGATATCTTCCACTAGTGAATCCATAGTGTTAGGATAAACTACGGACAGAAATAAAAAAACTACATGCAAATATAACCAATAATAGAAAAAATAATAGATCACATAGAAATGAACACAAGGCACCAAGATTTAATGTGGTTCACCCAATCCCTGGGCTATGTCCACCAAACAACAAGTCTGATCTTATTACAATCTAGTGATTACAACCTGATTACAATCCGTAATCCCTTACAACTCAATACCACAACAAGAATCAATTTTGTATCACAACATAATGAAAAATATCCAAACCTAAGCCCTTTTATACAAGTATTAAACCACTTTAGGGTTATAACATGTTGGCCATATGTTGGCCATAATATGTCGGCTACCATGTCGGCCACGACCGAATTTTTTTTTTCCAGGGCGATGCCCCGAACCCCACTATTTATGAAGTATGTACATTACTTTACTGATCAATCACCACAATCTAACAATCTCCCACTTGGGGATTGATCAGGCTCCACACTAAACAACACATAGTTAACATGATAGAGATATATATCAAGTACCTTAGTTAGAAAATAAAAAGAAAAACAAAAATAAGCACTCAAATGGTGAAAACCACTTTGTGGCAGTGTCTAAACCATAAAAAAGTAAAAATAATGACATATCTTATGGTAAAAACTTCTTTGAGGCACTTGAAGATGAGGTAATTATTAGTCTTCCAAGATATTTTCAAGATAGATCTTTGATTCTCATCAAACCCATGCATCCTATTAACTTGGGTATAGAAGAATCTCTCAAAATCATTCATGTGGTTGAGTCTCTATTGACTAAAGAAAAGGAGACCTTCACTAAATTCTTTAAAGAGAAGAAAATCAACTTTTCCTAGACCTACTTAGATATACCTTACCTTGACACTGATCTAATTATGCATTATCTATATATTTCTCCTGGTGTCAAGCTTGTTAAGTAAAAGTTGAGAAAAATGCATCCACATGTGGCCCTCCTAGTTAAGGAAGAACTAGAAAAGCTATTAAGTGCAAACTTCATTAGAGATATTTATTATGCATAGTGGATCTCTAACATCATCTCTGTATCCAAACACAATAAATCCATTTGAGTGTGCACCAATTTTAGAGACCTAAAAAAAGCATGATCTAAGGATGATTTCCACTACCTAACATAAACATGATAGTGGACATGACTGTGAGTTATGAAATGTATTCTTTAATGGATGGCTTGTCAGGTTATAATCAAATCAAAATTGCCCCTATAGATTAGGAATAAAAATGTTCACATGTGCATGGGGTACCTTTTGTTGGAATTTTATGCTCTTTGGTCTAAAAAATGCAAGAGCTACCTATCATTGAGCCATGACCACCATATTCCATGACATGATGCACAAAAATATGGGAGACTATGTTGATGGCACATTGGCCAAATCCAAAAAAAGAGATACACATCTTGATGACCTTAGTTTGATATTAGATGGCATGGAACAATTTCAGCTTAGGCTAAATCCCAAAAAGTGTGCCTTTGGTGTCATGTCAAGAAAATTGTTAGGCTATATAATATCATAAAAAGGAAACAAAGTTGATTCCAAAAAGGTGCAAGCCATCATGGAAATGCCTCCTAAAAATATCAGTCAATTAAGAAGTATTCAATGATGTCTGCAATCCATTAGGAGGTTCATATCTTGATTTTCTGATAGAGCTCAATCCTTCAGTAAGAACTTGCACAAAGGCTCCACATGTATTTGGAACAAAGACTGTCCACAAATCTTAGATCAGGTCAAAGAGTATTTGGATAGACCTCTAGGGTATATATCTTAGCTATAGATTCTTCCCTAGTAGAACTATTAGCACAAAGTGATGAAATTGGAGAAGAGCATGCTATTTACTACATTAGTTTCACTTTGGTGGCTTATGAGATGAACTAAAAGAACATTGTTTTTGATAAGATAAATAGGTTTTAAGGGATCCTGAAATCCATAAGTTTTACAAAAAACAAGGCTGATAATAAGCAAAAGAAGCCCAGCCAAAACAGAGGTCCAACAGTTGAAAAAAGCCTGAAGGCCCAGCCTAAAACAAAGGCCCATAGAAAGGCCAGAAAAAAAAAAAAACTAAAACAAACTACAAAAAGTTTTTCCAAAAGCCAAAAGCTAGAAAGATGAAAATACAAAAGACAAAACTAGTCTTCAGTTATCTTCTCCATTTCCTGCATAGTCTGAGCTACCTCAACTATCTTTTGTTGCTCCTTTTCCATTTGATCTTGGACCTTCTCCATGCCCTGATCCATACTGGTGAATGTACTAATTTTGGCCTTGTCATCATCTAGCCTGGCCTTATCCCTATTCTATCCTCCCTCCTCCACCAGGAAGCCCCTATCCTTAAGTTTACCAGCAAGGGATTGGATGTTATCATTCATCAAACTCAGGAGAGAAATCATCTGACTTGCCAAGTTGTGGTTGTAGTTTTCAAGATTTCTAAATCTCCTTTCATTTAAGCTTTCTCTATTATCCTAGTCCTCTTGGCTGTCAATACCTATCTTATTCTTAGTGCTTTCCATCTGGGATACCCTTTCTCTAACTTCCTCCAGCTCATGGAAGAGCCATTTGATTGATCTGAAGTTTTCAATCATACTATTGTGGGCATTATTTAGAAGGTTCATTCCAGTCTCCCTTGCATTGTCTAAAATGGCTAGGATAGCTGGGTCTATGAGCTCATTGAGCCTAGGCTCCTCTAGGTTGTCCACCAGGATCTGAGGGTTCATAACTTCCCTAAAAATCCCCATAGTAGCAGTCCTCACATTGAAATTTTTCTAGGCCTTTCTTCTATTATTGACCTGCACTTCCCCCTCATTCTCACCAGTGATGACATTCAATTTTTCCTCCAAAGGAGGCTGAGACTGGACAGGGGAGAGGTGAATAGGAATAGCATCCATCCTCTGATTTCTAGTCTCCTCAACTCTCACTACCTCCCTCTTCTATTTTTTCCAAGGTTTCTCCTCTTCCAACTCCTCCTCCAACACTTTGTCAGAATCTTCCATATCCATTTCCTCCTCCTCTTTAGCATAACTCTCTTTTGCTTGAGATTTGCCATGCTCCCTAGGGCTTTTCCTACTAGGAGTTGTAGCATTGGACTATTTCCTATCTTGACCTTTTTTCTTCTTTCCTGAGGTAACATTCTCCTCCTCTGAGCTAATGCTCTCAATGTCATCAGAGTCTGAAGAAAAGCTAGAGAAACCTTTGTCAACATCCTCAACTTGAGGAGGGTTATTGCATATAGACTGAGCTTTGAAGTGCTCATGGATGAGGAGCAATAATCCCTCATGCAAAGCAGGGTTAACAATGGATTTCTTCTTGAAACTAGAGATTTCCTTGTTCATAGAAGTGAGAAGGTAAAAGGGAATGGAAATTCTACTCTTATGGGAAAAATCATTTAAAATCACAAAATGGTGAGTTCTGACCCGATCAAACCTAGGGTCCTAGGTAACATAATCAATGAGGGCATATAAAACATACCTCCAGAACTTCTTTATAGTCTCCATCACATAGAAATACTCTTTCTTTTCTAGCTTATTCATCTCTACAAAATTTTTCATGAACTCCTTGACTGCATTGGACGAAAGTTTCTTGTCCCTATAGAATTTGAAACCCTCCATAGGGATACCAGTGACCTCTGCAACCACCTCCTCTGTGATTTGGAAAGAAACCCCATTCACCTTGACCTTGCCATTGTTCCATGAGTTCACCATGCTATTGGTGACCTCAGGGCCAAAACCATGGAGTTTCTCAAAAAAATTTCCAACCCTGCCCTTTTAAAGTTTTTTCCAAAATTTTCCCATATTCTTCCACTTCTCCACTTCACCCACCAGCTCCTTTCTGCTCCATTCTCCAGTCATGACATCCATTTTTTCTTCAACTATTCTCATGAGCCCCAATCTCTGCAAATTTTTTCCAGCCAAGATTTTGGCACTGTTTCTATTATTGGGTTCATGATCATTCGCCTCTCTGATACAATAGCAAGTGAAAATGATAACGATCCTCCAAACATGTCGAAATGATGAAAAAAATCCCTTGAGATTACAAAAACCAAGAAACTTATTATGGCTCGTGCCAACATCCAATCTTTTTTTATTAAACATGATAACAGTTAGATTGACCCATACTTCCATGGATTTTCTCCAGCTTGATTAGTGACTTAGCCTCCATTAGAAAATCTTTTTCGGAATGCTAGGTCATCTCTTTGTCTGCTCCCACCCCTTTGTTAGCAAACCAATCAGCAACTGGGTTTGCCTCTCTAAATGCATGAGTGACGTGGACCTTCTCAAATTTTGTGAGGGCAGCACGTCTCTCATAAATTATATTTGCAATCGACCACAAGGGGGCATAGATTCCATTAATATTTTTAATTATGTTTTTGGAGTCCCCTTCAAGCCAAAGCTTGGAAATGCTAGCTTCAAAAGCCAGCTTTACCACACTGCACGTGGCTCTGGCTTCGGCCAAATGGTTGGTCTAGGTTCCAAGCAGGAGAGAAAAGGCCGCAATTCCCTCCCCAAAATTGTTTCTTATAATTCCACTACTTCCAAAGGGGCCAGGGTTTCCCTTAGAAGTGCCATCAAAGTTGGCTTTTGACCATCCTTCCGGGGGTAGAATCCATCTGGCATCCTGTCTTTTGGGATTCCTATATTTTTCTTTAACTGTCTTCCTGTCCCCTATATCAACTACACCCTCCTTCATCACTTGAAGGTTTTCTTTTATGTTTTTCGAAATCTTCCTTCCCATAATTATTTCTGGCTCCTCTCTATCCCTGAAAATTCTGTTGTTCCTTTCCTTCTAGATGTTCCAGTAGAAGTGAGGCAAAAACCAGGCATAATTATCCTGCCGGCCTGCAATTTTACAAAGGCTTTTCCAATGACTAAAAAAGTTGATAAGGTTATTTGGCCAACACCAGAGAATCTCCATTTCTTGATTAAGAGAACTCCACACCTCCCTAGCAAAGTTACATTGAATGAAGATATGATTTCTCGAATTAGACTAGTTTTTACAGAGCGGGCATCTGTTAGGCATAACATGGCCTCTCTTCATGAGATTATCTTGCATTAGGATTTTGTTCTGAAGGGCCAGCCAATAAAATATGTTGATCTTTGGAGTGAGGCCCATGAGCCAAGCATCCACCCAAGGGGGTTTCTCCTTTAAACCCTAGAGAGAGTTGTAGCCAGAAGAAACAGAATAACTTCCCTTGGGATTATCCCTCCAAACTAGCTCATCCTTATTATTACAAGGGATCAAAGAGTTAAGCATAGTCATTATTGGTTTCAAATCCTCAGAAATGAGGGAAAGGTCTCTCCATTCTTGACTAACCCTATAATTGCTTACTTTAAACCCATATAGCTCCGTGCATTCTTGCACCCATCTCTCAAATACTAGGTTGTTAGAAAGTGGGCCTTGACATAACCACCTATCAAACCAAAACTGAATATCCTCCCCATTGTCTAGTTTCCAAGAGACCCTCGCCTTAGCTAAGTCTTGGCCTTCAAGATTCCATTCCAAATAGTCAACCCTTTAGGGATGTCCTCATTAAATAAAGTAAATTGAAGAGAGGGTCTTTAGAGGTATTTATTTTCCAGAATGTCTCTCCATTCACCAGTGTTATTGAAGATTCACTAGATTTGTTTTGCAAGAAGTGCCTTACTGAGATGGGTAAGCTTTCTGATGCCCAGACCACTATGCCTCTTGGGGAGGCAGACCTTCTCCCAAGAAACAAGAGGGTACCTTTTCTTTCCTTCAAGTTCGATCCATAGAAAGTCTCTTTGGATTTTCTCCATTTTCTCTGCAAATTTCACAGGAATTCCAAAAAGGCTCAGAGCATAAATGGGAAGGTTCTGAAGAGTGGATTTGACCAATAAACATTTCCCAGCCTACATGAGAGAGGAACCCTTCCATCCAACCATCTTCTTGTTGAATCTATCTAGAATGCCATTCTAGAAAGAGTCAGGGGGAGAGGAGCCCAAGGGGAAACCTAGATAGGATGAAGGGAGAGAGCCCACCCCACAACCAAGGATTCTAGCAATTTTCCTTTGTCTGACTTCAGGGGTGTTAACAAAGAAGGTCGAGCTTTTGTTCCAGTTAATCAGTTGTCCAGTCCCTCTGGAGTAAGTATCAAGAACCTCTTTCAAAGTCTTAGCTTCTTTCACAGAAGCTTCCCCCCCCCCATTATAGTGTCGTCCACAAATTGCTGATGAGTGAAGGGGACATTTCTCAAAGAAGGCTTAATACCTTTAAGACTTCCTTTAGACATTTTACATTCAATAAGCCTCCCAATGAATTCAGCTAAATTAATGAAGAGGATAGGAGAGAGGGGGTCTCCCTGCTTGAGACCTCTAGAAGGTTTAAAGAAATTAGAGGGGGCTCCATTAATCAGAACATCAAGTGAGGAAGTAGACACCAATTGAGAAATGAGTTTACACACTTTATTGTCAAAACCAAAGGCTTGGAGGACCTTCCTTAGAAAGTACCAGTCCACCCGATCATAGGCTTTTGAAAGATCCAGTTTGAGCAACATACCTTCCTGCTTGGAAGCTTCTAAAGAATGAATAACCTCATGAACCATCAGCATCGAGTCCAACATTTGTCTCCCAGGAAAAAAATTAGATTGTTGTTGCAATATGATTAGATGTAGGATTTTAAGCATTCTGGAAGTGAGAACTTTAGAGATGATCTTGTAGAAAGAGTTGCATAAACTGATAGGCCTGAACTTGTCGAAAGAGTCAGCCCCTAGGGATTTAGGGATGAGAACCAAGAAAGTAGAATTTATCTCCTTAAGAATACTTCTAGCTCTAAAGAACTCTTGAACTACCTTAACCACATCCCCCATGACCACCGGCTAGTACATTTGGAAGAAAAAGGTGGGAAACCCGTCCAGACTAGGAGATTTGTCACCAGGTAGGGATAAAAGGGCCTCTCTAACTTCCAAAGCATTAGGAATAGCATAGAGAAGTTTATTATGGTGGGGTTGAATAATCTGAGGAATACAAGAGATGATATCCTCTTGGTCCTCCTTGGAAAGGAGGGGGACCTCAGAGAGAAGAGAAGAGAAGAAGGAGACCACTTCAGCTGAGATATTTGGATCTTTAGACAACAACACCTGCCTCTTCCTAATTCCAAAGATCTAGTTGTTAGCCCTATGTTTTAGGGTGGAGAGATGAAAGAACTTCATGTTCTAATCTCCATCCTTAAGCCATGAGATTTGATATTTTTGCCTCCAGAAGTTTTCCTCCTTGTTGATGATGTTATGAAGATCTGACAAGATCAACGACTCAGCCTCCCTGTTACTCTCATTATATCCTTCCTTTTGTATACTATCTTGGATAATAGATAGATTATCTAACAACTCATCCTTGTCATGGAAAATATGGCCAAAATTAGACTTGTTCCAAATTTTTACCATCCTCTTCACATTGCTGAGCTTCCTGGTGACTCTGAACATGGCTGAGCCATCAACACCAATCCCCCACCATCTTTTGACATTATCCAATAGGTCAGGGTGAGTAGTCCACATTTTCTCGAACCTAAAAGGGCAATTTCTCCTGGGCTTAAGAGGGGACACCACAAGAAAAATGGGGGAGTGGTCAGAACCAACTCTAGGAAGCAGAGATAATCTACAGCTAAAAGAGTGCAACCAATCCGAGGAGATTAAAGCTCTGTCCAATCTAACTTGAATGCAGTCCTAACCAGCTCTCTTGTTAGACCAAGTAAAGGTACCCCCTAAGAGCTCCAAATCCATTAGGGCTAGGTCATTGATGAAATTGGAAAGATCCTACTTACTTTCCCAATGTAGGGGCAATCCTTCCATCTTCTCCTTGTCCTCCAGTGAAGAGTTGAAGTCTCCTAGGATTATGCCTTTCTTAATGTCACTGGCTTGCACCAACTTTTCGACTTTGACCCAGTAATTTTTTCTATCTCTCTTGTTGTTGGGAGCATAAATGTTCACTAAAAACCAGCAATCATTAGTTTTCAAATGTTGATCTCTACAGAAGAGGATGCTATCCTCAGCATACTCGAGCACAATATTGAAATGTCTGTTATTGAATAATAGCAGAAGCCCTCCAGATGCTCCTTCTGAGTTTGAGGCAATTCCATTCATGTTGCTGTTGAATCTAATATTTTCTAGATTATCTTTCTTCATTTTTGTTTCTTGAATAAGAAATATATCAGGCCTTTGATCCCTTATCATATTCGTTACAACTTCTTGCTTGTGGATTCCATTGAGTCCATGAATATTCCATGAGAGGATCTTCATGCTTTAATTGATGAGCAGGCTTCCTGGATGGTGCGTTGCATTCCATCCATGATGTTTCTTCTTGCTTCCTCCTTCTTGATTTCATTCTTGGTTTTCCTTCCCACTGGGTTGGTTTTATGACCAAGATCTTCCTTGGCCTTGCTTCTAGCTGAAGCAGGAGAGGCAGGAGAGGGGTCCTGGCTATTCTTCTTCTTTCTTCTTCTGACTTCTGTCCAGGGTGGCTCTTCTTCTTCTTTACATAAATCAAACAAAGCATCTCTCCTGGCCAATTTTTCCAATGTTGAAGCAGACAACCATTCTAAGATTCTATTCACTATCACAGGGGGTTCCCTAATAACTAGGTTTGTGGAGTTTTGAGACATTGGTTCCCCTTCCTTTTCTTCCTCCATAGAGTTCAGGATAGAGGAAAGGTTCAGATCAACCTCCTCAGAACTATTAGGGATTTGGGACTCCATAATACTTGCCTCTTCGAGATTATCCTTGGTTTCCTTCACATGGGAAGGGTTGGTTTTGTCCTTAGTTGTCACTTTCCCTTCTCCTACTAGTGCATCCACTACAACCTAGAGGTCTCAGGGTTTAGCTTGGAGATCAGGAACAGTATCATTAGCTTTTCCTTTAGCCTCTCCATTTTTCTTGACTTGCATTTCTTTCTTCTTCCAAATCTTTTTGGGAACATGAGCAGCTTTCTTCCCACCTTAAGGGTGGGCCTTTCTCCCCATTCCCTTTCCTTTGAATAGTGGGCAAAATCTAGCCTTATGGTCTGCCTTCTTACAATGGAAGCATGCAAAAGGAACACTTTCATAGTCAATTTGTTGGATTCTACTTCCCAATCGAGATTGAAATTCTATAACTTGAGGCATATCTTGTCCTTCGGTCACTCCTACACATATCCTTGCATAGGTAAGTCTCTTCTTAGTTGCCATTACAGTATCAATGGAAAGAAGCTCTCCAAAAGACCTGGCAATGCCATCAAAGACATCCTCATGCTAGTATTCCATGGGCAATTTTGGGAGTATAATCCAAACTAGAGCCTGGGATAGGAAATCATTATTCAAGTCTAGATTGGAAGAACATTTCTGCAAGATTAAGGTAGATCTCCCTAGAGACTAGTTCCTTGCGCATAGGATTCTAGAAAATTCATCCAAGCAAGAAAACTCAAAAGTCATGAAACGTTTAGCCATTGCTATCACCTCTACATGCCCCTTTAAATCCCATTTTTTTTTGGTAAAAACCCTCACAACATCAATGTTGAGCCTTGGACCTATAAATTTTCCCACCAGAGTATTTGCCATACTGAGGATATTGTGGTCTATGATTTCCCAAGGAACTTCCAGAGCAAAGATACCCTTCTCCTTGTCTAATTTATCAATGACTTTTGGGAATGTCAACTTACCTGATGGTTTGACTCCAAATAGGTTTGACCATTGCCCCTAGGCTCCAAGCGACCCACCACCTGAGTGAAGGGGAGGAATCTTCTCACCTGGGTGAGGTAGCAACTTCTGTGGGTCCCCATCCTTTAAGGCATCCACATCATTCTCCTCTAAGTCCTGCCTTGCAGCTGTAGATTTCCCCCCAATGCCCATGTTCTCCTGATTCCTACCTAGTTGCTGATTCAAAATCCCATTCTCGCCTAGCTGCTGATTCAAAAAACCAATCCCACTCGCTCCGCACGCTCCACTCCCAATTCTACTGATTCCTATTTTGTCTAAAAGATCCTTCACTTCAAATAAACATTGTTAAGGCTTGCCTTGTAGTGGTATTTTCCTCCCAAAGGGTTAGACACTATATGTTGGCTCATGTAATACATCTGATTGTAAAAATTGATCCCCTCAAATATCTATTGAGTAAAGCAGTGCTTACCAAACATCTAGATAAATGGATGATGACTCCCTCCAAATTTGACATTAAGTACATTGAACACAAAGCTATCAAGAGGCAAGCTATAGCTGATCAGCTTGTTGATTTTCCATTGCAAGATAGGACTCCTATGCAAATTAAATTTCTTGATGCCTCTATCATGTATATCACTAAAAGAACTTGGAAGATGTTCTTGGATGGTTCTCACACCCAAAATGGGGCTAGTGGAGGTATTTTTTTTATCACACCTCATGGTTACATGATCCCTAAGTCCTAAAAACTCCTATTTTCATGGACTAATAATATATCAAAGTTAGAGGCCTTAACAAATAGGATTAAACTAGCTTTAGAATGGAAGATCACAGAGTTTCATATTTATGGAGATTCCCAACTTGTTATTAACTAAGTTAATAAAAATTATCAAACCAAAGATGACAAGTTGGCACCCTACTTCACATTTTTGACATTTCAAAAATTTCCTAGAGTAGAAAATAAGGCTATAGATTCTATGGCCACCCTAGCATCTATTCTTCAACTACATGGACATGAATCACATTTTGAGTTCCTCGTGGAAGAATTACATCACTCCAAATATGACTCCTCTAAAAACCATGTGATCTACACTATTTTTGGCCAAGACTCCTCACATTACTTTGCCATTTTCTCCTACCCACGTGACTAGACCATTTCTAAAAATCTCACATAAAACCAAAAAATCCAAGTCTTTCAGAATGCCTCTCACTACACCCTTCTCTCTAGTGACTTGTATAGGAGGGGTCTAGATGGAACACTTCTTAGGTTTCTAGAACTAGATGAGTCTAAATGACATTAGCCAAAGTCCATGATGACATTTGTGAACACACTCCAATGACCTTGCACTTGCTCAAAACCTACATAGCATAGGCTACTATTGGCCAACCATACAAGATGATGTTGTTCGATATGCTAAATCTTGTAAGAAATGTCAACTACATGTAATTTGATTCATGATCCTAGATGTGAGATTATACCTTTTATTACATAGTATCCTTTTTAATAGTGGGCCTTGTATTTGGTAGGGAAGATTCATCTAAGTTCATCTAGTGGTCACAGGTTTATCATTACAGCGATGAAATATTTCACAAAATGGGTTGAAGTTCTACCTTTGTTTGCTACTACATGAAAGCATGTTACCTTATTTATTCTAAACCACATTATTTGTCACTATGGAATTCCATTCTCTATTATTACCAATAATGGAGGATAGCTCAAAAATAAGGACCTAAAATAGCTTTGAAAGAAATTCAAGATCAAACAACACTAGTCTTTAATATACTACCCCCAGGGTAATGGCTAAGTTGAGGCCTTTAATAATATGTTTCTCAAAATCTTACACATAATGGTTCAAAAATTAGGTAGATATTGGAACCTATAGGGGCTACACCTTTCTCATTAATTTATGGTTATGAAGTTGTCGTACGCTTGGAATTCAAGATTCCCTCACTATGGGTCTCCCTACATGGGTTGATAACTAATGAGGACCATAGGACAATGAGAATACAAGAGGTAGAAGCCCTCGATGAGTGGTTCAAGGGTACTTTTGATCATATGAGGGCTTATAAAAAATAGATGTCTACTAGATACAAAAAAATGGTTCATCCTCATGAGTTCCAAGTGGATGAGCTTGTGCTTCAAGAAAACCCCAAAAATAAAAAAAATAGGGAGCAAAAAGGGAAATTTGAGCCTGACGAGTTGGTTCCTTACATTTTCAAAATAACCTTTGGATCTAGTACCTATGAGCTTTCTATTTGCTAAAGTGAATAATTTGTTGAGCCTATCAACATTCTATATCTGAAGAAATTCTATGATTAAGGATCATAGTTCAACTATATGTATATATCTATTGATCTTGAAAAACTCCTAAAAATTAGAAAAAATCCTAAAAAAATGATCGTCATAGTGAAAACCTACCAATAGCTACTTTGGTGTATCACCAATAGAAAAAATGAATTCAAAAAATTCAAAAAGTCTTAAAAAAATCAAACAAGTGGTGAAAACTTGGAAATAGGCATTACTTGAGACCCTTGCACCTATGTCTATTAGTCTCAATCATCCACTCTACAACACATTTCCTAGCTTGGAATTGTCTCTTTTTCCTCATCTTGGGGGCACTACTACTCAACTTATCAAGATCTTTTTGTGTATATGGGTTTCTTTCGCAACTCATGAAAATTAATGTCTCTCAACCCTACCTCCCTTGATATCAAGTGTTTCTCAACACTTTTTGGATACTCTATCGATAGTCTGAGATGCTATTATTTTTATCACTATTAGATTCAAGTCTTGAAGAAATGACCATGTGACTTATACAAACACACTTAAACATTAAACTGGCTGATCTCTGACAAACTTTATCTTCTTGGCATGTTGTCTATGATGATTTCTTTGCTAAGTGTTCCCTCCCTAATAGTCTTTCAAGGATGTCTTGGAGTAGAAGAATCGGGGCATGGGGAATGTTTTAATTTTTTTCTACTTGTGGGTATACTTTGTTAGCCTAAGGTGTTTAGAGAATTCATACTTATCCTACTTAACACTTTGGGCCTACAATTTATCATCCTTGATTGTTTTCACAAGATGAAACTTGGGGTTTATCCTTGTGCTTATGCCTCAACATAGGTATAATCTTGCTATACTAAACTTAGGGAATCTAACTACATTAGTCATCCTGACCTACATATCCTTGATGCTTAGGTTGGATTCCAACATCTCTATCTGACATAGATCATATTCATATCCTTAAAGTAATAATGCTCAATAATGGAAGTAGAGTCTAAATGTTTTGTGTCCCTTACAAGTAAACCATTTTGCATCCTATTTTGCATCATAAGTACATTCTAGCTAATTTTTGTATTATTTCATAGGGGGGGAGCTCTCTCTTCATCTTTCACAGACACATTAGCTAAGTTCTTTCATATTTTCTTCACTTTCTTCTCAATCACATCTTTCCATTTTTTTCATCTTTAATGTTGCCTCTTTGCTATCCTATCATCACAAGGGGTTAATATAAATCACCATATCTAATCTATCTAAGTATCACATTTTCAAAACATGAGTCTAAGAGCTAAACATATCCATGAGAGAGATCCATGCACATATAAACACAAACATAAAACTAAGCATACATAAATAAAAACTTAAATTGTTGAAACATCCATATACAATATCCATCACATGAGCATAAATATGAGACAAATAAACAAGTACATTTATTGAATCAAGTATATCATATATATATCAAATGTGTCAAAGTACATATAAAATATGAGATCCAAAACCTAGATCAATGTCTCAAAATACATATGGTACAACAAAAATGATGCAAGGACATCATACTAAACCTACTCCTAACTCTAGGACTAATTCTTGCCCTCTTAGGCTGATGGTGGTCATGGAGGTGGATCTTGTCTCCTATTTGGTGGCTAAAACACACCCTCTGATCTCCCTGCTTGCTCTAAGTGGTCTGACAGTCCCTATCCTAGTGATACCGCACCTCTATAGGAAGCATAGTAGTAGGCAGCCCATGCTCCATGATGCTTTGACTCTCACCTAGTAGTATCCTACTCCCTTTGGAGCTACTCTCCCTGTGCCCACTCATCTATTAGCTATTGATCTCACACTATTAGGGAAATTTATTTTATCTATAGCTCTACCTCTAGGGCACCCTCCTTTCCATCTGCCCCAATAGCATGCTCCTACTATGGCTCTAATCACTCCACTCTATTACATCTTAGTGGATGCTCCTCTTCCTTCTCATCCTCACTCTCCTCTCTTTTGGCTTGGGCCCACATCCATCTCCTCCACCTGCTCAAGAACTATGCCCACCCCTACCTCTACGTCTATCACCATCTCCACTATCTCCCCCTATTCTTCTATCATATATGGTCCATCAAGCCATGTGAATCTTAGAAAGGGATGTCTCTACATCTCATATAATTATGATGGATCTACCCCTTCATCTACCAACTCTGGGCAGTAGTCCCAAGGCTCCCACATCAATGCTACATATCCCTCAATGTGATTTGGTAGTCCAACATGGGTATCCAACCC
This sequence comes from Cupressus sempervirens, assembly GCA_028749045.1. Lineage (NCBI taxonomy): Eukaryota > Viridiplantae > Streptophyta > Pinopsida > Cupressales > Cupressaceae > Cupressus > Cupressus sempervirens. Next base: position 313,434,322 of record CM053788.1, read on the forward strand.
TATACCTCCTCACCATGGAACCACACATAGGTGGTGGTCTCCATTTAGATCACCTATTTCTGACCAAATTTCTACCATTCTTAGCTAATCACAAATCACTCTACAATCTTTGAATGCCTCCTAACCAATGGTCAACTATAGTGCATGTACTCAAGCTTCCATGTGTAAGGAAATCTATAATACTAATAGTATGGCTACAATAAAAAAGAGGTAAACTTATAAAAATCGCATCGATAGTAAGTCACATCTCCATTGTGACTCTATGGGATGAACCTTGTGTACCTAAATATAAAGGGACTGTTGTGCTCTTCAAGTTGTACCCATGGTCAAATCACTCTAATGTGCTCTAAAGCCCATATCTAGAATATCATTATACCACATTCCCATGTCCACCTAGATTGGTAGACTATCTCACGAAGCTCATGATACATTTTAACTAAGATAGCAGGTCCCCCATACCACCCTTTGGGGCTTCCCAATCAAGTCTACCACCAATCTACCCCATCCTAAAGGGAAGCCCTTCTTGCCCCTGTTAGTGACCAGAACCTCAAAAACTAGTAAGAAAAGAAGGCAAGGTAATGTGTACTGGTCCCCATACTCATCTATGAGGCTCTCCTAGCTTAAGTGGTGGTCTAGGATAGTGATATCTTGAAATAACTACTACACTTCTAACCTCCTCTCTATCAGGGTCTGATTGTAATAAACTTGTGACATGAAAAATTCATGTTAGTACATCTCATATGGATATCAAAAACTTGAAATGAATGAGCATTAAAACACAAAAATCATACTCATAGGATCTTCGTGGCATGGTACCTGAAGGATGTGATATACATCCTCTATAGTAATACTCACCTCGTAAGTAGGAAAGTGGAAGATATTGTTCTTGTTGTGCTACCACTCTTCTTAAGCAGTCAACAACTCATGGTTCACCCATACATAGGGCATGCATATCAACAACCTCAATCCCATACTCAATATGATGACCCTCTTGTTATCATCTAGATGTTGAAGGATGCATAACCCTGCCACATTAGGGGCTCTAATCATAAGGGTGGGAAAGATGATCTGCAAAATCAAGTAAAAAATTTGAAAACATTAGTATTAGCTATAAATAGATCAATAACATCATCAATTGATCAAAAGATAGAAAATAGTGCTCACACTTGCAAGATTTAACGCTAAAAAAATAGCTCAAAAATAGCTCATGTGATACTTTCCACCATCCCATATGATATTTGGTCAAGGTCGATACATGATAAACCTTTCTAATACCATGTGATACATTGGGTCTAACAAAAGTATCACACAAAACTTCTTAAAGTATCCATGAGATACTTTTAAAGTATCACATGGTATTTATGTCAAAAGCCCTAAAATCCTAATTAAAACATGTTAAATGCTCTAAAAAGGCATAAAATTTCCAAAGACTTACCGAGGCCTCATACTCAGGTGATTGGTTATGCAATGGGCTATGCTCAAAATGATGTTTGTGGGTCAAAATGCCAACTAGTACCATGATATCTCTCCAAATCACTCAAGAGCTCTCCAAAATCACAAAAGACAAATGATTTAAAAATGACCCTTGGACACCTTATATACTCCTTTGACCTCATTTTTACTCATTTTTCAAACTCCTTAGAATTCTAAAAAATTACACTACAGCTAATTTTGACGTCTTGGATCCATTTTCAAAATCAAAATAAAATCTGACCTTTTGAGGTCTAACCTTCGAATCTTAGCTAAGGCATCTTCATTTATCCATGTCTTCATCATTTCTACACTTTATACCTACTCCAATTCACACCTTTCACATCTAAATCATTTTAAACTTGATTTGACCTAATTTTTATACTTTATCCTTCTTGGTCAACTCTAGTCAAACTTGGCCTTTCTTTGACTTCCTTATAGTCACTCTTTAGTTTCAATCATATATCATCATGAACTTTTTTATATGCTAATTTTCTCATATCTTGCTCATTTTTTCATTCCCTTTACCTCATTTTGATTTTGATCCCAAGGGGGCAAAAATACTCTATCATTGCTTGCTATGACTATCTATTTCTTAGGAGTACATGTTTGACCTTTTCATCTTCTCTTGATCTATCTATGTCTTTGGGTATTAGTACTCTTCTTTGGTTTTGATATCACCTCTTTCCTTGTGTTGATTACTATCACTATCAAGCTGTACAATTAGGACTTGCTATCTCTTTCTGCATTTCATTCTTTAGAATTAGATCTCTATATCTATTTCTACCTACTTCACTTTTTTATTCTTTGACATAATGTATTCCCAAATCAATAAAACATGAATCAAAAAGGGGAAAATTTAATCACCTAACAATGGTCATCTTGACTATTAACCCCCTTCTCAACATTTTGGCTAAATTATTTAACCATTTACCTAGGCCAAATTGCTAAAAATCAATTAATTTAATTTTAACTTATAGTTTGACTAAATTATCCTAAGTTCATATTTGAATAAAATAGCATGTCCCCTTTTACTTAAATAAAATACCCCATTCTTCTAGCCCAGTAAATGTGCACACATAAAGTCCTTTTTCTATTTACAAACACTAGTACATTTGGGCTCATTTTTTTTACCATTATTGGTCAAAATTTTGACTCAAGTTGGTCAAAATTTGGACCAACCAATTGGTAAAAAATTTTCTCGAAAAAATTTCAACCAACTTACTAGCTGGTCAAAATTTCAACCAATACATTGGTCAAAAACTTTCAAAATTGTTGGTACAATTTTTGCCAAGCATTGGTCAAAATTTTGATCAATGCTTGGCAGAAAACCGTCGAGCATTAAATTTTTTTTTGAGGCATTCCATAAAACAGTTAACATGCCTTACTTATGATTTGATATCTTGCATGCATCCTACACTCTCTCATCCGGCTAATGGATTACAAAGAGTGATATGAAATGATGATGCTAAAAAACACACACAATCAAATCCAAAATGAACTTGCATTACAAATGCATGCAAAATTAACAATATCAGATTTCCACAATCCATTTGTAATGCAAGTTCATTTTGGATTTGATTGTGTGTATTTTTAGCATCATCATTTTAGATCACTCTCTGTAATCCATCATTAGTCAGATGAGAGAGTATAGGATGCATGCAAAATGTCAAATCATAGGTAAGGCATGTGAATTGTTTTATAGAATGCCTCAAAAAAATGTCATAAACAACTTATAGAATTCACTCTGATTATAGTCATAAACTATATTCCCACAATCAAAATAAATAGAATAAATTCATCATGTGAATTATGAATAGAAAATGAAATGAATATGGGTGATAGGGAAGAGAATTCAATAATAGAGCCTCTTAACTTTAGTTATAGTCATGATATGGGTAATGCACAATTGCCTCTTGGATTCACATTCCATCCCACTAATGAAGAGCTCATAACACATTATCTCATTAGAAAGGTTTTAGAAAACAATTTCATAGGAAGGGCCATTGTTGAAGTGGACCTCAACAAGTGTGAGCCTCAGGAAGGGTTCAATTCCCTCCTTTATTGTTCACTATGTGATGTAATACGAATCCAAATGTACCCCAAAATGAGGTGATCTATTAACTAGAAAATCAAAAAACAATGGAAAAGAATAAGAGGAACAAGATTTAGATTCAAAGAGAGTAATTCTAATATTCAAATCAATAAGTTTACATCCAACATGCCTGGCTATAAGGCCTTCCGAGTTGTGGCCATTTACAAGGAAGAATACATCTTTCAAAGAAGAATAGAACTCCAGATTTAAATATGAATTTCTACCTCCAAGCTGCCTTTTATGCCAATCTTCCTCAACTCATGATCCCAAAGACTCTACCCAAGATCCCTTTAAATACTTTCTAAAATGGCTTACAAAACATTCTAGAACAAGAAAGGCCACAAGTTGGCCCAATGCAAAATACTAACTAATAAACCCTTACATTGAATGCATACCCAAGCCACATGTCGGCTCAAACCTAATATCAAAAATTAAATTCAAAGGTCATCTCCAACTAAGAATAAAAAATAGACAAATCGGCACCCACTGGATAACTCAGCACCCACTAGGAAATTGGCACTCAACATCAACTCAAAACTGACACTAGGCATCAACTGGAAAATCGCAACTTGACACATGAAGAAACACTCGGCATGCACTGGGTAACTTGGCACCTAAAGGAACTTGGCACATGAAGAAACACTTGGCATACATTGGGTAACTCAGCACCAGAAGGAACACTCAGCATACACTGGGTAACTGACCACTTGAAGGAACTTGGCACATGAAGAAACACTCAACATCAACTAAGTAACTTGGCATCAACAGGAACTCGACAGCTACTGTAGCTCAGTAAGTACTATTACTTGACAACCACTAACTAAAAAGAGTAGGAAAGATTAGAAACCAAGGATGCCCCTGCATCATTCTACCAAGGTAAATAGAGAAGAATTTAGATGTTCCTACATTAGCCTCCCTAGGTAAATAGGAAAATGTGTCCCACATTTTGATCTCAAGAGAAAAATTTGTGCTTAGCTTAATCTTTACAAAAGGCTTCCAATCCATCAAAGAAAAAAAATCAAATCTGAAAATCAACCACCTATGCTTCATCCATTCAAAAATTAGAATCTCATCCAACCAATCAATATATGAACTCAACTGAACATAACAGTGCTCCCTCTATAACTTAACATAAGCACCAACATCCTCAGCCATGAAAGCCAGATCAGCAATAATATCCAAATCACAAATCTGATCATCAACAATATATTAATTTAGATCCATCATGGAAAAAGCATATAAATCCATAATATAGGAATCGTCCACCAAATCAATAGTAAATGAATCCATGTCAGTAACATGCAACAATAACCCTATGTAATCCATGCTCATAATAGTATATATACTCATTCTTCCAGCAGCATCATCAAAATCCACATTACTAGTAACTTCCATATCCTTTAGCATCTTAGCAGCAACATATAAGTTTAGATTCATAGCAATACCACCTTTGAAACCATCAAGTACATTACCAGCAAGTAAATTTATCTTCTTACCACAAGAAACATCCAGATCAACATCATTCATAACAGAAAGAACATATAACTCAACATCAACAACATCAGAAATAGGTAAGTCTTCAATCACCTCCATTTCAACATCTTGATCAGTAACATCCAAATTTGTACCAACATAAGTGAAACTCTCCTCTTCAACAACCTTATTGTGCACAACAAGATGCTATACAATTTCTATGTCAGATCTATCCATCTGCCCATGAAAGCCAAAAGATATTTCCTCCACTTCAGCAAAATCATCATGTACTTCCATGATCTATCTTCTTCTCTTCATAATTTCTTTAACTAACCAACAAACCTTCTTTCTAATCCTTAGATGCCAACTCAAATTAGCCTTTTCTAGATCATCAATTCTTTCATGTAAATCATCCCAAAAAGAATCATATTCCTCACTCTCAACCTCATGAAGATGTCTTCCATGATTTTGCACTAAGTCAATAGCTTCTACTCTAACTGCAAGTTTCCTCACTATGTCCAATAATTCTGGATCAACATTTCTCCTTCCTTGAACTATTTTTACAAATGACAATAGAACGTTGAGTCCTCTACAAGTGTAGGTCAAATTTGTAGATCTGCCACCCTACACCAAATCACCAACTACATAGGACTTTTGAAATAAAAACCCTTCTTTGATAAACTTCACCCAACCAAGGTCTTGGTACAAACTACCTCACACTCGGTGATCTGCTTGCACACTCAAGAACATCTCTGCTCTGATACCATCTGATGCAATATGAATTGCATATACTAAGTAACTCGGCACATGAAGAAATGCTACAATAACTCGACACATGAAGAGTGCTATAGTAACTTGATACATGAAGAGTGCTACAATAACTTGGCACCAACTAAGTAACTCAGCACCAATAGGAACTCGATAGGTACTGCAACTTGGCAGCCACTGATTGAAAAGAGTAGGAAAGATAAGAAACCAAGGATGCCCATGCATCATTCTACCAAGGTAAATAGAGAAGAATTTAGATGCTCCTGCATTAGCCTCCCTAGGTAAATAGGAAAATCTGAAAAAAAAATAAGAAAATCAAATCAAAAAATCAAATCTGAAAATCAACCACCTATGCTTCATGCATTCAAAAATAAGAATCTCATCCAACCAATCAACATACGAACTCAACTGAAAATAAAAATGCTCCCTGTGTAACTTAACATCAGCATCAACATCCTTAGCCATGAAAGCTAGATTAGTAACAATATCCAAATCACAAATTTGATCATCAACAATATATAAATTTAGATCCATCATGGGAAAACATATAAATCCACAATATAGGAATGCTCCACCAAATCAATAGAAAAAGAATGCATGTCAGCAACATGCAACAATAACCCTACGTCATACATGCTCATAATAGTATATATACTCATTCTTCTTGTAGCATCATACAAATCCACATTACTAGTAACTTCCATATCCTTCAACATCTGAGCAGTAACATATAAGTTTAGATTCATAGCAATAACACCTTTGAAACCCTCAGGTACATTACCAACAAGTAAATTTATCTTTTTACCACAAGCAACATCCAGATCAACATCATTCATAATAGAAAGAACATATAACTCAAGATCAACAACATCAGCAATAGGTAAGTCTTCAATCACCTCAATTTCAACATCTTGAATAGTAACATCCAAATCCATACCAACATAAGTGAAACTCTCCTCTTCAACAACCTCTTTGCGCACAACAAGATGCTCTGCAATTTCTATGTCAGATCTATCCATCTTCTCATGAAAATCAAAAGATATTTCCTCCACTTCAGCAGAATCATCATGTACTTCCATGATCTATCTTCTTCTCTTCATAATTTCTTTAACTAGCCAATAAACCTTCTTTCTAATCCTTAGATGCCAACTCAAATCAGCCTTTTCTAGATCATCAATTCTTTCATGTAAATCATCCCAAAAAGAATCATATTCATCACTCTCAACCTCATAAAGATGTCTTCCATGATTTTATGCTAACTCAATAGCTTCTAGTCCAGTTGCAAGTTTCCTCACTATGTCCAATGATTCTGGATCAACATTTCTCCTTCCTTGAACCATTTTTATAAATGATAATCGAACATTGAGTCCTTTGCAAGTGTAGACCAAATCCACAGATCTTCCACCCTACACCAAATCACCAACTAGATAGGACTTCTAAAATCAAAACCCTTCTCTGATAAACTTTGCCCAACCAAGGTCTTGGTACAAACTACCTCACACTTGACGATCTTCTTGCACACTCAGAAACAACTATGCTTTGATACCATCTGATGCAGTGTGAATCTAGATGTACCCCAAAATGAGGTGATCTAGATACCAGCAAATCAACACACAATGAAAAAGAATAAGAGGAACAAGATTTATATCTAGAGAGAGAATATTTCTATTATCCAAATCAAATAGAAAATGAAATGAATATGGGTGATAGGGAAGAGAATTCAATAATAGAGGCTCTTAACTTTAGTTACAATCATGATATGGGTGATGCACAACTACCTCTTGGATTCACATTCCATCCTACTAATGAAGAGATCATAACACATTATCTCATTAGAAAGTTTTTAGACAACAATTTCATAGGAATGGCCATTGCTGAAGTGGACCTCAACAAGTGTGAGCCTGAGGAAGGATTCAATTCCCTCCTTTATTTTTCACTATGTGATGTAATATGAATCCAAATGTACCCCAAAATGAGGTGATCTAGAAACCAGCAAATCAACACACAATGGAAAAGAATAAGAGGAATAAGATTTAGATTTAGAGAGAGAATAGTTCTATTATTCAAATCAATATGTTTACATCCAACATGCTTAGCTGTAAGGCCTTCCAGGTTGTGGCCATTTACAAGGAAGAATACATCTTTCGAAGAAGAACAGATCTCTAGATTCAAATATGAGTTTCTACCTCCAAGCTGCCTTTTATGCCAATCTTCCTCAACTCATGATCCTAAAGACTCTACCCAAGACCCCTTTAAATACTTGCTAAAATGGCTTACAAAAAATTCTAGAACAAGAAAGGCCACAAATCAGCCCAATGCAAAATACTAACTAATAAACCCTTACATTGAATGCATACCCAAGCCACAAGTCGGCTCACAACTAATATCCCAAATTAAATGCAAAGTTTGGCTCCAAGTAAGAACCAAAAATAGAGAACTCGACGCCCATTGGTGAACTTGGCGCCCACTAGGAAACTGGAACTTGACATCAACTAGAAACTGACACTCAACATCAACTAGAAACTGGCAACTCAACACACTAAGAAACACTTGACATGCACTGGGTAACTCAGCACCTAAAGGAACTCGACACATGAAGATACATTCGACATACACTGGGTAACTTGGCACCTAAAGGAACACTTGGCATACATTGGGTAACTCGGCACCTAAAGGAACTTGTCACATGAAGAAACACTTAGAATCAACTAAGTAACTCGACACCAAAAAGAACTCGATAGCTACTATAGCTCGGTAAGTACTATTACTTGGCAACCACTGACTGAAAAGCAAAGGAAAGATAAGAAACCAAGGATGCCCCTACATCACTATGCATATAATCTGACACATCCATTTGATCTCAAATGATGATATGTACTGAATGTTGAGTGTCTGTTTTGAGTGCTCCAAAACCATCAATTTCATGCCTTCATCTATACACAATGTCTTTCTAGTTTCTTTCTACTCGCATGCCCATTTCATTTCATATGATCATCTAAAAATTGTGTCACTCTAAGCTCTCAATTGTTTCTTCTTGATTGATCATCTCATAATTTCTGATTTCTATAATATAATCAATTTTTTCCTAACGTGTCACCTACTAATATAGTGATTAATAGTAAATGCTATGATTTATCTCGATCCTAGTTTCAGTATTGGCTATGGTATTTTTATTATTCTAAGCCATTTTGTTAAAGACTATATCTCTCAAAATAGTGGCATGTCCTAGACAACCTATTCATCATGTATTTGAGAGACAATAGCCTTCACATAAATATAATTTTTTTCTTATTGTCTCTAGAGAAAAATATAAGGCAACTTGGGACTCAAAAAAATTGAGCGTAAGCTTGAACCATACCTAGTGTTCTCATCATGAACAAAAAAAATCAAGTGACCATCCTCCTCCTCTAGATCTAACCAAGAATCCTTGGGTATAAATATTGCCTCAAAACCAAATCTTCTAGGTCCAAAGTCAAAAACCCCTAGCACATTGCCTCCAACTTCAATTTTAAACTTTCCTACGTTAGGTTTTGCTTGAAGATCAAACTTTACGAATCCCTTGACATTAGCTATTGAATCTAGTGTAGTACCATACATATAATGCCATTTTTTACATGCATTTTCAATCATAAAGTAGAATTAGATATTTCCCAATCAACCTTATATCCAAGGCAATAAGATTGACTAGAAATGGAGACAAAATCAGAGATTTAGTGTTCTGTAAAGAGGGTATGTATCAATATAATCACTCAAAATTTTCTTACATACCAATATACTTTTCATTAATCCTTGGAAAATCTACTACAGACTCCAAAAATTTCTTTTGTGAAGCCTTCCCACTCTTTAAATTGAAATGCATCTCATATCTAATCACCAAAGTAAAATGGATAATTCTTGATGACTCATCCTTTATTTATGCATGGGTTAGTAACTGAAGCACAAAAGAACTAGTTAAGTTGAATGGTTCACATACAATTCATTTTGGAATTTTTTTATTTTTTCTTTGATGGGTCCACCAACCAGTTCCAGGTCCAAGTCAACTAATCGACAAGTGTAAAGGACAACTTCATCACCCTCTTCCCATGTATTGGCAAATATTTGGTAGAGAATGCCCAACAAAAAAGATATATAAGACTCCTAAGAGATATCTCAACTTTTTTTCAAAGTGATTGACCAGTCTATGTAGGATAATCATAAAACTGACAATAGTAATACAAACTTATCCACTACTAGTTGTAAAAGAGAAAAATGTAAGTTTATTAAATATAAAATTAAAAAATGGGAGGAAAAATGAGTCTTAAAGGAAAATTAAGGAAAAACGGTCTATAAGTTATCAAGACAATACTAAAATATTATGCTTGTGTCTTAACATGACTATTATGAAAGATGTAGTAGTTTGGTAGCTCAAACCATCTCATCTAAAGATCATTTTTGGCATATTGAGGCAGTATACCAAAATGTGCTTTTACTATAGTATCACAAGAAATAAAGAATTTTCCATCCTTCACCATATTCTAAGATAGTAGCAAGTAAAATTGAGCAATTTGATTTATTCTGGAGAGATGTATAGACAACCTCTATCCTATAATTTAATTATGAAGAAAAAAAAGGATCTAAAGTTTTAAGGCTTTAAATACATTATTCATATAGCTGAATTATTTGAGTTTAGATAGTTTCCAATAACTTCTCCATACTCTTCAAACAACAAGGAAATGATATAAGACTACGCTAAAATAAAAATACCTTTGGGGCAAAATAGAGAGGAAGATTGATGAAAATTGCATAGTTATCAGTTATTGCAAAGTTGTGCATCATGACTAGCTTTGAAAGCATTATGGGAACTGGATCAAGCATTATTCCCTCCTTTGTGACAAATTGATAAGTAGCATAGGGAAGAGTATGTTGGTAGCCAAATGTAAATATTTGTCATGCACATAATGGAAAAAGTGATCAGGAACATAAATCTATATTTTAAAGTAGTCTATAGCTTTCTCAAACATCCTTTATGAGTAATTACATTAACTATAAAATCTGAACATGTTCTACTATTGTGGTAAGATCAAACTTTTGTTGTGCATTATAGTTATTTGATTCTTCTTTTTGTTCTAATATAGCCTATAGCTTACTTGAACATTCTTAACTACATTAAGTTTTAACTATCAAAAATGAACTTGTTCTGCTACCTATATTTGGATCAATCTTTGGGTGTGCAATGAATGAATGACTTAATTTCTCATCATAATCCATCAGTCCAAGAGTCTACAAATCTCAATCTTCAAAGACTCAAAGAGCATCTGCAAAGTAGAAAATAAGAAATAAGTTCAATATAGGATTACTTTTCCTCCCTTGAAACACTAAATAGTTTCTTATCTATTGTATCCTATTGCAAAATGAGGAAAAGAAAATAAATCAATAGGGTAGCAAATATGCTAATAGAAAAGCTATTGATGAAGAATTCCATTCATGTTAGTAGTTTCTTAGTACTTCACTATTAAATTTTTAGGTCAAACAGAAACCTATGCACAGGTTCAGTGTGAATGTGTTTGAGTTTGAAGTGCTTTGACTTAATCTATCTTGTACATCACTATAGTGATTAAGTGAAATCTTTTATTTAGTCAAACAAGTCTGACCTATAATTTTTCACTAGTCAGTAAGCCTAATCTTCAATCTCATCCTTATAAGTGATAAAGATGCTTTTAACTATAGTTGGTTTTCTAGAATATTTGATTTTTTGTTAAATTAGTATAAAGATAGGAGCAAAATAGAAATATTATCACATACTACTATAAATTTTTGTGTAGTTGTGAATGGAATTAGTTGTAGAGATTAAGGAATTAAAAATAGATTTCAAGTTGTATCCATATATGCTTCCAAATTTTGAGTGTTATTATATGTTAATAAGACATAGCACTAAGTATTAAAATTTTATTCAATCACTTTTATTATATTTAGAGGATCACCAGATCGAATAGGTTCTATTCCTTGGCTTAACCAATCAGAAATACTATAATGATAGAGGGAAGAAAGAGAAAGTATTACCAGGTTTATTTGCCTCTAAAAGTGCAAGTAGCTTCCCATGATGATATATAAGTGTTGTGTTGGCTACATAATATGAAAACCTTAAATTAATCGAGTAAAGAAATATATAGAAGAGCCAAGATTGTAGATGCCAAAATATAAGCTCCTACCAACATAAAAAAAATTCTCTCACAATAAGCAATATATAACTAATGACACATTTATAAAATATTAAAAGAAAGAATATCACCATGCATTAAGAAAATTCCACCCACAACATCGTTCCTAAGTTAAAGAACTTTCCTATTCCACCTCCATATGACATGTCCAAGACACCAAAAATTTGTACGTAACACATGTATCTAGACCATTAAAAGTCCAAATATTCCTTTAAGATCTCCAACTTGTAGATTAAATGTTGACTAATCATTATAAATATTTTCTTCAAATAAAATCTTTCTACTTTGACAATATTGTGTTCACCTTGACTTTGGTTAGAGAAGGTAGAAGTCAGATGGGGGTTAGGAATGAAGGATAGAGAAACTTTTTCTAGCAGTAGCATGCACTTTGATGGAATGTAGTAGCCATGGCAGCCTCAAAGGTTATCACTAAATGATAGTTGATGGAATTTCTCAAGTGGGAATTCTCTCTCATGAGCGTTGAAGGCAAGCATGTCTAGAATGTTTCAAAATGAAGTGCACCATAGTTCAAAAGGTGGGATAAATTTTTTTTTTCCTCCTACCATAGGATCTAATAGAATACCATTAGGTGGATGGAAAAAGAGGTCACTCTCATAGGGTCAAACTAATAAAAAAGTGCATAAAGTTGTAGACACTACCCCAGTGGGAGACAATATTCAAAAAAGTACATATTATAAATGGCATGCATTGATGGAAGTAGATTAGGAGTATTGTGAACCATCTCAAGTGCTTCAAGATTGGTTTCTCCCACATGGCCTCATCCAATCTTCTTTCTATTCCCCCCCCCACATTATTTCATATAGCTTTTGAGTTGAAGAGTTCAATGGTCGTATAGCTAATATAGTAGTAAGATGCTATGATCCCCAAGTTCAAAGGAGAAAGATACATATCATCTTCTATTGCAACACATTTTCTTGATTCCAAATCACTTAGAGTATTCTCTATAAGCTCATAAAGGTGGTCTAAAAAATGCCTGTGGTTGACACCTTGAAGATTATAGTAATTTGGATTCTGTGTGAGTCTTTGGTAGAAGAATGTCCAAGTAAGATAGTCTACAACATCCTGCTTAATAGTACCCATGACAACTTCAGCATTGATATGATCATGGAGAAAGTGATCTAGATGACTCTCCATAGAAAATGGCTCATATAAGAATTTTTTATAATATTCTTTACAAGGTTCATGGAATAAAATTACATACTTCCTAGCATTATCAAGTAGAGGTCTAGTAGCACACCCCATCATTTGGAGAAGATCAGTTATAGGATAGTCTAAGTGAGCATTTTTCCATCCATCATAATATTGTGTACCCATGATAAAAACCAAATGAGCTGACAAAGACAATCCCCAACTCATTGAACTGCTTGCAATGCACACCTAAATTGTCCCTGCACTGAACAACTAGGCTACAAGTTCCTATTCTACCAAAGTGAGACCTTCATGTAAATACCCAATTCCATTAGATAATGCATGGATCAATGTAGTTTCTTTCACTTTTCTAATGAAAGGTTTCAAATCTTCTTCAATAAATTGAAGAAACTGGGATCTTTCCTCACCATCTGCATTTGAATAAGTTAATAAATCAATGGCAATAAGCTAGGCATGTTTTGTTGTTGGCACAGATACTAGAGCTAGTTTGTATCATTTTGCATGTTGAATTATTGATGTGTAAGTTGGCTTGGTCATTGCCTACATTCGAGCTTCAAAGTTGGCTATATCAACACCCTAGATATGAATTTGTAATGGTATAGGACAGCCACTGGGAGGGAAATTAAAAAGGCCATGTGCAGTAGCTCCAATCCACTCACCGAGATCTTTAACATTTGCAAGTGAAGTGGAAAAAGAAACAATGTGAATACAATTTTCAATTTGACTTGAAATATACCTCATTTTAGAAACAATTACTTCCAATATGGGACCACCCTCTCCACCAATTAAATGAAGTTCATCAACAATAAATAAGCTAGCTTGTTGCACTTGCTTACATTGTTTCCATCTATTAGATAGAGAATTCCATTTCTTAGGTGTACTTATAACAATTTGACCTTTCTCAAGTAGCTTCAAATTAGTCATAATCTCACATATCAGTTCAACTACTTTCCATCCTAGACCTTTCCCAAATTTTTGCTCCCATTCACAATACTTTTCCTTTGCAAGTGCAACTACACGAGCAATGTAAACAAATCAAAATGTACTGTCTCCACCTTTTTGATGCAGTCGTAGCAAAGTAAACTCAGCACAAATAGTCTTACTAGTTCCACTGGGTGCTGCAACCAAAATATTATCATCTGAGTTATATAGGACTATAAATTAGATGAATTTCAAACCTGATTCTTGAACCCACATCTGCAGTAAAATGGGCAGCAGCAAAGTCCTAGAGAAGTTAACCTTAGAGTAGTATGCAATAGACTATTATGTAGTAATGTTGTTCATAGAGTTAGAATTTTTAATGTTGATGGAGTTTTGGTTTTTCTCATGAAATTTTGAATTGATATACTAGAAAATCAAATAGAAAAGTTCCCAACATATTTTAAGTATTTTTCATTTTATGGACTAGAGTTGTCCAGTAGATTTGGTTGTATTTATGCTAGCTACTCAAGCCTCTAGGGTTACATTTAAGAGTCACATGTCTAAGGAATTACAAATAAAGGGCCAACCCATAATGAAGAAAGCCCCTCCAAAGCTTTATAAGTTGTTATAAAAACATCTCTAATTCTAATCAAAAGCTTCTATTAGATTTAGAAGTTGTGCAAGCTATGTACCTAAAGGAAACAACCTAGAAAAGGCTATTTTTTGAAGGAATAAAATCTCTACAAGGATGGAGATGTAGAGTTTCTCATGTGTCCAAGGGGCTTGTACTTCAAGGTTTATGCATGATAGGTAGACCAATAGCTATGTTATTTACAATTAGAGATCTAAAATAACAATAGAAAAGTGAGTTTCCACCAGAATTCATGCTCAACCAAGACCTAACATCTTTTAGTTTTAAAGAGATGGGATGATGTGATGTCAGATGGAAAATCGATACATTTAAATTGCTGCCATGCTAAATATGTTTCTTTGAGTTTGGAATAATCACTCAACAATTTGGAATTGCATAGATTGCATTTCATCCACTTGATTTTTTTTTTGTAGCTCCATTATGATTTTGTGTCCTTTTTGGTAGTCATTCTAGTTATGGGAAATTTTGTTTACCAAATACCTAAACCACTTATTATTTCCACATAAAAGACCACCTAAACAAATACAATTAGAAAATCACTACTCAGCTAAATTGGATTTCAAGCACTATAAATCGGATTGTAGGAAAGAGGAGGATTGGTACCATATGGGTATTCCAAAAGGAAGGAATTTTTACCTAGAAATTTTTTTTTTTAAAGGACTCCTCCACAAAGAGTCAAACTTTTTATGCAATCCTTTAGATTTCTTTAATTATCCTAAAAAAACTCATATCTCCAATTTAAAAGTATCTTTGTCAAGATATCTTATTGAATATCTTCTTTACATTTTTATGATGCTTTTCAATGATATCTAGCACTGCTTCTTTTTTCTATTCCAAATGATTCAAGTACATGATTCGCTTCTCAACACCAAACTAGAATTTTTCATCTTTTATTGTCTTTTATAGATTCATGGAATGAGTTCTAAAGGAAATGAATGGTTGCATCTACATCATATACCAATTAGAAGGGAGACATACCAATAGTACTCTTATAAGTGATCCTATTAGCCCAAAGTGCATCATGAAGCTTCTTCATTACTAATTTGTCAAAAAAGAAAATCAAAATTGACCCACAACACAATGCATCTAAAACAAATAGAAGCACCTGTGCATTACACCATGACCATGGCAGTAAGAAACTCCCTGCAACAACTAGCACATGAAGCTCTACAACATAATAACTTCTTAATAAGAAGGGGGTTGGGGACTTAAAGCAAGATAGAATTAAATACTAGCAACAAGACCAAAGAGCCAGTGATTCATATAGATAATCTAAATAAAAATACCATAATTCACCTCAAGAGTTTACTGTGAGCATAAGATTATACACCAACATTGATTTATTACAAAAGAAGGAATAAAGAATTTGAATCAAATGCAACACTTGGTATCTACCTTAACTCATGAGAAACTTTAATTTATAATATGTAAAAGTTGAAACATTATTTCTTAGCATAGAAAAATACCTTAATAAGATTATGAGGTATTTTTTCCTTGGATAGTTTATCAATGTAATTCCTGAGATCACAATCCATGTATTCAAATACCAAACAAATGAAGATTCTACCATCATTGCATTTCATGTGATGGACATCAAGCAACCTGCATAATTTCTTTAATTAGCCCCAATGAGAAGATTGATAAATGCAATGTAAACAAATACATAGGAATTACCATCACTGAGAAACAATGCATGCAATGTAAATAAACATAGGGGAATTATTAGCATTGAAAAACAATGAATTCAATCTAAATAAATGCAAATGAATTGTTGGCTTTGAGATACAATGTGTTCCTTACCTTAAAATGTTAAGATTCTGAGATAACATCCTTAGACTAGATATCTCACGAAGGGTATGTTAATTTGAGCTTCACTTGGTTTCAAGAATACTATAATATTCTCTACTTAACAAGGCCAACCATGTGAAGGTGGAAGCTCATCTAGCCTCACTCCCCTCCCCCTAACATCAATCTAAATTACCCATTATCATCTAACTACATACTTCATTCATTCATTCATCCATTTATGAACTATAACATTCAATCAATACAATCACATAACATTCATTAATATGATGTAAAATTCATTAATACACAATACTAATCAAGACTTTATTAACACATAAAAATATTGATTAACATAAAATAAAAATCAGTATTAATATGCATCATTCATATATAATTACTTAAAAAAAAGTTCTTTCATTATCCAACAAGGTTTATCAAAGAGCATTTTAAAAACATCATTTCTTCTTTTTTTTTTTCTTAGCTCTCTTAAGAAAAGCACTCATAGGAGCATCTATATCTACATCATTCTCCTCCTCTTCTAGCATGTGTAATATCAAATTATGATGGCTCCTTCTATTTGGAGGAGCAGGAGGCTACTACACTAAAGGGGACTTTGTTGCAAGAACAAGTAAACGGGATAAATTAGCATACTCTTTTTCTTTATTTAACTATTACAAGTCTGTAATTAAGTACTAGTACAACATAACATGCATTTTTCTTAACTGAAAATGCCACATCATGTACATTAACATTTTGATCCGCTACCACATCAACATGTTGAACACTTGGAACATGCTCCATTCCTTCAGCATGATGTTCAACGTGCTTTGAAATATTGAAAAAAGGGATACATGTCAAATTGCAATTGAAGATGTTAAATTGTGTTCATAATTGCATAATTAATTTCCAATAGCAAATTAATACCTCCACCACTATAATTCATATTATGGCCTTCGTCATGAGTAGGTTCTGTGGTAGGATATGAAGGCTATAGTAAAATGTTATGCACATTGTTATGCAGTCAATTTATGTTACCAAAAAAGAATCTTCTCAACTATTCAATTTCATTTACTTTTCATCTAACCAATTTATGTATGAAATATCATTTGGTGCACTAGATTCTTGGGCAAGGCTGTTAGATTCTTCGTGTAGGCGTGTAACCACAACTTTATAGCCTTTCTTCAAGCCAATTTTTTTATCTTCATCTATGAGTTCCACATTGAATTCTGTGCCCTATATTTTTTTCTTAATATCCTCAGTTTTCCATGTATGGTTTCATTAAACAAAATTGTTTGCAACATTATATAAAAATATATATATATACAATTTCATTGCTCCTACTTACAAGTCTAGATTGGAGATTCATATAGCCACCAAAGCCAAGTTTGTGTTGGCCAAACTTTTGTAGTCTTACTTTTGTAGCCACAGATGTGTCCTACAATCTATGAACAATTTCAAACATCTTAGATTATATATTTACCAGTATCAATAATTAGTGCATGATTACAATGTACTTAATACTATCATGACATACCTTTATTTTCCTTGTGTTGCTTCATTTACTCTATTTTCACATAGCCTTTTCTCCTTTGCATCTTCTATTATTTCATTCACTCCATCAGTAGAATCATAGGAGGACAGTCATACTTTGGGTTATCCTTAAGAGACCTTATATATTGATCCCTCATAGTCTTTATATTCTTTGATGCTCTTTTGAGAAATAGGCCAGTGTTAAAAATGTTTTTTCCAAATTTCTCCTCAAAAGATGCAATCAAATGATTTTTTGATTCCACAACTTGTAAATTCCACCTTTTAAAAAAAATAGATTGTTAGATCAATAACTTTAATATATTACAATAAATGGAAGAAAAGAAAAATTATGTAGCAATGATATGAAACTTCATACCTTTTATGTATGGTGGGTCCAAATAGTCTCAATGTCATATGAAAAAGATGATCAAAGAAAGCATTATTAACCACAAAAACATAAAGGGTTTATCAATTCAAAACGAGTAATGCAAAAGTTAATTAAATTTACACTTTAAATAATAAAAATTTTAAAGCACTTGGAAGCTTTTGTTCTTTTCACAGAAACATAGTTTTCTTGTTCAACAACAATGTCCCTTCATATGAACTAGTACTAATCACATGGATTGCTCTATAAAATGGATCAGCTTCAAAAGTACTACTCTCTATTGCTCTATCAACTGAAACATCATGACAATTAAAGAAAACACCAAATGAAATGAAAGACTAAGAGATGCCACCAGTCACACTTTTATCAAAATTACAATCTAGATGTACTAAATGATGAATTTTATTTTTGATTACATTCATAGTAGAAAAGAACATCTATTGAGCAATGGAGAACACCTATGTGAAAGAAAGGAAATAAAATTGCAACAATAATAATCAACATCTACGTCATGGAAAGAATCATAAGTTTAGTGCAACAATTAATGTTTAACATTCAAAACTATAATGAATACAAGTAAAAAAAAATCTATGTAATGAATATAATGAAATTGAACAGGGCTACTGATGTTCATTTTGATTGTGAGGCCTAATTTTCAAAGTTCTAGGAGACTTTATTTTCAATGCTTTATTCATATAATTTGTTAATCACAACTAGTATAGTTAGGAAATTTTCTAATAAGGAGAGCAATGAAAAAAAGAGCCTTAGTGGAGGATATCTGTATTCATTTTGCTGAGCAATCCTCCATGCACCCTAACAATACTCTTGTTCATTTTAACATTGAGGACATGAAGGCAGCCACGAAGAATTTTCATAGGGATAATATTATTGGTGTTGGGTAGTATGGGAATGTTTACAAGGGGGTTTTGTCAAATGGATCAGTTGTTGCTGTGAAGAGGTTCAATAATTGTACTCCAATGGCTGATGCAAGTTTTGTGCATGAGGTACAGGTGATTTCCAGTATTTGACACCATAATTTGGTGGCACTAAAGGGTTTTTGCATGGCCCCTATTTCTCTAGAGGTCCACCAGAGAATCATAGTCTCTAAATACATGCCTAATGGTAG
Organism: Cupressus sempervirens; assembly: GCA_028749045.1. Taxonomy (NCBI): domain Eukaryota; kingdom Viridiplantae; phylum Streptophyta; class Pinopsida; order Cupressales; family Cupressaceae; genus Cupressus; species Cupressus sempervirens. The sequence goes on from CM053788.1 coordinate 313,453,897, forward strand.
TTTACACGATCATCTCTTTGGGAATTGGTCCCACACCAAACTGAATTGGGATGCTCGCTACAAGATTGCGGATGATACTATAATGTAGCTATGAGTTTCACTACTGTAGATTCTCAACATGGCTACTGACATTCATCTCATCCTCTAGACCTAAAAATGGTGGTTCAAGCTTTGATAAAACTCTTCTTTGTAGTTTTGTGGATGAAAAACTTGTAGCTACTCAACTTTACTAATTCGCATTACAATTTTCTCCCTAGTTTCTTAGCTGCTTCATCATTTAAAGTAGATATTATTTCTTCTAGGGTTGCATCTACTTTGTTCAATGTGAAAAAAATGTTTTCATAACTAGGAGGCATGCTATTCAACAAAATAACTTTTGAATCATTATCATCTATTTTAGCATTTATCCTAGTTAGTTGGTTCAACAGTGAGCAAAACTTAGATATCTCGAACAACATTATCACCTTTCATTATTTTTTGGCTCAAACAAATTCTACTTTAAACTCATCTTTTTACTCTTTTCTTTTGATCCAATCAAAGCATTCAAACCATTCCACACCTCCTTTGAGGTTTTTGTTAATTTGAAATGGTGAAGGTATGCATTTGACAATCCAAGATCAATTGAAGCTAATGTTCTTTGATCTTTTGCAATCCATTTAGTGCTTCCATCAACATCATTTGGCCTTGTTGTTCCATTTACTACATCCTACAAATCCTTTTCAACAAGGGCCAATTGTGATTTGATTTGCCACATGGAATTTTGAACCTTCAATTTTTTCTATTAATATGCTATTTTTCTCCATTAAAAGGATCTTTATTCAACTTCCCTTTATAATATAAATAATGTTGAAATTGTCTAATTCCACTAATAATGCATCTTTAACACTTCTGCAACTTTACTTTCATATTGACTCTGAGATATATCATACAATATTAGACTTTAAAGCATGACATACCATTGAATCACTAAAAAGTACTACAAGCTTAATTCTAAGCAAAGGTAAAATTATACACTTCAAAGTTTAAATAATACCCATTGCCACCAGACCTCTCCAATGCCAAGATATATCATAGAGTTATAAACTTCGTGAGACTTAACACACAAATAATTATAAACAACTTATTACAAGTTCTATGGTGCTATTAGTGGCAACCTTGATTTAGTAGAAATTGTTGGGTGCTACTGTCAACCTGCAAACAAATAAGTGTAATGGAGGATTCACTTCAATTAGTCCACAACACAAGTACAAATCTCACTTTGAAAGTGTAGTTGAGTTCTAGGCCTAGAAATAGATCAACAAGTTTGTAAGATTCTCTCATGCAATTAAATAATCAAGCAATATCATGGACTTTTCTTGAAAAAAACCTTTTATCTAGTATGTTGGCCACAACACTACTTTGTAAATCTTAGACATGTGATAGAGAATAGATTAGAGATTGAATGTTTAATCTTCTCAGATACTTTGTTAAAAATCATAAATCTAACCTAATAACTTGTTTGCCTCAGCAAAAGAATTGGCCCAACACTTCCATAGGCGCCTTCATATCCTCCAACACACACTTCTCTACTTCATCCCTGATCTCTTGCTCTGATACCATAGTAGAATTAGGGGCACAAATTTGAGAATGAAGTTCTACATAAAATTTTATACACATAATATGCTAAGAGGACTCTTAAATACATCATGACAACATTGTTATAGCAGTATAACATGATGGCATAATAAAAGTAGCAATCAATATATCATGATAGGCAATAGTAGTACAATAGAAATAACATCAATCATCATGGTGGTGACATCAATAGACTGTAGTAAAATAAAAATAAAAATTATGATTTAGATTCATAGTTGCTAATATAATAGTTAACACAACAATAATTTGGATTTATGATCTTACTTTTTAGAAAGATTTTAGAGTTCAAAATTATTGATATCATTGGAGTCCATCATTATTTAGTTGAAAAAGAAAATAAAGGTGCATTAGCCATACTTTGGTATAGTGTGGTATTGGACGTGAAGTGCAAACAAACAATGTCTTTTTGGAATGTGGTTGGCATGTGTGCTTCTATAGACATCATTTAAGCGCTAATATGCTAGTCCATTGTTCATCAACATGTAGAAATACCTCTATGTCTATCTTTATGTCTCTCTATGTGTGGGTATATATATATATATATATATATATATATATATATGTATGTATGTATGTATGTATGTATGTATGTATGTATGTATGTATGTATGTATGTATGTATGTATGTATGTGTTTGTGTGTATGCAAGCTTCTATAGACATCATTTAAGCACTGATATGCTAGTTCACTATTCATCAACTTGTAGAAATACATTACAAAATATAGCAAAACAAGGTTTTACTAGTTCTAGTTGGCATAGACAAGAATGTTTGCATGGTCCTTGTTGCTGACAATGCATGAGGCAATATTGGACTTCCAACCGAACGAGGAGTCTGCACTTCCTCATGAGTTGAAGAATACAATATTGTTAGCAAAGATATTTGCAATGGATAAAGATAAAATGGGATACTAGCTAGAAGCATCCACAAAATAAAAAAGTTAAGTGTTATAATGTTGATGAAAAAAAACAAACAAAGTGTTACTTACACGAAGGTTGTGTGCAACAACCCTCACCATGTTCACCATGTGATGTTGTAACTGGCACATATGTCTGTACAAGAACACATAAAATTAGAGATCATGATCCATAAGATACTATAAAATATTAACATCTATTGAACTTCTATTATTGCTTTAGTTGAATTACTACTTACCTTCAAAGATTGGATTCTACGGTCTAATTCTTTTTTCAGTGCCTCTTTCTCCTCACTTTTGTCACCCTTAATGATAATGTTAACAAGTTCATCAGTGTATCTTTGTTTAATTTTCTGGGTGATGAACACAGGGTCACCACTAAGGGCAATGCCATGTAGAAATGATGCCCATATTTTAGATTGCATTTGATCAGTCGTCATTCTAGATTTTTCCTATCATTTGTGACATCAAATATCAATAAAATTTCATCAAAATAACTCCAAAGCATAAAGAAAAGAACATAATAATATGACATTTGTTTCTATATTAACATTAAAAATTACAATAATTAATGTTTACCTTCACTAAAAGTTTTTGAGATGGTGCATCCATGTTGCTCTATGAAAAAAATTTAGTAAGTCTTAGAAATCAGCAACAAAATTAAATTAATAGACTTACCAAAAAAAAATGTTAATAATAAATTAGATTGTATATGTAAATCATTTGTCTTAAGTTAGCCAGAAATTTGGTGTAACTAATGTGTATATCTAAAAAAATATTTGACATGTTCTACTTAATGTTTATATTTGCACATATGGTTTGGAAAGAAAAATTTGGTTGTACATGACCCCATTATAGTTGACATTGATCCTACCTAGATATTTCATTGATCATCATGATCTTCATCCATGTCATCATCATCATCATCATCATCATCATCACCATCATCATACTTGTCACTTTGATCATCTTCGTCACCACCACCATCTGCATCGCCATCATCATCTTCATCACCATCATCATCATAACCATCATCACCATGATCATCACCATCTTCATCACCATGGTCATGATCATCATCAACATCAACATCATCATCATCATTATCACCATTATCGTCAGCATCACCAAAATCATCACCATCTTCTTCTTCTTCATCACTGGGTAACTATCATTCTTGATAATCATTTACTTCATCTTGTCCTTCTTCAACATCTTCTTCTTCCATCATATTATACTTTACTGACCTTCCTCTTGGGTCATGTCTAACAAAAAATGACCAATCTAGTTTGTGTGGAACACCAAAGTAAAACACTTGCTCGCATTGGCTTGGAATAACATAAGGCTCATCTCCGAATGGCTCAAACGACCTTATATTAATCATAGTAAATCCACTATCATGTTCAATAATAGTCCTATCAGGATCATTTCAATTCAGTCGTAACCTAAACTATTTGATGATAAATAGAACTATTTTGAATGAATTAAAGTTGCACTCAAGTATATCATCCAAAATGCCATAGTATCAATTTTCAAATTGTTGAGGATGTATGCTAGTTCTAGATGAAATATTGGTGACCACGAAGACAATACTTATCCTAGAATCACATATTTTCTTCATTTCGTCTAACTGTTTTGTGCAAAATTTATAGCCATGGTAGTACATAGCTTTGTGGTGTTTGAATTGCAATTATTCAAACATGTTAAGATTATTTGCATTGATATGTGAGTTGATATTAAATTTATGTCTCATAATTAGTAATCTTATGCGTACCTTTGTATCTCTTAAGCCATATATTAGATTAAGTACCATTGGCATAACATTGGGATCTCCATTACAATGAACTTCTTTAACCAACGATGCAACACCATCCCATGTTAATGAGAAACCATTTTCTTGAGACTATTCAATCCATACCCTCATCCAATCAAGATTGTTTGCAATATACAAATGTAGTGCATCCCACTCACAACTAACTATAAAGAAGTCAATTACGCCAGTTAGAAACAACTTATATATATTGATGATGGATAAGAATTATTAAACTACCTAAAAAACTTATAATTACCTCTCACCCTCCTTAATCTACCTTTCTCTGTCAAGTACTCCCCTTCGAATTTGTCATTAGAGTTGAGATCCCAAATGCGATCTACATGGATATCTATTACAAACTTTGAAAGACATTCACTAATGTACATTATGGTCTAGTGTACCATATATCGCTCTATCATAGAACCCTCAAGACATGCTCTTTGTCAAACCAAGCCCTTCATAAATTCCAAGTGCCTCTCAACCATCCACATTGACCTAGTTTGTATAGGTCAACACAATTCAATCTCCTCAACTTGATGTATGAGATAGTGTTATGAAGCATTGAAAAAGGTTGGAGGTAAACACTTTTGCATTTCACACATAAGCTATGGAATTTTTATCTTCCAATATTTAATATCTTTTTTTATCAATTTCTTTAGATGATAACCACCTAAAAGAGATGCAACATCCAAAAACACATAAATGAGATTTCAAATAAAATTATACAATGGATTTCAGATAAAAAACTACAAATCTAAGAAAAAACACTTCTAAACTAGTGTATTTTCCAAGATCATATATAACTTGTTTAATACTATTGTCAAATTGGTGTGGAAGGGATAGAGGTAGGACATACTTCAATCATTAAAAAATGATCATTTCAATATATTATAAAATAATGCAATAGGTAGTACATTTAATTTTACAAATATACTATAAATAGAGAACATGACTTACCTTAACAAAGGTATGTCAATCATGTGTTTTCAACCCTGGCCCAAAATCACCATTCTTTGATAAAAGAGTGCTTATATTTACAGCAAATCCTATTGGAATTTTTTCTTTTTTTATGACTTCTTTTAATGCATCACTTTGTTCCTCCATTGATAACCAAGGAAGGGAACTTTTATTTATGTGGTCTCCATTGCTATTTGACTCAATGAAAACTTTTAGTGCATGATTGGATTGATGAATGTCAGTACAAATTTTGGCAATTGTTCTATATCACACCTTCCACCCAAAATTTTCCATAGTGTCTCTATTACATTCTTTCCAATATGCATAGCATCAAACAAATGCATGATTGGGAGATCCTTGTAGTACAGTAGCCTACTAAATTGAGTAGGATAACTTTTCATTCCTCTAGGAAGTTGGTCATTGATGCCTTGACAACCTTCACAAGCATCAATTATAGAATTAGTAAATATAAGACAATATCAAAATACAAATTTTAAACTTTAGATGACAAATTGGCTATTACCTCGATGATTTAGTCGATCGTATTCCAACTTCCATAAATGAGGTGTCATTCTTCATGGCCTTCATGATGTCTCTTCTTTCCCATTGAAAAGATGTTTTTCAACAATTTGATACCTATGATTATTGTGGAGAAAGTACCTAAACTCATTGAACAACTACTTTCCTCAACTTCTCAAATGATGAGATTTCATCCTCAGATCATAAACTGGACATGTAAATTTTTCCTTTGTCTGAAGACCTAAAAGATCATGCACAATTGGATCATGTATAATTATCATCTACAACTTAAGCATACAATAGTATTGTGTAAGCACTATAATAGACCAAAAATATGTGATCTTAACAATATAACATACTACAAAAATGAGTTAGCCTAGGGGCATCATGTATTGTCCATACAAGCATTGCATGAAATTTAAATTGTCGATGTCCTATTGGTCTAGATATGTCATACATAGTGATTCCATTCGATAACTTCAACAACTCATCAATTAGGGGCTAAATATACATGTTCATATCTTTAACTTAGTACTTACCTAGTAATTGAATGAGCATAAACATTACATAATTATTATGACCATTTTCATGCACTATTTATAAATTAATTTAGATAATTATAAAATAAAAAAAAATACCTGGCACAATCATAGACAACATTATGTGCTCCCTCTTTATGGACATCCAAGGAGGAATATTATTGTTAATAACAAAAATAGGCCACACCAAGTAAAAAAATCTCATATCTCCATATGGATTGACACCATCTATTTCCAATGAAAGCATCAAATTATGAGGTTCTTCTTTAAAGTGTGACCATGTTTGTTCTATCTTTTTAAATGCAAAACTATTGGCAAGCATTCACATAATATCATCTTGACTTCTATTGAGTGCATGGTAATCAATAAATTGTGCCAAGCTAGCGCACATGAATAATCTTTGAAGATGTGGAATAATGGGAATGTACTAAAGAACCTTGTGAGGAACATTTTTTGTTATTTGATCTGATTGATATCTACTAATATGACAATTAGGGCATTTGATTGAAAATTCATGTTGTTTATGATATAGAATGTGATCATTGGGACATGCATGTATTGTCTGATACTTCATTCCAATTTGATTCATAATGTTAGATAATTCTTGGTATAAATGAGACAAAATATTTGATGGTGGTAAGAAAAACTTACTAATCAACCTACAACAACAAATATACATTGTTGATATAATGAATAGTAATTGTATGCTAACATTGAAGATGAAAAAAATGGCATACCTTAGCATACATGACATTGCTACATTGGATATGCCATTCATAACCTTTAAGTTCACTAATAACACTATAGCCAAGAGTAGAGTTGTTTGGTATAAGGGCTCGTGTTCCTTCTCAAGTAAAGGTATATCAAGACCATCTTCATCATCATTATTAGATTCATTAGTACCATCATTGTTAGCCTCTTCATCACTTGCCCCAATACCATCTTCTTCAATCATGTCCTCTGGCACATTATCATCTTCTTCCATGGGAGTGTTATCCTCAGTTTTGGTATTCACACCTCCATGTTCCTCCAATAGGAAATCCACATTTAGCAATGGATGAAAATCGTGGCCCCCTTCAACATGACCATGTTTCCTACAATGACTCTAGGCAGTTGTGATTAGAATTCTTTGATTCTTTAAGCCCTTACACTTTTTGCAAGGATAATAGCATTTATCAAGTTTTCTTTGGAATTGAGCCCTCGATGCAACCATTATCTCATTATTTTGTTTTGGGTTCATATTGTTAGGTGTGGTCTTTCTTCATAGGAAAATATATCTGCAAATAAATTGGACATGTTTTAGTTAATGTTTATATCTGCACATATGGAAATTGGGATTCAAACTAAGCAAGAAGATAACTAAGATAAAGAAGTGAATATATTAGCCTAACATTTATTTATTGTAGCATGAATAAATTCTTTACAAGCATGCACAAGTCTGAAACTAGCTCAAAGGTTCAACAATTACACTGATAAGAATATGAAATATGGAAACATTATGTGTTGTCTAGTTATTGGTTGATTGATAAGACCATAATACACCTATAGAGGGACCAAAATAAACCAACCACAATAGGAAGGGGTCTTATTTCTCCTCTCAATAACTTGGCCAACACAAATAAAGAGGGCAAAGTCAATGTTACATCTACATCTTTCATACTTCTTACCTATGCAAAATACCTCACCACCTCCAAACATCTTGTGTCTTTTGGAGGGATGGCAGTGACTCCTCACAAGCTTAGAGCAATTGAAAAGTGCTTGGTATGAAGAACACTCACTGACAAGATGTCAAAACTATAATAATGGGACTAACAGTCAAAAAAAGGTGTAAAAAGGGCTTTTTTTTTGCTTTTATCCTTGATTTCTAAACATTCAAGTGGCCCCTAATTTTTAGGTCTTATTCTAAAGGAATTTTGATTGACATTGTTTCTCTATTTTGGGCAAGTGGATTATATCCTAGGTTTCAATCCCATGAAGATGCCATACATGGTTGGGTATGGATCAAAGTTCCCAGAGAGAGTTCACCACAGAGGCTCATCTCTACCTTCAGTTTCTTAGCAACCATAGGCCATTGGGTGTAGTGCAAGCTTCCAAGCCTTGAATAGCAATTCCCCCAATCCAAATCTGCTAATTGGAGTAGTTATGGGTGGCCTAGATTGCAATGATCACTTTTTTATGAAAAAAATGATTATGAATAGTTTGAACCTTCTACCTATATCAATGCTCCACTAGTTAGCTCTCTCACTTATTTGGCCCACTCCACTTGCTCTTAAAACATACTACTTTTTCTCTATCAATATCGGTATGGTAACAGAGTTGGGTTAGCTACTTTCAGTACAATATATAGACTCTTGAGAGTGTACTAAGTAAGAGTATGTTTAGTTTATTGTGAGGATGGCTCAAAGTTGGAGCCTTAGCCCCCCATTGCTTGATTATGCTGTGTTTTTCCTTGTGATAAGCTTTAAAAAATAGATAATGATGTTTTTGAAGCATGATAAAAGGCTTTTGAGACCACTCTGCATTTTTTCATAAGTTTTTAATGTTGGCTTCTGCCCTTTTTGAAAATATTATGATTAACAAAGGTTCTTTCTGAATGATATTCCATCCACTACCAATTTGAGTACGTTGTGAGTGTGTTAGTAGTGAGAGGTCACAACTATGATTGAGTATAAATTTTGAAGGAATCAATATTTTTCTCTCTTTCCTATTAAAAGATCTAAAATTTGACATTTACTAACTAATTAAAGATCTAAATTTTGACCTTTACTAACTAAGTGTACCAAAGATTATGTCTTTGAATAGATAAATCCATTCACAAAGAAGAAGTTATAGACCTTATTTTTCCAAATGCTCTTGATTTTATAACTTCCATTAATAGTGAAGTCTAGGTAATGCTTCATCGAAATAGGACTCAGAACTACAAGAAATGGCTCAAAACACTTTTTTTAAAAATGTCAGGCTTTTTCTGTCCCATATGTGAGTAGATAAATCAATTGGATGTTTCCCTAAAGTGACATCTCTAGTTTGAATGGATATGTCTAGTTTGGAAATATTATGGAAACACTTCTCTTTAACACACTTTTTCAAACACTTGGCGTGCACCCTTAAATTCCCCACATTATGCACCCTTAAATGATAGTAGCTCATTAAATTGTGCACTCAACAATAATATCTAAGGACAAGATATGATGAAAAATAAATAGACATACTAATGCTCCAAGAGTTTAAGGCTGCTAGGTTCTCTCTAGATATTAGCTTGAAATGTAAATGGAAAGATGTGAGAGCATTCACCTCTTCTCACTAGGAAGGATAGGGAGGGGATGTGAATTTAGTAGGGCCTAAATGAACCAAACACATTCTAAATTAGAATTGTTCCCCTTGTCATTGACTAGTTTGGAACACACATAAAATTAATGATAAAGAGGTAGATATCTCCAATGTGTATGCTAGCAATGATCATAGAGATAGAATTGAATTGTGGAAATGGATGTTTCAGTTAAATTGAATTCCATAGTTCACTGGAAGTGACTTTAACATGGTTGAGGTTCCTCAAGACAAGATTAGAGGTGACAAGTTTGAATGGACAGGGTGTGAAATGTTCTTTTGGTACAATATGATTAATACGCATAAACTTTTTGACCCCTTAGTTGTTTACAAGTATAATTATAAAGGCATTTTGGCATACCTAGTATAGTTTTATAAAATGGAAATAAGAGAACTTAAGAGATTTTATGTTCATAGGGATTTTTTTAGTTTTAGGAAGGATGACACAAGTCTTAGTGTTCGAGTTAGCCCCTATACCATATTGAATCCCCACCCTGTTATTGATGATATTTTTCAATTTGGTAGGGCTTGTCTGGAGAAGGGGGGAAAGATGGATTAGTTTTGAAACTTACATAGCTAAAAGATGAAGATATTAATACTACTGTTAGTATTATTAGATGGTTTAATGAAGTGGTGGTGAAGCACCAACCTGCTATTGAGAGATGATCCCAAAACATCAATAGTTGCTAAACCCTTTATCAAGTAGTGACAAAAAGAAAGCCAAGATAAGAGAAGAATGGAATCTGAACTCCGAAAACCTACATAATGCTAGAGTGCCTATAGAGTAACATGGTCAATATTGCTACTAAACAAGAGTCTGCGGCCCAGTCCAAAGACTCCTTCTAGAGTTTACAATATTTCAAGAATCAAGGTGTCAAAACTAGAGCCAAACTTAATTGGATCAGCCATGGTAATAAGGGTGCTAGATACTTCTTACAGATCCTCAAATCCAAAGAAGCTAGAGAGAGGATTGAGTCTATTTTGAATAAAGGGAAAGAACTTAACTCCCAAGATGAAATTCTTCTAGCCTTTGCACATTAATATAAGAAATTCTTCATTTTTGAAGATGTTGGATAGGAAATGGAAAATGCTAGGACAAAACTCAGTGGAATCATTCCTAAAAAGGTGCCTACTGAAGAGACAACTATGCTTGAAAAACCTATATAACTATGGATGAAAACAATGCTATTTAGAATTTGAGTAATGAAAAGGCCCCTGGGCTGAATGGAATCCCAATGGAGCTCTACAAAAACAATTTTAGTTGGATGGGCAATGAATTCCTCCATATTTAAACATAATCCATTAACATGTCTCTTGGGGTAGACATCAACTCCAATCTCATCAAACTTATCCCCAAGCAAGGAGATAGAACATTCATCAAAACCTAGAGACCTATTACATTGTTGAATGTATCTTACCGAATTTTGGCAAAGATCCTGGCATTAAGGCTTGAAAATTTTCTTCCTCATATCATCAACCCTTCCCAGACTAGGTTTGTGAATATAGGGAATCTAATCAGCAGGCCTACATGTTGCTCCTGGGCTATGAGAAAGCACACCATAGAATTGAATGGAACTTTATTGCCATGATGGTCAACAATTTGGGTTTCCTAACTTCTTCTTTTAGATGGTCCTAACTCTCTTTAATAAAGCTAATGCAAGGGTGTAGGTGAATGAAGTGAGATCTGAAGCTTTTGATCTTTCAAGGTTAAAAAGGCAAGGTTTCCCATTAGCACCAGCACTTTTTGTCATCATTGCAAATGCTCTATACTATAGACATAGGGACAACTCTCTATCTCCAAGAGTTAAGGGGATAGAGCTTCCTAACGTGGAAGATATATCTAATGTCCAATTTGTTGATGACACAACAATTACCATTGAACTTGCTAAGGATAATGTTTGTAACCTAATGAACAAGCTTGACTTATTCTATGTAATGGACTTAATCTAAAAAGTTGTGACCTGTGCAAGATACAATGCTATTTACTTACAGACAAAATCTGAGACATAAACTTTTAGGATTTAGATAAGTATGATTCTCACCAAGTAATAAATCTAACCAAAATGAAAGTGTACAATACAGTAGACACAAGTTTGTTCTTTGAAAATTATGCATTTTCATTCAAATCACAAGAGTATTGTTGTTAAAATATCCAATAGTGAGTTATAATTACATGAAGAGAAAAGGACTCAATAAAAGCTGTACAAGAAAACCTTCAAGAGATCTGGATACATGAAGAAGAACTAACTCCAAAATGAGTTGAAAAACTCAATAACTACAAACTACCCACAACCTCCTAGGGTAAGATGGAAGAAAATAGCTCCCAAAATAGGATGCCTCACTCTCTAAAATGAAGTCGAAAACATAAAAAAGTCCCTCCAAGTCATTGAAAAATTTATGACTCCCTAAAACCACCCCAAGAAGTGCTCCAACTACTCATAGATAACCTCCAGAATCTATGGAAAAGTCAAATTTGACTTCCCTATATTCTCTCTTAATGTCTCTAAATTGGTTAGATTCCAAGGAGTCCTTGAGCTCATGAATATATCTTTTCCATTTAAGAAAATGCATCATTATTACGTTTCCTTAAAAGACTTTACAACTATCAATTGATAAATATAACATTTATCAAAATTAGTAACTATTAAATTACAATATTTGATTTTAAAAGGAAACAAAAATAATACTTTATTATTATTTTTATTTAATAATATAGTAATATAATAATATATTATTAATGTATTTCACTATACTATTAATAAAGACATATAAAAGTGAAAAAATCCCACAAAATTGCAAGGGTGTCAAACTTGAAATTTTCTTAAATGCACTTAAGGGCATTTTTAGATAGTCCAACATCCCTAAAACACTTATCATTTTACAATTGCAAAATTTGGAGAAGAGAAGGTGTTGAGGGTTTTGAAACCCTAAGTACTAACCATTGTTGACAATATGTTAAGTTTTCCAAGTCATAAGGAGCTTGAAAATTGAAGTTCTCTACCATTTCACAATGACATCTACAAATTTTAACATTGGTAAACATTTTTTTGCAAATTTTTGTCTTTATAATATGAAAACTTATTCATTTCAAATATGACCTTTTATTGGACCTAAGTTTGTGGCTCCTTCTATAGATCTCAATATTGTCATTCCCTCTAATTTGTTAATGAAGATTGTCAACAAATTTGAGGGCCCAAACATGAATATTTTCCTATCATTTTTCAAATAAAACTCCATCCAAGGTATCTCCAAAATCTACCTTTGTCACTTTTTTACTTATTGTTGGTATAGAAATGTCCATTTTCTATTTGTCTGTATACTATGTTCTTGTTCTTTAAATAAAACATTGAAGGCTTTTCCTACTAAATTTATCTAAACTAGTTATTAACATTGAGATCTATGATGAGGGATTCAAGGAAGGGTGTGTGTTCTTTCCTTTTAAATTTTGTGTGTGTTTTGTGATTTCAAATTCTAAACTTTGGATTTGTTGTTTTATCTCCAAAAGTATCTATTTGGTACCATATTGAACAATCACACTACTAAATAACATATTTCCATTCCCTATTCTTGCATTAAAATAATAATACTCTTAAATAACTCCATTGAAATGGTTAGAAGATCTTTAGACCACCATTCATTGTCTATCAATTATCTTGAGCTCACACTAACATTGCCCAAAAATTGGGATTGTGATAATTTTATAATTTTATTCTTAATGGTTTTTTGTTAAGGAGATGAATAATTTGATTTAAAATAATATGCAATCTTAGCTACATAAAATGGGATCTAAAAATACAATCCTCTTATAAAATATTAGGAAATTTGTTGTTAGGCATCAAATTGTTTTAGATAATAGGGTTCATTTTATGTTTTATAGATATTTGGATATGGTTATGCTAACTCTATATTCACTAATAAGGGACTTATATGTTGGATGGTAAGTGGTTAATTTGTACAGTAGGTTTAAATTAATAAAATATTTTTCTTAGCAAGGTACATGATACATGAATATAATCTCAGGAAGCAAGGTATCACTGCCTAAATCAATTATGCTAGATCGGGTAGATCAACCTCTTAGCTGGTGCAATAGCCTTGATCTCACAAGGGGAGACCCTAATCATCAAGTAAAATACTTAGGTATCCCATTTTTAGTCAATCCCAAATTGCAAGGAATGTGCGACTGGATTAAGGACAAAATTGAGAGAAAATTCAGCAAATGGAACACAAATAATCTCTCTAGCACTATGGGTAAGGAGAGTGGGGGGGTTGGGGTTGAAAGACCTTACAACACAAGGGCTTACTCTTGTCATCAAGTGGATTTCCAAAGCTACACTAGTAGAAGAGCCTTGGATACATGAGCATATATATATATATACATATATACATATATACATATATATATATATACATATATATATATATATATACACACATATATATATATATACATATATACATATATACACATATATAAATACATATATATACACATATATACATATATATATACATATATACATCTATATATACATATATATATATGTATATATATGTATATATATATATAGATATATATATATATACATATATGTATATATGTATATATATATATATACATATATATACATATATATACATATATATATATGTATATATATATATATACATATATACATATATGTATATATATATATATATCTATATATATATATACATATATATATATATATATCTATATATATATATACATATATATATATATATCTATATATATATATACATATATATATATATGTATATATATATATACATATATATATATATATATATATATATGTATGTATGTATGTATGTATGTATATCAATCCTGATAATACCTCATCCTAGAAGGGTCTCCATATTAATGACTTATTGTTTGGTAATTTTGCAATCAAAGTCATAGGAATTAGTGCATTCAAATCCATTTGGAAAAGTTGGGAGCATGTTAGGAAGTTAATCAAAAATAATAGTTGCATTTATGAGAATAACAAGATCTATGGAGAAAAATCAATATGGTGGAATCTCAAGCACGGGAAAGCCATTGGCTCTCTTTCAGGGTTGCTATGCAAGAAGCTGGGCTAGCATTATCGATTGGTTGGAATTGTAGCATATATTTGGTATTCCTCAATCAAATTAAAGAACACATACTATGATGAGAGAAGCATGCAACAAGTTAAATTTTCTAAAGGACTAAATATCGCCCCTTAAGTGGGCCTAATGGTGCCAATCTTCTGAACACTAAAGCCAAATTTATATACAAAATCCTCCATGATAGCCATGAAGTCATTAAACATCTTAACTCCCATTAGAACATGAACCTTGGACCCATTAGATTTGAGCAAACACCTTACTAACTTGTGGCATAGACATGTTGAACCCCAGAATCCCTGCTTCATGTTGTGTTTCTTCTTGCATAAACTACATGTTAAAAATCCATTAGAGATGTTAATATTTGTTGCTTTTGCGAAACCTATGTTATTATTTTCCATATTTTCTTTGACTTTCCTTTTCCAGGAAAGTTTGGGTTTTTTTGGCCTATTTTTGCACCATTATTTCAACTTACTTACTAACTTGAAATTTTTTAGGCCTAAAAAGTAGTAGTAGTTTAATTTGGTCTATTATTTCTATTAAAATGATATGGTCCACTTGGAATATGTGTGATGAAGACATTTTTAAGGGTAGAGTTGGAAACTGTATTGAGTCTCTTTGGAGGCTCATATATTAGGTGTTGTCTACAATTCCACGAAAATGCACTTCCTAAGACTGTAAATATAACACTCATAACACAAAAAAATAGGGAACGGGTGCAAATAAGTTGTCCCATAGCCAGTAGCCATATATCATAGCATTATTATGCAGGTGACTATCATAATGAAGTTAGATGAGAATTTCATTGAGGTGCTAAATGAATATGTTGCTAGAGTGCTAAAAAAGGAGCTAGCTTACAGAAACTCCACTAACTAAGCACAAAGAGAGGTGTCACCATTTGATTAGGCCTTAAATAACCTAAACAAATAGCTACATTATTTGACAGAGAAAGCCATACTTAAGAAGGGTAAGCCAATTTAGGCCACTCTAGTGGTTGTATTGCCTCCATTTTTTGTCCCTCTACAACCAATAGTATAACCTAAAGAAATAGCTACATGATTTGATGGAGAAAGCCATACTTGAGAAGGGTAAGCTAGTTCTACAAGGAGAAATATTTAAAGAATATTCTAACACAAAAATAACACATAAGTTGGAGATCACAATTGCCTCTATTTTGTTGCAATACTGGAAGCAGAAAGCTTTAGAACCAATCTCCTTATATTTATGCTCCATCCAAATCAAATTTTTCAAAGAAACTATGTTAACATGTATGTTAGCTGTAAGAACCTTGTTGTGTTTCCTTTGTAACATAGTTTTATTTTTAATGTGTAACTTGTAGATTCTTCGGTTAAAGAGAAACAAGTCCTATGTTATGTGCAAGAGCTGCTTCACCCACTTTTGATGTACAAGCTTGCATAGACAAAGTAAATAGTAGATTTTCTTAGCTTGAATTTGTGTCACTTATCTTATATCATATAAAAGGAAGGAAATATTTGAATCCTTTAAGACCTTGTTGAAGACATGTGCTACTTTAGAAAAAAAAAGTGTATTTTTGGCTGATTGACTAGAGAGTTTGTTGAGGATTTGTTTTTAAGGCTCCAAATAGATAATGATGTGGGAATGAACCATAACATATTTAGCTCATTTACTAAGATTCTAGATAGAAATAATTCCTTAATAAAGATAAGGTGGCTAATTTAATATTTTTTATTTCTTTATTAATCAGAGGTGCTTGGGTCTTTGATTCTAATAAGTAATCACCATTATGTATAATGTATCTTATAGGGAACTTTAAGGACTATTAGATCACTCTTATGGATCTATTATGTTAAGATTTATTCATAACCTAGCATGATAGAACTAACATCTATATTTCTACGATAAAAATCAACTCTCATTCACAATCTCTAAGTACTACATGTGTAACTAGTATATTGCATTTGTTCTTGACTTGATCCAATCATGGCAGATCTCAAGTTAAATTTCTACATCATCAAAACTAAAACCTCTAATTCACAATCTAAGATATTTTTCAACATCCTTTCTATAGTTGAGCTTCATCAGCCTTGCTAGGTGGAAATTTTTCCTAGTAAAAAGTCCTTCTCTATTTCAGCCATTACCTAATCGATGTTAATAAGCTTTAAGTTGGGGATAAATAATGAAAAATCCTCAACATATGATTCTAATAAAGATCATTTTTTCCAACCTTTTTTCCTTTTTTAATGTTTACAATATACTTCTTCTATACCCTAAACTTTTCAACATTTACCCCATTCGCGTGCAACTTATTATTCAACTATGATCTCCCACAATAAAACCAAACACCCAAGACACATTTGAAGAATAAAATTCTTTAGAAACAATATTCCAAGGGGAAAAATAATAGAGAAATGTTGAAATTTGATCAAACTTCAATTTCTAATGCAAAAAAATGTAGAAAAATGAGCAACCGACTTCAAATTTTGAGAACAACTGACTGATTTAGAAGAGATGCCCTGAACTTCAACTCCTGTGTATGCATTGAAGAATAGAATACAATGAAATGGGCTGAAATTGCTGTTTTTACATGTTAAGCTCATGTTGGTCAAAATTTTGACCAACACGGGCATGTATTGAATTTTTTTTTAAAATTCCTTTCCATAGTTCAACCAATCTAATAGATGGTCAAAAATTTTGGTCTAAAAATGGGGTCAAATGTACTAGTGTAATGATTTCACTCTAAGTGCTTATACTGATGCAGATTGGGTAGGAAATATGGATGAGAGAAAGAGCACTAGTGGAGGAGTTTTCTTTCTTGGAGGAAGATTGGTTTCTTGGTTAAGTAAGAAGCATGATTATACATCACAAAGTATAGCAGAAGCAAAGCATGTTGTAGTAGAAAATAATTGCAATCAAGTTATTTGGATGAAGTAGATGATGAAGGATATAAGGATAGAAATCAATGAATCTCTTGTCATGTATTGTGACAACACAAGCATGGTAAATATGTCTAAGAATTGAGTGTTACATTCAAGGATTAAGTACATTTCTATTAAGTATCATATGTTGAGAGAAAAAGGTGTAGAAATGGAAATCAGATTGGAGTATGTGAGCACTATAGAGTAGATTGAAGATATATTCACTAAGCCACTTCCCAAAGAGACTTTTGAGTATTTTCAAGGTATGCTTGGGGTTATGCCCCTTCCTACATCAGAGTAGAATATGCAAGAGTGCATCAGTCTAGGGTAATAGAGCACCATTATTTGTCTGGATTGAATGTTGATGCTTCCTAAGTGGGGCAATATCTATAATGAATAGAGTCATCTAGGACTCTTGTTGGATATTTTTGAAAATAGTGTCTTTTGACACCTGAGCTAGTAAGAATCAGTTGTTGTAGAGTTTGATATAGAGATTTTGGTTGCTAAAACCTTTGACATTGATGTCAATGGGGGAGAGTATTGCATAAAAAACATCATGGAACATTTGAAAGTATATCAATGGGGGAGAATGATTGATGAAGATGATTTGAAAAGAAGACTAACAGTCTTTTGTTGGTATTCTTGGAACTAGATATTTTTTCATCTATGTTGCTATCAATGCCAAAGGGGGAGATTATTGGAAGATTTGTAAGACTTTGAGAAGATTGGTTGCAAGCATGAATGCTAATGATATTCCTATGGGGGAGTATTGTAGATATGCTACTAAGATGATATGTTAAATTCATGACTAAGGTTGTCATTGATGTCAACATAGCAGTTTTTTGTGGCATATGACAAAAGAACAACATGAAGATCAAGTTGGTATAGATGGCTAGTTAAGCATTATAATTATTTAAGGTTATGGGAGATACTTTTAAGTATCTAGTATATGTAGTTAACGTAGGAAGAAGAAAGGATAAGTATAGAAGAAGTTATAAGAGTTTTGGTGATGTCTATTCAAAGATACAGTTTATAGAGGCATGTCCTAGTAAACTTGTTATATCTCTTAAAAGAATTTTTATCTTGAGAATCAAGGTTGAGGACATGAAGATGACATGTTAGTAATAATGTGGCTAAGCTCACTCCTCATAATTTTGTTTGTATGAAAAGTTATTCAAGTTGCAAGGTAGAAGATTAATGTTATCACTAAGTGTAACATGTTCTTAATAAGGTCCTATAATAATTAATTGAGGACTAACAACCAACTTAGTGAATAATTTTGAGGACTTGATGTAAAGGAAGGACATTTTCCTTTATCATAATATGTGATGATGTAGGTTATGAATGATTAAGAAGTACTAGAGAGTGTAGAATATGAAGTTGAGTAGAGCTATGTGGAAGTAAAGGAAACTTCATTGCGAGATTTTTCTAAGTGATCTGATGTTTGGTATTGTGATATGATGTTTGTGACCTAGTTTACAAGATTTGATAGTGATTGGTTTAGTTGATAGGATAGAGGAAAGATGAAAGGAAAGGAGAAGGTAAAAGTGAATTACTTTTTTGAGCAGTGAGCTCTCCTTGTAGTTGAAATTGCATTTTTGGGTAGTCGGCTCATCTTGCATACATTGTACTACAACTCCTAATAGAGTTGGCACAACTCCTAGTTAGAATCTCTTAATAGAGATTCAAAGTATCCTAATAGTGACTCATTGTACTAAATGTTGTAATAGACTCCTAATAGGGTCCATCCTTTAACAAGGAATATTTATATTAGTACATCATCTTATGCATATCATTCCCACTGAGGCTATCCATCTGATCAAAGGTTTACCTAGTCAACATATCAAGTGTAATTGTCTATGAGCATTTTATTATGGTTGTTGTTTAATTTAGTTGAATGGTTAAGTTTGGTTAAAGAAGATAAATGTTTTAATTGTTGGATAATTGATTCACACCCCCTCCCCCCCCCCCCTCAAGCTATCTTAGTGGACTATTATTTCTAACAATTTCAGCCTTTGCAACTGCAACTTTGTAACTAGCTCTTTTGATGCTAAATTTGTTGAACTTCCAATATCAATGATCGCCTTGCAACATTTTCTAGCCATCTTATATCTGGTCTTGAAAACACTTCTTCTAAAGATAGGTTTCTCATCACTTCCCTTACTACATAAGGTTCTTCTCACCATCATATTTTTTCTAGCCTCAAGTCTAGTTGGTGAACTCTCAATGGTTTCTTGTATCACAACATTTCTATTACCTTGCCCACTTTTAGAGGATCTACATTCAAAGGATCTATGCCATTCTTTACCACATCTAAAATAATTGCCACAGAAACCACCTCTGGGATAAGACTTACCTCTTCCTTGATAAGAACTAGTACCTCCTTGGTATGAACTACCACCTTTCCACTTGGTCTTGTCTTTGTCATCATTCTTCCATTCAAATTTTCCTTTATCTTGCATAGAATTGTCAAATTTACCACCTTAACCATAAGATCTACCTCTAGCTCTGTGGAATCTACCACCTCTACCTCTTTGTCATTGTTCACGCTTCTTTGTCAAGATCTTGTCAACTTTCAACGCATATTGATATGCTTCTTCCACACTTTCCAATTTTGCAAAACTTATCTCATCTTGAATTTATAATTTCAATCCATTTATGTACCTTGTAATTTTCTCAACATCATCATCCACATGTCTAGATTTGATGTCTAATCTATAGAATTCCTTAGTATACTATTTCACTGTCATGTTTTTTTGTCCCAAATTTTGCATCTTTCTCAATAAGCTAACTTGGTAATCAATAGGAATGAATTTTCTCTTTACCTTGTCCACCATATTTAGCAAAATCTTGATCTTCTCCTTTCCTCTCCTTTGTTTATCAGTTTGCAAGTGCTCCCACCATAATGAAGCATGACCTTTCAATCTAGTAACTACAATTTTCACCTTCCTATTATTAAGAGTGTTTTCATACTCAAAGAACTTCCCATATCAGAGATCCAATCCAACATCGCATTGGTATCCAACTTCCTATCATAAGGAACAACTTCTACAACAGGATTTAAATGTACCCTAGACAACACTCTCAAAAATCTTTCCTCATCTTGATCTTCTTGTAGTTTTGGATTAGGGTTTGGTGCTATTGCTTCATCATCACTCACATCCTCAAGATGCACTCCTCTCCTCTAGGCTATTTCCACAAAATCTAATCTAGCTAAAAAATTTCTCAATGTATCCAATATGGCATTATCAACATTTCCTCTACCATAAACCATCTTTACAAATCAAGTTCCTGCAAGATCATAACCCTCTATTTGTTATAGGTCAAATCTGCAAATCTACAACCCTATAACCAAATCTGAATTAGGGTTCTATATGATCCAATATTCACAAGGATGAACCTCAAGCTCTATGATACCACCTAATGCAAGGAGGGAGAGAATAACTAGGGCCAAAGGCACACCTAACAATCCAAACCGACCTTACAGAGTTAACACAATGGAAGCAAACACACAAAGATAATAGTACCATATAGAGAGAACAATATTCTTTTATTGGTTCATGAAATAATCAACATACATGCCCAACTATAAGGCATTTTGAGTTACAAATAGATACAATATACATTCAAGATCTAAGATCCAGCTTTGAATTTGCACCTTCCAAACACATATGCAACAAAGTTTGCAAAATTTTCATTCTCTTATAAACTCTCTAATTCTACCCTAACTCCAAGCCTGAACACTCTATTTATACTTGCCAAACTAGCTTACAAAACATTCTAGAACATTACATAATAGAAAGGTCAATCCAACAATAGTCTAGACACATCCCAAGAAAAAATCTTATCATAAATATTTTTAACAAAATAAATCCCACAAGTTGGCTCACACCAAAATGCAAAAAAAAAATCCAAAATGCTGACACATAGCATAAAAAGGAAAACTTGGCACATAAAGGGTCACTCAACATATACTAGGCAACTCGGCACATGAAGGATAACTTGCCACACACTATGGAACTCAGCACCCATTGCTGAGTGAGATGGGATAACACACTAATTCAAGTGTTAGCTTGACATGGGATAACCTCAACTCGACTTAAACTACAAAATTACTAGCACTTGGCAAATTTTGCCACTCGAAAATGACTCTAACTCAAAAACAACTGGCAGAATGAACATAAATGAGTAGGATAACACATCAACCTAGGATGCTCCTACATCAAATACAAATATATCAATGCACAAAAATATGTATAGAGAAACATAAACATGTGAGCACATACATACAATACTAAGATATGTGGAAGACATGCTTCCTGCAAATTGAAGTGGGATAGAATTGGGGTATCTATGAATTGGAACAATATAATTACAATTTGGAGTATTTGTGAAATTGAAGTGGGACAAATAGGACATAGGTGAGGTGAATCACAATAGAAGGAATAGTGAAGAGTAGTGACCAATGTAGTTTCTTTGCAAATGAATATACAAAATTTATGCACATAATTTTGCACAATAAAAAATATCATTGTGGTTATCACTTAGTATTCAAATGATCAAATTATAATTCATGAGACTTGGATATATGAAGGATACTTTTTTTTGTTTCTAACTGGTAATATGGGTGATATCTTTAATTGAGTCCTCATGTACAGTAATGCAACATAGGGAAGTGAGATTAATTTATTTAATTTTTAAAATGAAATGTGTCCACCTATGGAAGAAGCATTAATGACTAATATTTAATTTTATAAAGGGATGGATTATATTTTTCTATAAATTTGAATCAAATGAATTGCTTTCTATGTCATGGGTTATCATTCCTTCTATTAATTATTTTTCTCCATTTTCCACAAATTCTCCCCTTCAACTAGTATGTGAGAAGTTTTATGTGGGATTGCTTGGGGAAATTACAAATAAGGGGCTCAAAGGAATTATGAATAATAAGTAGGGTGATTTGAATTAGGAATGCAAATTACAATGCCTAGTGTAGAACCTGTGGTATTGTAACTTAATTGAAAGTAGTTAAAATAAAACATTTGATTTTTTTTCAAGCCCAAAGTTATCCATTCATTTCAAAAATAGAGTTTATACAATTTTGATGGATTCCAAGGGTCACCATTATCCATTGGAAATGAAACAAAAATGTTACAAACTAATTAATTACAAAATAAACTCTAATAACTATGAAAACTACAAAAATCTATATTAAAAATTACTACTGCTAGAAGTCATAACTATCTACTTGTAGCTCAAAATCACAAACCATTAGAATTTTCAAAAACATCTTCTAAAGTTATACATTCAATGAATGAAGTCTTAAACATACCCACAACTTCTTACCATCACTAAAGCCTAGAAATGCCTTGGAGGCCTCTAAAAATGCAAAATACTAGAACGTAGAAAATATTGAAGAAATAAATTTTGGTTTTTTTCCATTTTTTCTTATGAAAACATCCTCAACATCTTCCTAGACTATTTGTTGATCATTCCTTCCTCCTTGAGAGAAAAAGGGCCCCATTTCATCCATACTTTACATCAAATGTGGAAAATGAAGCTGGATTCATTCATGTGTAAGCCACTTTCCTTGTTGAACAAATTGTCCTACTTTTACCACATGGTTCAAATAGATTTTCTAGTTCCTCAAATTACTCATGAAAAAATCCAAAATTTGATCACTTTTAAGTGGATTAATAGCTTTTGGATTCAACATTGTATGACTGATTTCTTCAGCAACATCTACAATATCAAGTAAATAAGGGAAATATGGCTTCAATAGTTCTACATTGAAGACTAGGTGAACACTCAAAAATGGAGGCAAGTTGAGTTCAAATGCATTTTCACCAAATTTCACCAAATCAGGTTGCATAATAGTGATAGAAACATTTATTAGTGTCAAGGGTTGAGATCCAGTACAAACTTCAAATGGGCTATTCCTAGTTGAACTATGAATTGCCCTTTTGTATCTATGTTTTACATAGGGAAGGCTCTCATTCCATTTACGAGGATGTTTAGAGTGATACATAAGAAGGATTTGAATAGTCATTTGATTAACAACCTCTATTTGACCATTTATTTAAGGGTGGAATGCAATAGACTTTTTTATTTTTGTGTCCGTCATTATCCATAATGAAGACCAAAATTTACCAAGAAACTGACTATCCCTATCTAAAATAATGCTTTTTGGTAGCCATAAATGAACTCGGACATGCTCAAAAAATAGTTTTAAATTTTTTTTGTAGAGGTTACCTTTCAAAAAGTCACCAAGATTGTCATTTTTTAAAATCTATCAACTAAAACACACACACACACACACACAAACATGCCCATGTTTACTGGTAGGAAGACCAAACATAAAATACATTGAAGTTGTATACCAAGGTTTATCTAGAATAGGAAGTGGTAAAGATTGTCACTTTTGAAAATCTATCAACTACAACACACACACAATCATGACCATGTTTAGTGGTAGGAAGAAAAAATATAAAATACATTAAAGTTGAATACCAAGGTTTATCTAGAATAGGAAGTGGTAAATAGGAAGACCAAAATTTACCAAGAAACTTACTATCCCCATCTAAAATAATGCTTTTTAGTAGCCATAAATGAACTCGGACATGCTCAAAAAATAGTTTTACATTTTTTTTGTAGAGGGTACTTTTCGACAAGCCACCAAGATTGTCATTTTTGAAAAACTATCAACTACAACACACACACAATCATGCCCATGTTTAGTCGTAGGAAGACCAAACATAAAATACATTGAAGTTGAATACCAAGATTTATCTAGAATAGGAAGTGGTAAATATAAACCTAGCTTAAAATTTATAGGCTTTGTAATGGCACATGTTGTGCATGCTTCAATGTATTCTATCACTTCATTTTTTCCTAGTAAAAATATCTTTGTTGTATATCAATAGTCTTACCTATCCCAAAATGACCAGCAACCTTACTATAGTGAGCTTCACATATTGACTTCTTATGTTCTTCCTTAGGAACACAAAATTGGGCAATGTGGCAAAGCATTCTATCTTGCAAGTACTAATCATTCACATGTTTACCTTCCACAAGATGAGTATAAACATCAAAGAAATCATTATCATGTCCATAAGAGTGGGCCCAATTTTTTGTTTGGTGACCACATGATTCTAATACCATACTTATTCCTACAATTGGAGGCCTACTCAAACAATATACTACCTGATTAGTGCTTCCTTTCTTATAAAAAATGTTGAGATAAAATTGTTTAAGATAAGCTAACCATCTTTGGTGCCTATCATTCTGTAATTTGCATTGTGTTTGCAAAAAGTTAAGAAATTTGTGATCAGTCTGGGTGATAGTCTCTTTTCCCAATATATAATATTTCCATTATTTTTAAGCTTAAAAAATAACATGTAATTCTTTATCATATGTGGGATATCTATTCACTATACCAAAAAAAGTCTCATTATGGTAGGAAACTAGATGTCCATGTTGTATGAGCATTGTTTCCAAGGCATGTTTTGATGCATCGATTTGTATTTTAAAAGATTATTGTAAATCGGGAAGACATAAAACTGATGATGAACATAAACTTTTTTTTTAAATCCTCAAATGCTTGTTGTTGAGCACCTATCCACTTGAATTTTTCTTTCATACCTTCTCATAATGATTGATTCAAAGGCCAAGACAAATGTGAAAATCCAAATACACAACTATAATAAAAGTTAGCTAACCCCAAGAAGCTACACAACTTTGTGAGATTCTTTGGAGAAGGAAAATCTC
Source organism: Cupressus sempervirens (assembly GCA_028749045.1). Taxonomy (NCBI): domain Eukaryota; kingdom Viridiplantae; phylum Streptophyta; class Pinopsida; order Cupressales; family Cupressaceae; genus Cupressus; species Cupressus sempervirens. Next base: position 313,479,390 of record CM053788.1, read on the forward strand.
TAATTACTTGGATCTTTTCAGGATCAACATGAACACCCTTACTATCAATAACATATCCCAAGTACTTAATACTTTTCATACAAAAATAAGTTTTTTCCTTATTTGCATAGAGTCCATTTAATGTAGAAAATATATTTTCCACATGTTACAGTTGTTCTTTCCAAGTTTTACTAAAAATTAGAATATCATCTAGATATACAACTACAAATGAGTTAATAAAAGGCCTAAGAACGTCACTCATCATCCTCATAAATTTGGTTGGGGAATTTTTCATACCAAAAGACATCACCAACCATTCAAATAGTACCTCTTTAGATTTGAAAATAGTCTTCCATACATATGTTGGATCAATTGGTACTTGATGGTAGCCAAATTTCAAGTCAATTTTAGTGAAGATTTTTGCCCCTCTAAGCTATTCTAAGAGATCATCTATCTAAGGAATTGGGTATCTATTTTTTATAGTAATCTTATTCAATGATATATAACCTACATAGAGCCTCCATGTACTAGCCTTTTTCTTTGCAAGAAAAATTGGGCTACTACATGGAGATGCACTTGGCTAGATATGTCCTTTCTAAACCAATTCTTGTATCTACCTTTTTATCTCATAATTTTCTAGAACTGACCTCCTATATATTTCCTCATTAGATAATGGGGTTCTAGATATCAAATCAATAAAGTGTCTAAATTGGAAATCTAAGGGTTGTTAGAAATAGATAATACTAAGAGGGGGGCTGAATTAGTATTATAAAAACTTTTTCCCACAACTAGATATTATTAATTACTTTTCTACATGCATATGAAAGTAAACCAATAATGTTGAACATTAAATAAAACCATACATAAAAAGAACTCATAACACCATATTTTGTTAACTAGAGAAAGCCTAACCAAGGGAAAACCATAGTGGGATGGCACCCACAAAATGATCTAGTAAACAAAAGAACCTTATTAAAGATATTGACCCTAATAGGAATCTATTAATTACATATAGTGTATCGGTCCTTGTTAGAGTACTAGGCCCTATTAAAAGCCTCAACCCTATTAGGAGTTTCTTCAACCCTATTAGGATTTGGTATTACAATTACATATGTATGTAAGAAGAGCTCACTTCCCAAAAATGCAATTATACAATTCAGTTCCTTATACAAAATAGGATAGATACAATAACCTCTTATTTGTTAACTATTGTACTTTGCACATCTCTGATCTTACATCAAAATTTGCATCATAGATCTCTCATACAACTTCTCATATTACATACTTACTTTTCATATACATAATATACTTTGCATTTACATTACCTCACATATGTTTACTTCACAAGTATTAACTCTTTACACATACCCTCTTCTTTCACAAAACACTTGTGCAGTCAATTTGATGCTTACACACATTATGCTAACTTAGGATAAATATCTAGGATGTCATCCCTACATTGTTAAGTAATTATTTCATGACCAAAATAATTCCTTAACTCTTTATTACTCTATTTCTATTGTGCTTTCTTCTATTAAGTTTACTCCCTTTACTTGCATTTTATCTATAACTTCATCTATATTGACCATACTAATTTGCACACTTAGGTACATCACCATGACACTTGTCCTTAATTGCATATGTGTTGATCACCACTGTAAACTTTGCAATACTGAATTTTCCTCTTAATTTATATTAAAATTATCTAATACTTAGACAAATTTTTATCTCTAATCAAGGATTCTTCAACTATAAGTCCTCCCTTCTATTCCAGAATGATATCCTACCATACATGACAAATCTTAACCTTACTATCTTATCCATATTTCCAACAAACTCTCTCTTTAGAATTGATGACAATATATGGGAAAATTGGCTAAGTTCCCAAAATGTTACTTACAATAAATTTCTCAAAACTTGGCCTTCACAAAAATTTCAAAATTACAAAATTATGGATCATTACATATTACCATCTTTACCTTATACCTTTGAATAATTTATTAAAAAATTATGTACACTTCTTCCCCTTTGACATAAATGAAAAAGTTGTCAAAACATATTTCCATGTCAAAATTTAGTTCATTACCTCTCTACTAGGAAGATAAGTGAGAAATGTAGACTCCAAAGATGATTGTCATACTCTTCATTTTCTTCTCCGATGAATCCTTTAATCCTTCTATGATGCTAAGGAGAGCACATAATCCATAGGATATGATGTAGGAGCATCTTGGGTTGACATGTTATCCTAATCATTTGTGTTCATTTTGCTAATTGTTGCTAAGTTGTCATCATTGTTGAGTTGTAGCAATTGTAGAGTGCTAGTAATTTTGTTGTATCAGCTGAGTTGAAGTTATGCCAAGTTGTATTAACCTTTGGGTTAGCATGTTATCCAATGCATGTCAAGTTATCTAGTATTGGCTGAGTGTTCCTTCATGTGCTAAGTAAACATGTTATTTGTTGATGCTTGGTTCCTTCTTTAGCTAAGTTGTCTATATTTTGGTTCTTAGTGGGAGTTGACTTGTGTGTTTAATTTTGATCATGAATTTAATGATACGATTTTGGCTTAGGATGTGTGGAGACCATTTTAAGGTTGATTTATCTATTATGTAATGTTCTACAACCTTCTGTAAGCCATTTTGGCAAGTATAAATAGGGTGTTTAGGCTTAGGTTAGAGGTAAGAGAGAAGTTGGAGCAGTACTTAAAGGACTAAAAAGTTTGTTGCATATGTATCTGGAAATGTGAATTTGAAGCTAGATCATAGATATTCAATTTATTTTGTATCTAGTCATAACCCAAAAGGCCTTACAGATGGGCATGTATGTTGATTACTTCAAAATTCTATAAAAGTGTTTCATTCTCTCTCTTAGTGCTATTCTCTTTCTGTGTTTGCTTCCATTGTGTTAACTTTGCAAGGTGGTTTGGATTGTTGGGTGTGTCTTTTCCATAGTTCTTCTTCCCTCCTCACATTAGGTTGGTATCAAAGCTTGAGGTTCATCCTTGTGGAGATTGGATCATGTAGAACCTTGATTCAAATTTGGTTGTAGGGTTGTAGATTTTTGGATTTGACCTATAACTTGCAAAGGGTTATGATCTTGTAGGAACCTAATTTGTAAAGATGGTTTGTGATAGAGGAAATATCGATAATTCTATATTGGATACATTAAGAAAAATTGCAGCCAAATTAGATGTTGTGGAGATAGCGTAGAGGAGAGGAGCACATCTTGATAATGTGAGTGAAGATGAAGTAGTAGCACCAAACCTTAATTTGGAACTAGAAGAAGATCAATATTGTTGAGAGTATTGTCTAGGGCACATTTGAAGCTTGCAAAAATTGTTCCTTATGATGGAAAATTGGACACCAATGTTGTGTTAGATTGGATCTATAATATGGAGAATTTCTTTGAGTATGAGAACACTCTTGATAATAGGAGGGGCAGTTACTAGGTTGAAAGGTCATGCTTCACTATGGTGGGAGTATTTGCAAGCTGATAGACAAAGAAGAGGAAAGGAAAAGATCAAAACTTGGGTGAAAATGGTGAACAAGGTAAAGAAATAATTTCATCTAGTTGATTACCAAGTTAGCTTATTGAGAAACATGCAAAATTTGAGGCAAAGAGACATGACTATGAAGGAGTAAATTGAGGAATTCTATAGATTGAACATCAAATTTGGACATGTGGATGATGACATTGAGAAAATTACAAGATATTTAAATGGATTGACATCAAGAATTCGAGATGAAATAAGTTTTGTGAAATTGGAAAGTGTGGAAGAAACATATCAGTATGCCTTGAAAGTTGAGGAGATCTTAAGAAAGAAGCATGAACAAAGACAAAGAGGTAGAGGTGGTAAATTCTAGAGAGGCAAAGGTAGATCTTATTGTGAAAGTGGAAGATGTGACAATTATGTGCAAGATAATGAAAAATCTAAATGGAAGAATGATGACAAAGACAAGACCGAGTGGAAAGGTGGTAGCTCATACCAAGGAGGTGCTGGTTCTTATTGAGGAAGAGGTAATTTTTATTCTATAGGTGGTTTTCATGGTAAATTTTTTAGATGTGGTAAAGAGGGGTATAGATCTTTTGAATGTATATCCTTTGAAAGTGGGAAAAGTAACACAAATTCTATGGTTCAAGGAGACACTGAGGGTTTACTAAGTAGACCTAAGGCTGGAGAAAATATAATGATGAGAAGAACCTTATGTAATAAGGGAAGTGATGAGGAACCTATCTTTAGGAGAAGTCTTTACAAGACTAGATGTAAGATGGCTAGAAAATGTTGCAAGGTGATCATTAAAAATGGAAGTTCTAAAACTTTGGCATCACAAGAGCTGATTACAAAGTTGCAGTTGCAAAGGTTGAAGCATCCGAAACCCTATAATGTTTCATGGATCAAATATGAGCATAAGATATTGGTAAATGAACAATGTATTGTGAAGTTCAAGATTGGACATTACTTTGATGAAGTTTTGTGTGATATTATGCCTATAAATTGTTGTCACATTTTGTTGGGTAGACCTTGGCAATTTGATAGATATGATATACATGATGGAAGATTGAATCAATATACTCTTTAGGTGAATGGGAAGAAGAAAATATTATTGTGTTTGATTGAAAGTACTAGATAGTGATAGCTAAGTACTAGTACATTTTGAAAACTTGTTGAATAAATATAAAGATATTGTTGCAAAGGATATTCTTGATGGTTTACTACTATTGAGAAGTATAAGTAATTGTATGGATAGGATTATTGGATCTAGTTTTTTGAAAAAGGCACCATATAGATTGAAATGTATAGAGAATAAAGCAATTAATAAACAAGTGCATGAAATACTACATAAGGGATTAATTAGAGATAGTTTGAGTTCATGTGTTTTTGATAAGAAAAATAGGTTTTGCATGGATCTTGAAATCCAAGAGTTAAAACACATCATAAGGCTGATAATAAGTAGTTAGAGCCCAGCTAGTAAAAGAAGGCCAACCAAAGGGCTAGTTCAACAGACAGACGAAAACCCAAAGGCTGATAATGACCAGATAAAGCCCAGCCAAAAAACAAAAGCCAACCTAAAGGCTAGTACAATAGACTAGCAAACCAACTAGACAAAAAACCTACATCAATCTTATAGTCCAAAAGACAAGAAAAGAAAAACCATTGTTATTCCTCTATCTTTCTCTCTAGCTCCTACATCATTTCCACTGTTTCATAGGCTTTTTTAATCTCCTGCGCCATCTATTCTTGCTTCTTCTGACTATCTCACTCCATATTGCTGAAGGTAATGTCAGTAGTCACTTCCTCTTCTATCCTCACTCTTTCTCTGTCCTTTTCCTCATTATCATCTAGAAGACCCCTTGTTTTTAGCATTTCAGTAAGGGATGAGATATTATCATTGATAGAAGTCAAAATGATAAGAATCTAATTTACTAGATTATGGTTGTAATTTTCCAAATTGTGGACTCTCTTCTTAGGAAAACTAAGTCAATCCCCCTGATCATTGAAATTCCTACAATTTGGTGTCTTCCTTTTGTGTTCTAGCTAGCCTATTTTTCTCTAAACTCGTCCAACTCATGGTAAAGCCATTTGATTGAACTAAAATTGTCAATCATGTTGTTCCTAGCATTATTAAGAAAATTCATGCTAGTCTCCCTTACATTATCCATTATGGCCACCATTGCTAGATCAATGAGATCCTCTAACTAGAGCTAATCTTGTTTTTCTTCTAAAATTTGTGGGTTCATTACCTCTCTTACTATACCCATTTTGGAAGTTCTTACATTGAAGTTTCTCCAGGCTATGTGCCTATCCTTAATAACCACCTTTCCTCCCTCACCATTTTTCTTCTCCATGCCCTGTTCTTGGATGAATAGGGGAAAGAGGAATAGTAGGAAGCTCTAGTATAGAATCCACAATCCTCTCTACATCTTTCTCTTTTGACCTCCTCTATTTCTTAGCCACTAGCTCTGCTGACTTAATTTCCACCTCCTCTTCAACCTCTTCATTAGTTTTCATATCATCCCCTTCCTCACTATACCCTTCATCTACCTAGCTAGATGATTTTCACCCATGTCCTCTAAGGCTCTTCCTGCTTAGGGTTTTTATTTATGAAGGTGACTTCTTGTCTAAATCCTTGGCCTTTTTCATATGTGTAATATTCTCTTCACCCTTTAAACTAATACTTTGGACATCCTCTAAATCAAGCAAGAAACTAGAGCTTCTCATATCCATAGAAGCATATGCACCCTACAGGGGGGTTTTACTTGTGGTCTAAGCGTTGAAATGCTCATAACAGAGAAATGATTTCCTCGATGACCTAAAACAAAACCCCCTCCACTTTCACCCTTCCATCCTTCCATGAATCCACCATGCTATTAGTGACCGCAAGGTCAAAACCATGAAGTTTTGTAATGTAGTTGGCTATACTACCCTTCTCTTTCTTTTCCCAAACTTTTTTCCTTTGCTTCCATTTTTCTACTTCACCGAAAGGTTCCTTCCTAATTCCTTCCCCCACCATCTTTGAGTTTTCAATGCTCACAATTCTCATAAACCCCAACTTCTAATAACCCTTCTCCAATATCTGGAAACCTTGATGGCCACCTCTCTGATCATTTCCAAAATATCTTTCTTTACCCCCAAAATGGTAAAGAAAGAGAAAGAATTTGACCCAATAAATGTGTCGATGTGACACTGATAACCTTATTTGAAGGCATTTTCTATAAATGCCATTATTATAGTTACTTAAACTCCAACTCTCATTAAGTACCATTATGACACTTAGATATCCACTGTACCTCCTTAGATTTTGTCTAGTTCAATTAGGCTTTTTACCTCTTCTAGGATATTTTTGCCAGAATTCCAAATCATCCCCTTTTCTTGCCTAACTTCTTTGTTGGCAAACTAGTCTGCCATGGAATATGCCTCCCTATATTCATGGGTGATGTGGACACTTTCAAAATTGATGACGGGCCACACCACCCGTACCAACTCACAAACAAAAATGCAACAATATGGAGCTAGAGAGATGACAAAAGAAATGCTTCATAAAGCATCCATTAATACTTGAAATCCACTAGAAGAGATTACATTTGAAGAGCTTACAATTCAAGAACTTCTATTTCTTGAACTTCCATTAGAAGAGCTTCCATTTCTTGAACTTCTTGAACTTGATTACAAACAATTATAAGCCTTGCTTAAATAGGCACTTCTAACCCAAGACATTACAAACACAAGCAATGTGGGATAAAAGGTAAATACAACTACCTTTAAATAAATATTAAATTCCCACCCAAATACAACTAAGCACCCAACAAATATTAAATGCATGATTTAAGGAACTTTCCACAAACTTTTAAGATGCCACCTACACACCTCGATTAATGGAATGACAACTATTTTTATTATTTTCTATTTATGCCACCCATGCACCTTGAAAATAGAAATTCCTCTTTTCTCCATTTTTTCTATTTTTAGTTTTTTTATTATTTTTCCTTCTATTTTCGTCACTTTCTCTCTCCTCCACAAATTTTTTTTTTTTTTTTTTTTTTTTCCTTTTTTTTTTTTTTCCTCTTTTTTTTTTCTAATAATTTAATTTTCTCATGCAAGATGCTCCTGCATCAGACTCCCTTGGTAGATAGAAAAGTGTGTCCCACACTTTGATGCCAAAAGAAAGATATGCATCCATCTTCATCTTCACTAAAGGCTTCCACATTTTTTTTTTGTTTTTTTTTTTTTTTTTTCCTGATGCATGATGCTCCTGCATCCGACTCCCATGGTAGGAAAATTTTTGTGAATATGGATTCACAAAATGAAGTAGCCACTATTGACAGATTTTTTTTCCTCTTCCTCCAACACATAGCTGGAACAAGTATCCAATGCTGAAATTTCTCCTTTGCAATGAACTCTATCCAAGTATAAATCTCATCCTCATCCAATCTTGTTGAATTAATTACACCTGTAATAAATCCAGCAACACCATACCAATCTTCCTTTGCATACCATACATCATGAACAAGATCCTCATGCAAACCATCATTAATATCTTTTGAACTCATATCAAAGACAACATCCCATGATTCATAAGAATTTACCTGTTTGACATCTTCATCTTTGCTTGCCTCTTTTATGTCATCAACAATGCACGTAACTACTCCACTTGCTTGATCTCCAACTAAGGCACTATACTTCGCCTCCATTGCTGCAATCTTCAAATCATCTTGATCTACTTTAGGTTCGTAAGTCTTGTCATCTTTATGCTCTTCCTCTTCTCGTTCATCTTCTTCAACTTTAGGTTCACAAATGATTTCCTCTTCATCTGCTTGCTCTTCCACTGGATCATCTTCCTTTTCCACATCCAAGGAATTATCAACATCTCTTTTCTGGTGACATGCTCTTCGTTTCCGCAACTCAGCTTCTAATTCATTCACTTGCTTCTGCAAATCAACTAGCAATGATTGTTGATTTCTTGCTCTAAATTTCTCAAGTCGAGGAATCCTCAGAATCCATCCAATCACAAAGGTCATCTTCTTCTTTCTCTTCTCCATAATCAAGTCTTTAGAAGACAAATCTCGTCCAAAAAAAGAACCTTGTGCAAACTGCCTCACAGTCGGCGCTCTGTCTACACAATCAAGAACTTCTTCACAAACTTCACCCAACTCGAGGTCCTGGTGCAAACTGCCTCACGTTCGACGATCTGTCCGCACGCTCAGGAACTCCTGCTTTGATACCATTGACGATTGGCCACACCACCCGTACCAACTCACAACCAAAAATGCAACAATATGGAGATAGAGAGATGAAAAAATTGCTTCATAATGCATCAAAAATTATCAAGAAGGGAGTGGATTTTATCAGTAATATTAGGTATTGACCATGATGGTTGGGTGACCCCTTTAATACACCTAATGATGTTATATGAATCCCCCTCCAACCATAATTTTTTAACTCTCATGTCCAAAGCTAATTTCACCATGTGGCATGTAGCACTGACTTCTACATAATGGTTTGTCTAATATCCCAATGGATGAGAAAAAGCCGCCTCCCCTCCACCATAGCTATTTCTAATGATACCTCCACAATCTAAAGGTCTAGGGTGTACACTCAATTTGTGTCACACTCTAAACCATTCTATCCAAATGATTCCATGAGTTGGAATGTTTGGATGCCGGCTTAGAGTTCCCTATCCACAGAGTGCAAGAAGTTAGTATTCAAGCATGAAGGCTCTCAGCCAAGCCTTAGAAATGTACTTGTTGCTAGTAAACCATGCAATGGGAGGTTCTTTGAGACAAGAGCAAGAATGAAAATATCTTCAAGGAATCCCTCAAGAATGCAATGCAAGTATGGAAACTAAGCTAAGATGATAATGCAAAATGCAGCTATGTTAAGCATGTATGAGAGTATTATAAAACCAAATATTAAGATATGTGAGATTATTTCAAGAATGAAAGCTAAACTAACATGCAACTATGCTAAGAATGCCATATGATCCTATGCTAATATGATGGAATGAGAGAATGTAGACAAGCAGTGAGAAGTTCTCCACAAAGCTCCCAAGAAATTTGTTAGAAAACTTGCAACATAACAATATTCAAAAGATGGATGCACTAAGGGGGAAAGCTCTCTCCCTTTTAAAGATGTATAGATGGTAGAGATCAAGATGAAGATGGTGGATGATCAATGGTGCAATTCAAAAATAGGAGTGATCCATGTGCACACACAAGTCAACCAATAGAATATAAGTTGACTTATCATATAAGACAAAAGTCACAAAGCCTTTTCTTTTAATTGCAAAATAGAAAAAGGACTTTATGTGTGCACTTTAAGTGGGTTAGAAGAATGGGGTCTTTTATTTAATTAAAAGGGGACATGTTCTTTTAATCAAATAATGAACTTAGGATAGTATAGTCAAACTATAGGTTATAATCAAATAAATTGATTATTAGCAATTTGGTCTAGGTAAATGATTAAATTAATTTAGCCAAAATGCTAAGAAGGGGGCTAATAGTCTAGATGACAATTTTTAGTTGATTACACAGGGTTTCCTTTGGTTGCACCATCAAAATTTTCTTTATGCCATCCCTTCAAAGGGAGCAACCATTTCACCTCCTATCTTTTGGTCCTCATGTCCTTGTCTTTCTCCTTCTTCTTACCACCACTTTCAAAATCTCCCCCCTTTCTTACTTGATAATTTTCCTTCATGCCTCTATATATCTTGTCTATCAGAACAAAAGCAAGTTCCTCTCTTTCTCTAAAGATTTGATTGTTTCTTTCCTTCCATACTTCCCAAAATAAATGAGGCAAAGTCCAAGTACTTAAATTGTCCAAATTTGTTCCTTTAAACATCCTATTCCATTAGTAAAATAAATCTAGTATGTTGCCTGGCTTGCACCAACTTACCCCAAGATTCTTAGTTAAGCTATTTGAAACCTCCCTAGAATAAGAACAATGGATTAACAGATGATTTTTTTTTCCATCTAATTTTTACATAGAATACATCTATTAGGAATATAGTGTCCTCTTTTAATTAAATTATCCTTGGTAAGAATTTTTTCTTGTAAAGCTAGTCAGAAAAAAATATTGATATTTGGGGTAAGACCAAGTATCCAAGCTTTAGCCCAAGGGGGTTTTAATTATTAACCCTTGGTTGTAAGCACTGTAGGCAAGAAGCCCCACAATTTCACCAAAGGTCAATGGAAAATATTTTCAATTAAGATCCACAATAGAGAATGGCCCTGTGGGGACTGGAACCTTGGTTGTAGGCCCTACAAGCAAGAAGCCCCACCATTTCACCAAAGGGAAAAGCTCATTTGAGTTCATGTGTTGCCCCTATTGTATTGACTCCTAAAAGAATGGAGAATGGAGGATGTGTATTTATTCCAAAGTTATTAACAAGATTATAATGAAATATAGGTTTCCTATGCCAATGATGGATGACATAAAGGATTATTTGAGTGGAGCAAAGTATTTACCAAGATTTATTTGAAGAGTGGCTATTATTAGATTAAAATTAGAGAAGAAGATGAATGGAAAACTACTTTCAAGACAAAAGATGGTTTGTATGAATGGTTAGTTATGCCTTTTGGTTTGACTAATGCACCTAGTACTTTTATAATATTGATGAATGAAGTTTTGAAAATATTTTTTGGTAAGTTTGTGATTTTTTATTTAGATGATATTTTAATATTTAGTAAGACTAAGGAAGAACATCTTGAGCATGCTAAACAAGTATTGCAAAGATTGAAAGAGAAGAAGTTAATGATTAATCTAAAAAAGTTTTCTTTTATGCAAGAGGAGATTGTGTATTTGGGATTTGTGATTTCAGCTCATGGTTTGAGAATGGATCTAGAGAAGGTTAAAGAAATTTTGGAATATTCTACATCTAAGAATGTGGGTGAGGTAGGATCCTTTCATGGTTTGGCTAGTTTGTATAGAAAGTTTATAAAGAATTTCAGTGTTGTTTGCAATTTTATGATTGAGAAAATTAGAGGAGATAAAAATGAATTCAAATGGACACATGGAGCTGATAAGAGTTTTGAGACATTGAAAAAAAAGGATGGTGAGTTACCTATATTGGCTTTACCTGGTTTCAATAAGGTATTTCAAGTTGAATATGGTGCAAGTGGCAATGCAATAGGAGTTGTATTGAGTCAAGAAGGTAAAGTTGTTGCTTTCTTTACTAAGAAGTTGAATGATGCTAAATGGAAGTATTATGTATATGATCAAGTGTTTTATGCTATTGTCAAGCTTTGAAAAAGTGGATACATTATTTAATTCCTAAGGATTTTGAGTTGTAAAATGATCATAAATATATACAATACTTGAGAAGTCAATATAAATTGAATCAAAGACATGTGAAGTGGGTTGAGTATTTGAAGCGATTCACATTTATGATTAAGCGTAAGAGTGAAGTTTCTATCAGAGTTGATGATGCAGTAAGCAAAAGATGTTCTTTGTTGACTAAGGTGGAGGTTCAAGTTCTTAGTTTTGATGAAATGAAAGAGTTGTATGATACTGACCCTAATTTTTCTAAGGTGTGGAGAGAGTGCAGAGCACCAAATCTAACCGATCACATCAATAAGTATGATTAAAAAATTATTCAAGAAAGTATGTTTTTTAAATAAATTTATTTGTGTATCCCTACTATTTCTATGATAATTAATTTTATTAAAGAAAAGTATTGTGGTGGATTAGCAAAACATTTTGTAATTGATAAGACATTGAGTTTGTTGAAGGATAAGTATTATTGGCCATAGATGTATATGGATGTTCAAAATTTTGTGAAGAGTTGTGGATTTTTCAAGTTGTAAAAGGAGTAAGTCATAATACTAGATTAACCTTGGAGTGACATTAGTATGAATTTTGTTCTTGGATTTCCTTAGACAACAAAGGGGTATGATTCTATATTGGTTGTTGTGGATCAATTTTCTAAAATGGCTCATTTTATACCATGTAAGAAGACATTAGATGTTGAGCATGTTGCTAAACTTTTCTTCAAAGAGATTTTTAGATTGAATGGATTACCAAGAAGTATTATTTCTAATAGAGATAGTAAAATTGTTGTTTATTTTTGGACAACTTTGTGGAAGAAGATGGGTATTGAGCTGAAATTTAGTTCTACACTCCATTCACTGACTGATGGAGAGATAGAGGTTGTGAATAGAAGCTTGGGTAATTTGATGAGATGTGTAGTTGGAGATGAACCACATAATTAGGAGATGGTATTGGCACAAGCTAAGTTTGCATATAATAATTTTGTGAATAGAAGTACAAGGAAAACACCTTTTGAGATTGTTACTAGAATGTAGCTTAGAGGAGTATTAGATTTAAGGGATGTTTTTGGTGAAGAGAAGATAAGTGTTGTAGGAGAAGGATTTGCTAATTTTATGGAGTCTTTGCATAAGGAAGTGAATCTAAAGTTGGAACAAAGTAATAAAAAGTACAAGGAGAATGTTGATGAGTCTAGAACACATCATGTTTTTGAAGTTGGTGATGAGGTGATGGCTCATTTTAAGAAAGGAAGATTTCATGTTGGAACATACAGTAAGCTAAAGATGAAGAATTTTAGACCTTGTAAGGCGTTGAAAAATTTTTACAGTTGAAATTCTTATGAAGTTGAGTTACCTAATGATATGGATATATCTCCTATATTTAATGTTGTTGATCTATATAAGTATCATGAGTCAAATGATGAAGTTGATGTACTTGATGATTATCCTTAGAAGAAAATTGAAGAGGATGAATAGATATTGGATTAGAGGGTTGGTAAAAGAACTATAGGAAAAGACTAATATGACTATATGGTAAAGTGAAAAAATAGACTAGTTGAAGATGCTAAATGGATTTCTTAATCTGAGTTGCATTCAACTTAGGTTGTGATATATCAATGATTTAGGAGAATCATTTCTTTCTACCCTAGTTGTATGATCTAGGAGCATCCTATTTTTATGTGTTATCACACTCATTTGTGTTCATTCTTCCAGTAGTTTCCAAGTTGCAATCATTGCTAAGTTGTAGCAATTGTCAAGTGCTAGTAATTCTATAGTATCAATCTAGTTGCAGTTATCCCAAGTCATGTTAACCTTTGGGTTAGTGTGTTAACCTTTTGTTTATAATTAGCCTTTGATTTAGCTAGATTAGGGATCTTGAATATATTTTGTATTTGGTCATAACCTAGAAGCCCTTACAACTAGGCATGTATGCTAATTACTTGAAAATTCAATAAAAGTGTTTTCTTCTCTTTCTTGGTGTTCTTCTCTTTGTGTGTTTTCTTCTATTGTGTTAAATCTACAAGGTGGTTTGGATTGTTGGGTGTTCCTTTGGCCCTAGTTCTTCTTCCTTCCTTGCATCAAGATGTAATCTCCACAGCATTCAAATTTGAGTAAACAAAACTATCAAAGGATGTCTTGACTACTAGCCATTCCTCCAACTGACATTTAGTTGTGCTTAATTTCACATATATGTTCTCTCTTAGAAGTGAGAACCTCTTTGTCATCCTTGTCTTTTTGTCTTCCAATAGACTTATTTCATCATATTTCTTGCTAACCTGTACTTCAATTGATTCATTCATTACACTAGGTTGATATATATTATCTACTAGTGCTTTTGCTTCAGCATTCTTCTTCTTGAGTTCAGCATCAATGTCTTTTGTGAAAAAGAAAGACATTGCACACTTCACATATAGGTTTTTTCCTTCAAGCTCACATATCCTTGATATCTTGATACAAGTATCAAGAGTTAGGAGTTAATAAATCATTTCTGATGTTCTCACACACAATGTCAAACATTTATGCATCATGCTTGACCTAAGCTTGTCTTGTTGCAACCTCTAAAGAGCTTGTGAGTTCAGGATCAAATTCTTGAATCACATCTTTTTCCCTATTGTCAGGGCCAAAATCAAGTGACTTCATAGTCAAAGATTCTTGTATCTTCTCAGTTACTTCTATGAGAGATTTATGCAAACTCTTTACCTATATATTCTTGTTGATAATTTTACTAAGTGATGATATTAATTCGGATTGATCATCATCATCTAAACCTGTGAGTGTTGCAAGGGAAAGAGTAGTTCTAGGTGCACTTGATTCTCTCTTCTTTATCTATTTTTCTTCATTTCCCTTCTCTTCTACTATCTTATCTTCTCCCTCTTTTATCTTCATCTCTTCATCTTTCTTCTTTCTCTCCTCTTCTTCTTCTCTCTTATTATTTTATTCTTCTTCTCTTTGCTTCTTTTCTACCTCTTCTTTCCTTTTTCTCTTCTCTTTTTTTTTCCTCTTCTTTTGCTTTCTTTATCTTATTTTCCTCTTCCTTTTCTACCTCCACTTTTTCCTTCTTTTTGCCTCTTCCTTGTTTTTATTTTCTTCCTCTTGTTTTCTCTTTTTCTCTTCTTCTTCTTTCTTATTTCATTCATCTTCTCTTTGTTTATTTTCAATTCCTTCTTTTTCCTTCTTCCTTGTTTCTTCTTATTTTCTTTTCTTTTCATCAACTTCACTTTTTATTTTCTCCTTTTCTTCATCAGAGCTAGTATAATCAACAATATTGCCAACAATGTTTGGCCCAAGATCCTTGAAAGGATCATCTACAACATTCATTGTTACTTTTTTTTTACCAATCTACATGGTATTTGGCCCAATTGAGATCTGCAAAGATAGATCTATCATCTTGACATCCTAAACTTCTACTTATGTTGTTGTTGAAGTAGTCTATTCAATAGTCATAGGGATTTCTCCCCTTGTCTTTGTGCTCTATTTTGATATCTTAGGTATACATGTCGTATAATTAAGGATGAATACCTTAGTTTCTTTATTGATCTCTTCATGGTTTACTCCCATTAAAAGTATTTATTTTCTTTTGTTTCTTAACAAAGGATCAATACCTTTCATTATACTAACTAATTCATTATCTATGTTGACTTCACAAATTTTTCTGATCACATTCTCTCTTATTTTCTTATCCTTATCTATAACTCTTCTTCTTCTATCTATCAATATATTAGACAAGTCCTTTGGTATATGTTTTTATACATCTTCAAATCTTTTATTGTTTAAAATCATATTTTGTACCATTGCATTCTCTAATTATAATCTATCCATATTTCTACGCATACTATAAAACTTATTCAACTAAATAAAATTATCAATATTTATAATTTGTACATTCAAGTTTTTTGCCTTCAGTTTTCATGCCTTATTCCCCATCGAAGTTCTAGATTCACCTACTATCTTCTTTGTAGACTTTTCCTTAGTCTATTCTTCTTCCTTTGATTCTTCTTATTTAGATTCAACAATCTTAAGAGACTTTCTTCTCTTGCCAAGTCATTTGGTTGGTTGCTTGACTCTTTTCCTTCTTGCAGACTCTATAAGTTCAACCTTAACCTTGGTGAGTATTTCTAATTTTCAAAATTCTTAGAGGAGTACTAGATTTTTCCTCATCAATTTGTACTTTTTCTTCAAGCTTTTTACTTTTGACTTGAGTAGGTTTCACTTGTGCAACTATGGCATAGGGATTAATAGGTATCTACGAAGATGACTCTTCTATGATGACTCTTTAGAAGGTCTTTTTACTACTAGAGGTGTGGCCACAAACACCTTAGTCTATCCACTAGCCTTAATTTCCAAGGCTATACCTTTTACTTCTTCATGCTCTTGTCTAGTCATTCTAGATTCCTTGAGAATTGATTCAATTTTGTTCTCAACATTCTTCTTAATCTCCTTGCTATAGAGCTTGCTCTCTACTTTTCTAATCTTCTCTGTATAGGTTCCCTAGCTAGGGGTGTCTTTTTCCTTCTTAGACTCAAGTATGATCTTCTCATACCCTTTTATTACATCTCCACTCAACTCATAGCTCATGATGTCTATGAACTTAACCCTCAGTATAAATACCTCATATAAGCTACATCTATTTTAGCCATGAAAAAATATATCTTCTTTGTACTTTTCCACTAGTGAGGGTGGTATTGTGAGTCTCTTCTTTATCACAGTTTTAAATATCTTCATCATTTTGTTTATGTCTTCAAAAATCCTCTCCTTAGACTATTTCTTATAGTGGTATGTCACCAAGTTCATGGTAATTTGGTTGTTGTTATCCTATTCCCTATCAAACATGCTAGGGAATTGCCTAAAAACTTGGAAGAATAGGTTTATCAGCAGTTACTCAAACTTGAGCACTGCACTACTTGTCTTCTTTAGTTTCTTTATGTTGTCCAATAGTTGATGCCTCAGAATGTAACACATATTAACCTTCTCTTTCTTTGTTTTCATCAAGTATGTTACATGTAAGAATCCATTAGGTACTAAGTTCAATACTGAAATATGATTCATTTTATAACTAATGATCTTATTGATCAATCTCACATATATTTTCTTTATGCAGTCAATCCACATATTCCTACCATCTAATTTGGTCTTCAGATTGATTTCCACCAGCTTCTCTTATTGACTGGGTTTCTGCCTTCATTTCTTAAACTACTTAACTTATGAATCACATCATTGTCAATCATGACAAACACATCTCCAATCCAAAACATTCCTTCATGAATATAGCTCAAAATGATTTTGCTTCATTTATGATTGTCAAAATCCATATAGAACATATGATTTACTATGTTCAATTCTTTCACGTGTGCAAACTCTTGTTTTAATGATAAGTCTCCTTGGAACACTAGGTCTAAATACTTATGAATTTCATTGTCTCCAATACTCTCAAATTTTCAATGAATGTATGGCTTGATATCTTCTATATTTAGAACATTTTCTAAAACTTGTGAAAATTCTCCTAAGGCGTCATCTACTTGAGATATGAAAGGGTTCTTCTTAAACACATACCTCAACCTCTCACTAACATCACTAATAGTAGGATTCTCCATTTTAACAGATTCAAACACTTCAAAAGCATCATAAAATACCTAAATTATCTAAAACTAGGGATTTTCTCACTTCACACTATGAATGCTTCAAATTCAACTTTACTTGTTGTCGAATTACTTTGAATTTCTCCTTAGCTCTTCACATACCTTAATGGTACTCAAAATCTTGTTTGTATCCCTTAAATATTTTGAATTGAACTTCATATTAATTGTGCATCTACCAAAATTTGTTAAATTGTTACTCATTTAACCAGTAAGCTTATTTATAAGTTGAGTAGGTAAGCAAATTGGCTAGAGGGGAGCACACTTTAGGTTGACATATTGACTAGCTTTTAGAGGTTATTAGAAATGCTAAAGAGGTTAAAAACCTTTTGAAAAAGATTCCATAGATTGAAGCTAGAAACAGGGTGCTAGAGAAGGCTAATAGTGATAATCAGAAGAAGGTGACAAGCCTGGAGATCGAGGTGAATAATATTAAAAAGATGATCAAGAAAATGGTTGATAATAATAGTAATTCATTAAAGACTATGGTAGATAATGTGAGAAGTCTCCTAAAAAATCATGAGCAAGATAAAGGACAGGATTCCCCTACTGTGGTTGAGAACCAGGGACCTAGCAAATGCACTTGGGCTCATTCTAAGAAGAATAAGGAGACAAAAAATATGGAAGAGGGGAAGGCCACTATGGAGAATATGCACATCTTGGTAGACTAGGCTACTGACCTGTTGAAGACTATTTAGATGTTTGAGAGCTGGTTCTTTGTTGTCCTTTTGCTATCTTTTCAACTTTGTTTCTGGTTGGCCTCCTATTTCTTTATTTTTCTTTGCTCTTTCTAGAGACCTATTATATAGTGAACTCTGCTATTAGACTTAGATGTTAGCTTTTATGCTTTTCTCTCAAGAATTTTGGTTATTTTGTAAAAGGTTTTGGGTCATTTAAAACCTATTTTTACTTAATCAAAACTAGTAAGCTTATTTATCTTCATTATGGTTCATGCAATTACCAATTGTTTGTGCTCTTAACCAAAGTTTCCCTATGATCTTTACTATCTCATGTTAACCTCACAACTCTCAACTTGACTTCTAATCTATTATTCCATCTTTCTAATGTTATGTCTTTGAGAAAAAAAATGCTTAATTCAAATAAGATGAATCACACACTATGGCTGATTTCATTCTTTCTTCAGGTGCATCAAAAAATTATTATTCTTAAACTATATGTGAATATTCTAGATTGTTTTCTTTCACAAATTCTTCCTTAAATTCTTTAATGTGCTCTTTAAGTGTTTCCTTCTCATTTTTATTTCTACTATTATTATTTCTTCTATCATTTATGTTATTGTTCCTTTTGTAGTCTAGATTCCTATTGAAATTCCTTCTATCCATTCTACAAAATCTTGTTGTGTCTAAAGTTAATTCATAACTAACATACATGGGTATTCCTTCTTTGATTGGTTCCATTCTAATTATCTAGTGCTCTGCAATTCCTTGCAATGTGTTTATAGTTGTTACATTTCTAACATACAAACTAGTTTCTTTCTCCATTAGGTGTTTCTCCATCATTGGATCTTTTTTTTTTTTTATCTCCTTTCATTTCCTACAGGATCAGTATCCCTAAATATTCTACTATTTCTATTATTACTATCAAACTTAGGTTTCTTACAATCTACTACTTTATGTCCAAAACTATGACAATTATAACAATTAAATTAGTAATAAGTTTAAAAGACTTACTTGTGCAATCTCTCTTCATATGAACAACTTCATTGCATATAAAAAATCTACCTCTAAATTCATATCTATCCTCCTTAGGTGGTTTAACTTGCTCTATTTTTTTGATTCATCACATTTCTTAGGTTGATTTACTTGTTCAACTTCTTTAGATACTTTTGTAAATTTTCTTGGTTCAATCCTATTCTAATCATTTTCTTTAGGTTTAGGGGTTTCAACAACTGGATCAAGTTCCTTCCTAACTTCATTTTTCTTGGCTGGTTTTTCTTGAATAAGATATCCAAGACCTATCTTATATAAGAAGATCTCTAATAGAGTAGTTGTCCATCAATTTTCTCACAACTGAAATAATCTTCTCTAACTATTGTTTAGCCTAAGTTATCTCTCCTTTCACAATGATATTGTACTTCTCTAATTCTTTATGTTGTATTTTGATAGAATATAATTCAAATTTTACTTGAGTCATATGGGATCTTAGATATGCATTCTCAAACTTTAGATCTTGTTTAATCTCACTATCATCTTTCTTTAGTTTTAACTTTAGTTCAACAATTTTCAACTCATGTTTCAAGATCTCATTTAATTTCTTAAGGGTTTATACTTCATCACTATTACTAGTCTACTCTTTTCATTCTTTTCTAGATTTTAGATAATCATTCTTATCTTTTAGTTTTCCAATATAATCTTTTTCATCCTCATACCTTTCTTTCAGGTTATCTCTTTCTTCTATAAGAAGGTCAATTTTCTCAAGGTCTTCCTCAAGATTCCTCTTTAACTATTCCATATCCATAGGGATCTTACTCAAGCTATTAAGCCTCTTCTAAGTAACTGAGCTTTGATACCAATTTACCCAAAACTAGATATTATTGATTACTTTGTAACATGCATATGGAAGTAAACCAATAATGTTGAATAGAAAATAACACCATACACAAAGAGAACAAATAATGCCATATTTGGTTAATGAGGGAAACCCTGCCTAAGAGAAAATCTTGATGGGGATGGAACCCACAAAATGATCCACTAAAGAAAAGAATTTTGTTAAGGATATTGACCCTGATAGGAGTCTATTAATTAAATATAGTCTCTCAGTCCTTGTTAGAAGACTAGGCCCTGTTAAAAGCCTCAACCCTATTAGGAGTTTGTATTACAATTACATATGTATGCAAGAAGAGCCCATTGTCCAAACATACAATTATATAATTCAATGCCTTAAACAAAATAGGATAGATAAAATAACTTGATATTTGTTGACTATTGTACTTCGCATATCTCTGATCTTACATCATAATTTGCATCATAGATCTTTGATACACATTTTCATATCACATAATCAGTTTGCATATACATAATATAATTTGCATTCGCATTACCTCACATATGTTTACTTCGCAAGTAGTGACTCTTTACTTATGCCCTTTTCTTTCACAAAACACTTGTGCAAGTAGGTTGATGCTTACACACATTATGCTAACTTAGGGTAAACATCTAGAATGTTGTCCCTACATTATTAATTTATTATATCATGACCAAAATAATTCCTTAATTCTCTACTCCTATTTTTCTATTGTGCTCTATTCAACTAAGTTTACTGCGTTTATTGGTGTTTTATCTATAACTTTATCTATAACTCCACGACATCGATACATGTATGGCTGCCTCAATAGAATATCATGCACATCAAGAGGAGCTACATCACAAATCACATCATCTTTGAAAGGTTTTATGGAATATGAAAGATGACATTATTTTTTTACTATCTCACCCTTGGCTCACCCACCCAATAGAATAAGGTTGTGGGTGTGATGTTTTCTTCAAATTCAATCTTTTTACAGTCTTATAAGATATCAAATTCTTTTGACTACCACTATCAACAATAAAATGAAAAGTTTTTCCTCGTACTCACATTTATGAATGGAATAATCTCTCTTCATCATCATGAGAAAATACCTTTTTAGTGGCCACTATGGCATATGGGTCAGCCTCAATGATTTTTTCATTCTCCTTTTGTTTTCCAAAGTTTGTCACCCCGAGTTCAATAGCTTCTTAAATGGTTTCCATCATTAAATTATTTATAGCTCTACAATATTTAGTGTTATGAAAGGGATTTTTATGGACTTCACACCACATACTTGATTCTTTCCCTATTTTCTTTACCCCCCATGTCTTATTTTCCAGTGAATTTGGAGATGGTTCCTTGGCTATTTTTTTCTCATTGGCTTATTACCTTTGTAATCACCTAAAAATGGTCATCTAGACTATTAGCCCCCTTTTCAACATTTTGGCTAAATTAATTTAATCATTTACCTAGACCAAATTGCTAATAATCAATTTATTTGATTATAACCTATAGTTTGACTATGCTATCCTAAGTTCATTATTTGATTAAAAGAACATGTCCCCTTTTAATTAAATAAAAGATCCCATTCTTCTAACCCACTTAAAGTGCACACATAAAGTCCTTTTTCTATTTTGCAATTAAAATAAAAGGCTTTGTGACTTTTGTCTTATATAACAACTGAACTTATATTCTATTGGTTGACTTGTGTGTGCACATGGATCACTCCTCTTTTTGAATTCCACCGTTGATCATCCACCATCTTCATCTTGATCTCTACCGTCCATATATCTTTAAAAGGGAGAGAGATTTCCCCCTTAAGGGAGCAATCCATATTTTGAATATTGTTATGTTGCAGGTTTTCTAAAAAGTTTCTTGGGAGCTTTGTGGAGAACTTCTATTTCTTGTCTACATTCTCTCATCCATGGCATCATGGCATTCTAGCTTAGCTTAGCTTTCATTTTTACATGTAGCTTAAATCATATAGTCTAATAGTTGGATTGCAACATTCTCATACATGTTTTAGCATAGCTCCACTTTGCATCTCATTCTAGCTTAATCTTCATTTGCATTGCATTCTTGCTTTTGTCTCAAAGAACCTCTCGTTGCATGGTTTACTAGCAAGAAGAGTATCTCTAAGGCTCATCTGAGAGCTTTCTTATTCTTGAAATATACTCTCTTGCACTCCATGGATAGGGAGCTCTAAGCCGGCATCCAAGCATTCCAACTCATGGAATCGTTTGGATAGAAGGGTTTAGAGTGGGACACTTTTGAGTGTACAACCTTCACCATTCCATTTTTTGTTCATTGGATTTTCCCTCATCCATTTTTGTCTAAATTTCTCCTCAATTTTATATGCATATTTGAAAGCAATTAACAATGTTTCTATATTCAACAAATTTATTTTAGTCTAAATGTATCTATGAAGACCACTCTTATACTTTAAAACTCAATGTTTTTATGAGTCTTTGATTCCAAGCTTTGTAGAGAGAGCATGAAATATGTTGGAGTACTCCTAAACTGATGGGTCTTTCTTTTATCAAAGTAATTGACATTGCATATATTTTTGTTCATAGGTATCCTTAGGGTAATATTCTTATTTTATATGCTCTACAAATTCTTCCCATGTGGGTTTTCCATCAAATAGCATAGAAAATCCATGTCCATCCTAAATGTCTTTGGTTTCTTCAGTTGTTAAGTTTACCTCCTATGCCAACTTCACATGATTATCTACTTTGAGGAGGGTGAATATTATCTTTTCAATATCTAAGAAATTATTAACACAAAAGTACCTCTTCAATTTGGACAGCAAGACATCAACAATATCTGCATCAATTTTCCCTTGAAAAGTTGAAATATCAAAATTTACTAGCACCTTGAATGGGGTTTGACCCACCAAATTTTGAGTTGTTTGGACTAGCCTATAACTCTCATTTTTCAAGTCTCCATGAAAATAATTCCTCATTTCTTCACATTTTTTATTGAATTCCTCTTCCACTAGTGTTTTGAAGGATTCATCCATCCCCTCAAGTGGTTGTTTCTCCATCTACAACTATGTGCATTTCAAAAGAAGATAATCTAAGAGATCTCTTGTGGACAATTCTCACCTTTGATAAGCTAACCACATATGATGGGATATACAACAACAAAAAATCTCTGATACCATTGATCTGAATTAGGAATTCAAAGTACAATACCTGGTGTAGAACCTGCAGTATTGTGACTTAATTGAAAGTAATTAAAATGCAACAATAGATATTTTTACAAGCCAAAAAGTGATCCGTTCATTTCAAAAATAGAGTTTATACAAGTTTTATGAATCCCAAGGGTCACCATTATCCCTTGGAAATTAAAATTAAAACCATAAGATAATTAATTAGAAAATAAACTCTAACAACTATGAAAACTACAAAAATCTATATTAAAAATTGTATCTACTTGTAGAAGACATAACTTTCTACTCATAGCTCAAAATCACAAACTGTCAAAATTTCTAGAAAGATCTTCTAAAGTCCTACATTCAATGGCCAAATTTTTAAGTGTAGCTATAACTTCTTAACACTTTTTTGCATCACCAAATCCTAAAAATGCCCTAGAGGCCTCTAAAAATGCAAAATACTAGAACATAAAAAATACCAAAAAAATAAATTTTGATAGTTTTTCATTTTTGCCTATGAAAATATCCTTAGCATCTTCCAAGACAATGTCTTAATCAAAGGGATACACTATGCTTGTAGTCAAAAGTATACTTGGTAGGGAGTATCTGCATATAAACTACAAATATCACATAATCACCAATATTTGCACAATATTTTTGGGAACCCTAATGGTGTAGAGGGAGTCAAAGGTGGTTGCCAAGGTCCTATGCAAAGTGGCTTTTAAGGATGACCATTTGGTATATTTGGACATGGTAGTAGCTAATGTTGATGAAGGTAGGAAGATTCCAAGTCCTAATGACTACTTCAAATGATTAATACTCACTATGTGGAACTAGGAATTATATGATTGTAAAATTCCTAAGATTTTTAGAACTATTGAATTTTTGGAGAATTACATAGGCCCAAAAACTATTTACAACCATTAGTGGGAAAAGTACAAAAGAGATGAGGGCCTTAATGAAGAGAAGGATGTCCCAGATAATTTTGGACTAGTGATTCATGAAGAGGTGCCAAAAAATACAACAATGATAGCTCAAGTGGTCATTGTACAAAGTAATGATGGTCAAAGGTCTCTATCTAAAAAAAGTGTTTGATTTCATGCTATTTGAATGTATGGAATAGGGTTGGGAGGTTAATATTAGAATGTAATGCCCTGCCCAAAGATCCTTGGAACAAGGATGAAATATAAGCAAGACAATTTTTTTTTTAAAACCAAGTGTAAGTGCACATGATAACAATCTACACAGATCATAAAGATCGCAATGGAAGACTAATAATCAACCAAACACCAATAGATCTCCAAATGCCACTACTAACCAAAACATAAATAAGAAATCATATGAGATCAACCAAGCTGATAGACAAATGTTGACTCCTAAAAATTGGCTAAGTCTAAAATTTTGAAGCCCTGAAATTTGGCTAAGTTTGAATTTCTAAAGCCCTAAAAGTTTCTAGAATCTTTATCTTAGCTCATAGAGGTCTAGAACCTATCTCAAATGAATCATCAGATATATTAGAATATATCTTAAGTATAAGGAATTAAATGTACCTCAACTTATACTTAAGTGATATATTTTAAACCCCTTAGGAAATCTATTTTGAACTAGGAAGGTATAAAACCAAAAAGGGTTCCCAAAACCAAGCTCTAAACTTTTTTTCAATGAGCCTAGATAGCCCCTATTTTTCATGCAAAGCCCAATAATACTAGATTCTCATGTGAAGAAGTGCCTTCTCGCATGAAGAATACCACAAAAACATGCAAAACAAACATCCATGGCTAACACTCATGCTAGGTAGTATGATAACTAAAACCAAGACAAAGACAATGAATTAACTACAGGTCCTGGTCAGACATCTCAATGGGCTACTAAGTAGGGGCTAACATCATGGAGAGTCACTTGGCATCAACAAGCCCAAGCTAGTATTGGTAGCTTCTCTCCCTCAACAGAAGGTGCACAGTCTAGTTTTAATTATCTAAATTATTTATTACCACCTAGTATTTTCATTTACTTATCACTTAATTAAAACTTCCTTCACCAACCCTCTGGGCACAACGATCACCAGGTTGTGAGATAGAAGCCCCTGCCATATGCTACCCTACCCTACCCATGCTCATCCAACAATGAGTGCCCATAGGCATGCAAATTCCCAACCCAACCCCAATGATCATAACTTTTAGAAGTACCATGGAATATTGGGCCTTGCTAGTCACCCAAAAAAGGGTACGCGTATGTACTCATGTATGGTGCACCACCATCATGAAGATCATAACATAAGGACTAGATGAGAACACAATAAAGAAAGTCACTCAACCAAAAAATAGACTCAGGAGGATAGATACAATACACATCCTAATGAAACCAAAAAGTGCAATAGTGGTCTGACTAATATCCAAATAGATCATCTAGGTCCATAAACCACATTGTGCCAAGAAAACATAAGAAAATAGGGCAGCATACAAGATGACGTAAAAACCCCAAATTTTGGAAAATTTCTAAAATTAAAACCCATTTGGCCTTGGGTGCAACAACCCTAAAAATCTAAAAATAAATGAAATCAGACACTATATGCAAAAATAGCCAGCATAATAGCTCAACATCCCAAACCCTCATTCCTAAAATAGGGAAAATGTTCATACCTGATGAACCAGATAGAACTAGCAATCAGAAATGGAGGGGAACACTAGTTATTAGCCTCCTAACATATTGTTACAAGAAACAATAGCTGAAATAGAGTTAAAAAAATAAAATCAGAAAGCCCTACCTAATAGGAAAAGGGGCCAAAATTGAAACCCATAGAATAAAATAAATACTCCACCAAAACTATTGAAAATAATGGCAAAGCAAAAAATCCCCAAGTCAGATCCAACGACACTGATCTCACAAGAATCCCACATCCATAGCTCTCAGAACAAATAGAAAACCAATCCTTTAGAAGAGGATGTCCAAATTAGTTCTCAAATTTCTATTTCTAAAATGTGAGAAGTGAATAATGAATTCACTTTTCCAATACTTATTCATTTTTTCAGTGAATAGTCGGCTATGGAAAATAGCCAGCTAGAGTAGCTAAACTCTGAATTGACCCAAATGAAAATAGGTTATTATCCATAACAAAAATTCACCTAAGGTAAAGCTACTAGAAATTAAATCTGAAAAGTTTAAAAACCCAAAAAATCCAAAATCATAGAAAATCACTTAACACTTTCGCGACAATGTGAACTTCTAAATATACAAACACACTCACTGGTCTAGTCACATAATGCAGATGAGTTTGGATTTACTAATCACCAAAAGTTTTTAATTAAAAAAATTAAAATAAGGATATGTCAACCACATAGGGGTGACATTAGCAAAATACTCATATTACTTGACCGTCCTACATCAACACCACACCCATGCCTTCCAACATAGCATCTATGCAAACCGTGAAATCACCTACAAGATTAGGTACTACAAGGACCAATGCATAGGTCAAACACTCCTTAAGAGCATTAAACATTACCTCACACTGGTCTGACCAAACAAATTTCTTCCCTTTGTGCTAAAGAGAAGTGATGGGATGAGCTACTCATGAGAAATCTTTCACGAAGTAGTAGTAGTAACACACCAATCCCATGAAACTATGAACTTCTTAGACATTAGTTTGTGCTAGCCAATCCATGATAGCATGAATCTTCTCTAGATCTACTACAATTCCATTACTAGTGATGATGTGTCCCAAATATTTCACCTCTGACTAGAAAAACCCACATTTACTCAAGTTGCCATGCAACTGATGGTCTCTCAAGCACTGCAATACCTAACATAAATGGACTTCATGCTCCTCCATAGTCTTTGAATAGATCAATATGTCATCCAGGAATATAATGACACATGTAATGCCCTACAAAGAGATCGAAAGAATTAACGTAAAGTTTCACTAAGATTGGTGGCATTTTTTTTAATTTTTTTTTAAAGTAAAACCATTCTTAACATAGTAGCGAAAGCAATAACATTATTCAACTAAAATTAAACATAACATACATAATAGGTTACATTCTTCATGGATCCCTTTAAGTTGAATCACATCTATTTAACTATTAATGATTCCATCTAATACTACATCCTCATGAAAGAATAATGAAAAGTCCAACATTCATAAATTACATTTATGAATGCTCAATCATTCACTGTACATGCCACAGGGTATGAAAAGCTTAAAAGAATATACATCCATGTAAATAAATTACATCATCATACTAACTCTAATCCATGATGCAATAACATAAATGAACCCACATATCATACATGATACGACATCATAACCATAAATCATCAAACATAATTAACTAAGTGCACGGTTCCTCCCAATCGTAAATAGCATCATTAGACCATCATGGATCCTAGCCATCCCTCTATGCATAACATCCCAAGTCACTGAAGAGATCATCAGTATTATCATAGTAGGAATGTCACTCCTAAAACATCCTACATCATATGCAAAAAGATAT